>JAWWUD010000049.1:437500-928864 GCA_033964015.1 Scolanthus callimorphus
AACAGGAAATTCTCAAATGTATTGAGCTTACCTTATAAAATACAAGTTATTTTTTATATAAATCAATCAGAACACTTGTAAAAATGAAGGATATGTGAATAAAAAGTACTGTTGGGTATGGAATTGTATTGTGATTATTGGAGATGGAGTTGAGAAACAGCACATCGATATTGGTAGCCGCCTGGGAGTCGAACCCAGACCAAGGGCATGCCCTCAGTGTTAGCCTACGCAACTATACTTGGTAAAGATGGCCAATCTCAACAAGAAATCTCATGTGGATGTATACAGGATGGACACAGTGACATTTACAATTGCAAGGAGTGACATGGCATGAGTGGGAAGTGACTTGTGCATTATTATAATACCTTCAGCTGTTCCTACAAGGCGTACCGCTGCTGAATTATAATGCCCATCGATATCAAGGACTTCACGGGTGTGAGAATACAGCCCAGAACAGTGTATTTGTTTTCGCGAGTTCTCACATACTATATCAGCTGTAATTTTTTATGCGCGCAAAGCGCGCCGAAAATTTTATTAAGTATTGAGTGAAATGATGTAGAAAAATGACTGCTTTCATTCTCAAGTAAATATGGAGCCTCAGACATCTTTTTAACAAGAGCCCAAGCCATGTCTTTGTAGGATTTTTTTTCTAGCTTGAATCTCTGCAAGATTTTTTTTTTTTTAAGGATTGGCCTTGCGCGAATTTTTTTGGGGGAATTGCCACCCCCCTCCCCCAACTTCTAATGGTCCACCCCTAAACAGATTGCCTCTGTTGCCCAACAATGGCAAAAGCATTTCAATCTGATTCATGTACAGGGGAAAAAGTGATTAAGAGGAAATCTACCAAGAAATCGAGTAATTTTTGGTCACAAAGTGGAAACTTAGATGGAGTAATACAAAACCAATTTCCTTGTTTGTAGCACTTTTTTAAAGTTCTTGATAAAATAAAGAATTGGCGATAACACCGAGAAGAATTTTCCAAGGAAACCCAAGAAATAATTTTTCAAAGTTGTGAAGGAATGGTGCTGGGGATTGGTGGTCATTTCATGTCGCTTGTCAACCTATATAAATTGTATGGGTTTGGACAAATTTCAGGATTCATTTTCGATTGTTTGGTGTTGTAAGAAATGAATTCTTTTAGATACTATCAAAAACAGTATGAAAAAAGTCTACACTATGATGTAAATTATTTTGTTCCAAGAATTTTTTTACAATTGTTACTCGATTCTCAAATGGATTACCTTATACATGTACCAGTTTGTTTGTTTGTCTATTTTTCACTTAGGAAAAGTCTTTGCATTACTGAGGATACGGATACTTTCACACGGTATTTTAATTTGGTATCCCCAAGATGATATATTTGAAAATGTTCGTGCCTTCCGACAGTGAACAAAGTAATCTAATGATTAAAATCTCCACTTGCCTGTTTTATGCGGAATACACCGTGAAGCACACCCTATCATAACCAGAAAAATATCTTGGGAACCTACTGTAAGATGCGTTTGGAGATTGCATTGCATAGTTTTTTTCCAAAGTTCGACCACGTTCAATTCAAGATGGCTGCCTTCGCAAGCAAATAAGCTTAAATCATAAATTCTCCCAAACTTTAAATACCACATAGCTATGGCAACGGAAGTACTGTAGAATCGTTGTCAAATTGAAAATCACTTAAAAATGCGATGGTATTTCACTTATATCCTCAAATAAACAGTAAACACAATGAACTTTCCGTCTATTAAATTTTCCAAGTAGCGAAGCGAGCCGCCAGGGCGCCAAAAAACGTGAATGAAAAATTTGCGATAGTTGTCGAAAGTCACTTTTATAGCGGAACTCCTGTGGAGCCCCATAGGCTAATGTGTGAAAAAAAAAAATTAAAAAAAAAATGAATTTAAAAAAATGAATAAAAGTAACCCATCGAGTTGTATTCGAGTGGTTGTATTTTCCTTTGGACAGCCGCTGGTGTACCGTCGGCTTATTTCTTAGTGCGTACATGGTGTGTTGCCATGGGTTACGATATTCACTTTGGCCGGCGGCCCTTGTGCAAGTCAAGATTTCGTCCGCCATCTGCAGTTTCTTGTAGCTTGTATCATTGTTATTGGCCACAAAACTTTGAAAGAACTTTCGGGGATGTTCGGAAAAGATACATGAAGCCTTTGGGTTACCTGTCTTTGGTTGCTGGCAGAATGGACTGGGATCAGGGAAGGATGAGTAATCGATAAAGTGGTTTATTCAGCCGGGATCATACCAGAAAGAAATTAAGTTAAGAGGTTTATAAAATCAAGCTATGAATCATTCTAGATAATACAAAAACAAGGAAAATAATTTGCAGCTTTGTTACAGCTCAACACGGAATAAATTAAATTGTCATAGACACGGAATTCTCACGGAATTTAGAAAGAACAATGTACGACTCGCTTCTCAAGGACATTCTTGGAGCTGAATAAGTTTCTAACGACAGAAATGCTTTGGCATCAAGATTCCTTCAAGAAGAAAAGATACGATATTCAGGTGAGTTTTAAAGTAAGTTAGTTCCAAAGTTGAGTGCTTTGCTCATCTCTTTGCTTATAGGGCGCATGTTCTCCATTGAAAATGCAACACATGAATCGCTAGGATATCATATTTAAACTACTCTATCTATACTTCATATCCCTTGTACTTAAATCTAACCGCGACTCTATACGCAAAGCCAGAGAAGCTTTTCTCATCAACAGAGCTCGAACTCTAACTCCTAATGGTCTTAACATAAGAGATGAAAGTTTTGTTAATTTTAGCTGTAATTAATCCTTAGTTTTGTTTGATATTATTTTATCTTTTATCTGTCACTTCTCAAGCACCGTATCATATGTATTTTTCTTTTTTTTTAAATGTGACCGTTATTTTATTTATATCCAGCATGCAATGTAAATATCTCCATTCAAAACCTGAAGAAGATCGGTAATGGCCGATTGAAATATCGTATTAAATAATCATCGTTTAAGCTGTTCGTCGACCTTTCATTATATATATTTTTCTCAGTTCAACTGGTTGACAGGTCCGTTTATCAGGATCCAGCTTGGCAAATACCTCGTTCGCGGATTTTCATATTTTATTATACACATGAAAGCCGGTCCCATTATGTTTCCTGGAAATAGCTTCAGCTTAAGTAAGTGCAGTATCTTGATGATCAACTTAACGTTTCAACCCCAAAAAAATACCCACGGATTTTTCAACCCCCAAGAAAATACCTGGTGAAATTTTCAACCCAAAAAAATACTTTTACTACAAATTTCATACCCAAAAAAATACGTCGTATTTTTAAGTAAGTGCAGTATCTTGATGATCAACTTAACGTTTCAACCCCAAAAAAATACCCACGATTTTTCAACCCCCAAGAAAATACCTGGTGAAATTTTCAACCCAAAAAAATACTTTTACTACAAATTTCATACCCAAAAAAATACGTCGGACCCCCCCCGTCATTTTTATATCCGAATACCCCCCCCCCCCCCCCCCCTGGGCTTTTAATCCTCTGGTAATGTCATTTTTTGTCAACAGAGATCAGGCTAAGACATTTTTTTTATTAGGCAGTTTGCTAGAAAATGCAAGGGATTTTCTTGATTTTATCTGCTGACATGCATAACAAAGTTCCCAGGCACAACAGGCTTTGGCAATAAAAAAAATCCCCCCAACCCCTGGACATTTGCTGGTTTTCCTCAGTTACTGGTTTTCCACAGTTCGAAATGCCTACAAGCTAACTTTGCATCTATAGAGCGTGGGAGGAAAATCGCTCACATTTCCTAACAAGCTGCCTTCAAATAAAGAAATGTATCAGCCTGTCATCTCTGTTGAGAAAAAATGTTATTACAACAGTAAATACTTTAAAACAGTGGAAACACGTTTGTCTTTCAGTTGGCCAAGACGCTTTTATTCACTGTGCATTTTTTATGCCGATTTAACTTGTAGATCTCATTTCTAAGAGCTAATTCTAAAGAAACAGCTAATTTTAAAGAAACAAACCCTGCGTATGGTATTTGATGATCCAACCCTCCAAGCCTGTAAATTTCTTTTACTGACTAGGCTACTTAGCTGTAGGTTTCCCGTTTGACTTTGATTTTTTTTTTCAGTTCTCAGGTGCTGATGCTAGGGCTGGTTCACACATGAATTGCAACACAAGGTGCAAGAAGGTAGCCAAGACTTTTTCCAGGGCATCAGCTAACCCATCCTGTAACTCTAGACTCCATTTGCACTAAGCACTGTGAAAAAACCCTGGAATTTAAGAGGTCATATCTAGCCTGCCTGTGGCTTGGTTCATATAAACATACCACCTTTCCAGAAGTATTTTTTCAATCTTGTAACCAAAAAAATGAATGCAACACATCAACTCAAAAGTATAGCCTACTCAAACTCTTTTCTTTTTGTTGTTCGCATAATTATGAAATCCCAAGTGCAAAAAAGCAAAATTTCAAAACACTTTGTGATTATTTGTACTTATACTTTCAACTAGACCATGGATTTGTACTTTATCAGTATTGTGATTCAAACATGCCTCCTTTTTAGACATCGAACCAAGCTTCCTGTGGTGTCTTGTCTGCCTTGTTTCCAGGTTCTTGACCATGAAAAACACAGTGGAAAATGTGCCCGGGGGGGGGGGGGGGGGACTCCCCATATTTTCAGACGGGGGTGCTCGTCCTATCCCTTAGGGTATAAAATTGACGCACGTGCTTCTCTTAGGGGTGTTTAAAATCAGACCTATCCCTAAGGGGAGTCTCAGACCAATCCTTGCCCAGAAATATATTGGTACTGACCGATATTTACAAAGGAAACTTGGTTGAAAACCCTAAAAGACCTAAAATTTCGCTTTTATTTGTTGTGACCTGCCAAATTTGCTATCTTTTAGGGGTAAATTCGGCGGTCGCCACGCCAAATTTGCTTTCTTTTAGGGGTAAATTTGCTGTTTGCCACACCCATTTTGCTATCCCTTAGGTCAAAATCAATTTTCCCGACGAGCATCCCCGTCTAAAATATTGGGAGGTCCACCCCCCCCCCCCCCCCCGGGAAAATGTGCATATCATCCTTTCTCGAGTGTATCTGAGTTCGTGTTGAGTTTTAAGTTTTCTAGGCCAATAGAAATATTGAAGAACTTACTGGAATTCCAAATATGGTATGCAGATATTTCCTTATAAGGAAGTTGGAGAAAGTCGACACTTTTCAAGGGAACTATTTTGATATGTTATTCCAAAGCAGGATCTCACCTTATAGTGGGTAAGGGGGCTATGCTCATTTTTCTGTTGGTAGTTTTTCGTTTACTTTTACTTTAAGGGAGCATTCATTATTTATGCCAGGGGGTGGGCTGGCAATTATTAAGGGGGACCATGTTAAATTTGGCACGTTCAAGTAGAGGGTCACCAGAAAATATGACAAAAAGTGTGAGGATTCATCTACGTTTTATGACAGCAACGACGTTAATTTAATATATAGATACAAGAGGTTACACACCTGTAAAATTACAACAAACTGTTTATGCACGCATCAGGAAATGTCTTTAAAATACTGGTTGTTGTCTACTTGGTATCTAGATGTCGCAACATTTCTTCTCATCTAAAGGGGGGAGGGGGCTATCATTATTATAAAAATTGCCTAAAGGGGTTTTGAGGTTTTTATTGATACTTTGAGGGGGGTCGAGTTTTTTTTGGGCTGAATGAAAAATCTTGCCAGCCCACCCCCTGGCATAAATAATGAATGCTCCCTACCAGAACAATGCTTAAAACTGGAATTAAACCATTGCTCACTGGAGTTCTAGTAAAAACCCCTACAATGAGATATACTTAGATATATTTTTTTTTCGGAACTGTAAGAAATAATAATGATTTACATTGGCAAAACTCCAATAAATATAAAAAAGTACATTAATTTTTGCCTAATTTTGATTGTTTAATTTCACTTATTTGTTCAAAGAGGGGGTTCGAAGGCTTGTCATGATGGAGTGATTTTGCAAAGTAGTTCTTCTTGTTCTGTTTTGGTCGCCCATACAAAATTTTGCTATGTTTTTGGATATTTTCTAATATATAGATTTAGGCACTGCCTAAAAGCGGAGCTCCCAACTAGTATAAGGAATAAAAGATGGTAGTAGTTAATTGTAGTATCAAAAATACATTTATTATATTTAGACTAATATTATTGCCTTTCTGCCTTTTACAAAACACAAAAGCATGAGGACAACTCAACTAATAAAAATGTAGACACCCGTAGGGCTTGTTCACATGAGGCGAGATATCAACCTCGTCCCCAGGGTCTTGTGGGTAATTTTCAAGATGGCGGTTGGTCGAGTAGGAAACCCTGGGGGAGGCTGAGTCACATGACCACGGTTTGAAAACATGGGAACGAGGTTGTCCTTTGTTGTGAAACGGTCATGTGACTCAGCCTCCCCCAGGGTCTTCTCCCGAGTCAGCCACCATTTTGAAAAACGATGGAGAAGACCCTGGGACAACTTTGGCATAGGGACAAAACTGGCACCTGTTCCACATGAGAAAAAAAAATGCAAGATATCTTGGTGTTGTGGCCAACATATGCGGCACGCACAATCAAGAAAGTTGGCCCAACCCCTGACCTGTCAAGGAATAGGACAGGGAAATTCTTGTTAGGGCTGTTGTTAGGCCTAACAGACCTAACAGCCCAAACAGCATTGAGAAAACATTCCTTACTCCCACCTCTTAAAAGACCTGGGGCACAAATTATGATAAACACAACAACCCTAACACCACTTACAGACCTAACAGCCCTAACAGTCTTAACAGCTCTAACAGTCCTAGCAGCCCTATCAGAGGGCTGTTAGGTGTTGATCATAATATGTGCCCCGCCTTTTAGGAATGCTTCCTCTCTGCTGTTTAGGACTGTTAGGTTTGTTAGGGCTGTTAGGTTTGTTTGCTGTTAGGGTTGTCAGGCCAGCCAGGGCTGTTAGGGCTGTAAGGGCTGTAGGTGTTGATCATAATATGTGCCCCGCCTTTAAGACGTGGGAGTAAGGAATGCTTCCTCCCAGCTGTTTTTCCCTAACAGCAGCCCTATGCTGTTTGGGACTGTTAGGGCTGTTAGACCTTACAGCAACCCCTAACAAGAATTGCCCTGTCCTATTTCTTGACTCATATGACCCCTGAGATAGACAGTTTTATGCTGTCCCTATACACAAATACCATATATCTCAGCCCAGAGTTGTCTTGGTCACAAGTGAATTGTTTGATTTCAACACAGAGGAATTGTCTAGAGGCAAGTCTGGGGACCAAAATATCCCCTAATCCCCGTATCTTGCCTCATTTGGTGCCTCAGCTGTATCCCTGCAAAATATCCGAAAAATATCCCCCTAAAATATTTGGTAATCTTTTCAACCCTAAAAAAGTTTGCAGTTTCAAATTTTGTAATGATTAAATTTTCAAATTTTCAAATAAATTTAATCTGTCCCACGGCTTACAGTCAGAATTAGCATGCTCCCTGCTCTTTTCCATACAAATACTGGGGTGGGGGTCACTTTTCAACGCCCTTCTGGGCAGGGGGGGACTTTACTTTTTTACTTTTTCCAATACAGCCTACCCCTCTCAACGAGGATTACTGGCTGGGGGTCAGCTGGGGGACACAATAACTTTCATGATTTATTCAGGACAATATTTATTCCTCAGTGGAAAAAAACTGCATTATCTGACAGAATAGTAAGTAGAATAATTTCACAAGATAATATTATTGATAGATACACCAGAGAAATTAATATGAGACATTTTACCAGGATTCTGGAGAATTTTGACAAAGTGGCCAAAAATGCAGTAACTGAAACACTTAGAATCACTTCCTTGATTTTGGTCTATTTTGGAAATTAAATGTATGCCATGAACAACAAAATGAAAAATGGAGAAATATAATGTCAAAGTTCTCCACCCTGGAGTACTACAATGAAACTCTATGTCGACCCAATTCTATAAAAACCCTCAGCTGTATATTGAAACAGGTTGCCATCTAGATTTCATAATGGAAATAACACAAGTTACTATACTTGCGTGCAGACCCTTCAAAAGATATTGGACCAGACACTACTCCTGGCCATACGGGTGTTAAGCAGAAGGCCACAAAGTCCAAAGTGTTCCAAATACATAACTCCATATTATGGGTGGAGCAATTTTGTAGAAGGGTCTGAAATTGGGGGGGGGGGGGGGGGGGGGGGGGGGAGAGAAAATAGAAATGAGACAGAAAAACAAAATAATTTCTGTTTGAGGGGGCATGCTCCCCCTGAGAAAAGTTTGAAAAACTTGGATCAAGATACTTCTATTGGGTTTTTGAAAGAGGTGAAAACAATGAAACTATGGCAGAAACATATAACAGAGGCTCTCTTTATTCTGATCCAACAGAAATGGGAAAACGTTCTGTGCACTCTGCTGACTTTCCTTTGAGCAAGGAAAATATTATTGATGCATAACATCAACATTTAACTTATATTTGGCTGGGGACAAACCGGTTATGCACTAGTCAATTGAAACCCCCACCCCTAGGGACCCGGGAAGGGTTGGGGATTTGATTTTACCCCTGAACAAAAGCTGTTTATCGGGAGGAAATTCCTGTGAAATGCCCCTACCCTTGGGGCCTCCGAAATCACCTTTTACTTGCAAGCATCAAAGAAAGAACACACCTTTCTATGATCGTCAAAGGGGAGTGGGCCTCAGCTAGTGTGGTGTCCTATATGAAACAAGGGATGCAAGTACACAAAATGCATTAAAATCGAATGATTCCAATGAATTGCATCGTAGCTAACATGTAGATTTGCATGGCCAAAATCAAAGTGAAAGATTGACCGAAATAACTTATTTGAAAGCAAATAAACATTCCCCGGGGGGTGGGGACAGGTTCCAGAATCAAAACCAGTCAAATCCATCACCCCCTCTGAACAGACTCTTGTTTTAAAATGCTTTAAACCCCCACGATAACCCCACCCTTCCCTGGTCCCTAGGGGTGAGGGTTTCAATTGACTAGTGCATTACTCACGAAGAATCCAAAACAAATTGAAACACAGGTCAAACGTTTTCAAGAAATAACTTATAATAGATAGCTATCAATAGATAGAATAAAGTAATCAATTCTATAAATCAATGAATGGCCAAAACACAGTTGAAAGTCTATGATCATCTTTTCTAAATCGTACGGCCGAGGAATCAAATTCCCTGAAGAGATCGTCTAGTCAGAGAAAATATTTCTCATAAAACAAAAAAACATTCTTACCAAGAGCTTGCAGTTTAATCCACTTCATACTGAATGTTTGTCCAACTCCAGCGAACAGTGAGTTTCCAATCAACACCGCACCCATTATATCCGTGACTTTCAAAGCTATTCCATGTCTTTAGGGAGTTGAAGAACCCACAAAACACGGCAAAACACGAAAACTCCCGCGCTCGATTTTGGGCGCCATTGTTGTTGTACTGTAACTCGTGACAAACGTTTTCAGTTCCTGTGAACACTTTCGCATTCAGTGGAGAAGTAGAACATATGTCTAATTAAATAGAATTGTAGCCTGTAATTTTTCCTCGTGAAAACGACTCCTCTCGAAAACAAACAGAGCAGGCTATCGTGTGTAGGAACTCAGTACAACTTTACTTTCACTAATCTTGCCGCTTCGGGTCACGTGGTGGTGATGAACAAAGACGTTTGTCACTAGAAACTTTATTTCCGCTTCCTGTAAAGTGAAGTGATTTAGAAGAGAGATCCAATTATACCACGCTCGGTGTCGGCGCTCGTCAGGCGTTGTGTAGTTCAAGGGCTTCAAGGTACCGAAAGTTTCTGTTTCAAAAAAATAGTGTTAGTCCATAGGGGAACAAACGAAACCGTTTCCATGTTAATCCTCGACTATTACGAGTAGTCTCAAAAGATATGATGGAAAAGAACCGGCCGCGGATGCCTCTCTTTGGTGGTTTACTTTCTGCTCTGATCTCATGCTTTGCCCGGCTTCTTCCCCCTTCTTCCCGGGCGCAATTCCGTCTAGGTCTCTCTGAGAGTCCACTCGATTAACTTTGCTCTGGTGCTTCCATTTCTTTCTGCTTTCTGCTCTTCTACTAGAGATAATTTTAACCAAATTTATCATTCTCGATCCCTTCCTCATCCCTCGACCCAATGTTTGTATTCTATGGCTTCCTCTATTTTTATCCTTTGAGGCGTAATCCGTGATAGCACGGTTCTGCAGTTAGCTGTCATTTCTCGGCCTTGAAACTCCGACTGGAAGAATTTCAGAAGCAAGGCGGCAAAGAAAATACTCCAACTTGATTATTATTCCCCATTCTACCAAATCTTTGGATTCCATGGCTTCTTTTCGGGCATTTCTCCTTTGAGTAATTATTGTAGGTCGTTTTTTCAGCCGCTAGCAGCCCTGTAGTCTTTTTTGGATGTTGCCAAAATGCTGGTATTTGTGCCTGCGATTTTACCTTTCACGTGAGCATCAGCATCCCCCCCCTGACAACGCGCCCCTCCCCCGTTAGTTGAGCACTCCCTCCTCCCTCCTGACAACGCGCCCCTCCCCCAGTGAGTTGAGCATGCTTGACGTCACAATAGGGCTATTGTGACGTCAGGCTTCAGGAACACGTACAACATCCGGGGCTTCTGAGACGTCCAAAAATCGGATCGACCCCTAGCAATTTCCACAGGTTACTCAATAAATTCACACAGGGTACCCAACACTATATTTGCAGTTTTTGACGCTGTTTTCTTAGGTATGGTGCTCCGCTTTGCGGCGGCCTTCGGCCGCCGCAAGGAGCTCCGCTATTAATTTTAGTAACATTATTCTTGTGATGCATCCAAGGGGGCCATTTGACATAAATTGAATTTGGTTTTGATTTCTATGGTATGGAAGAGTTCATATAGTTGGGTAGGATAAAATTGCTCTTCCATTTCAGTTCTTTATTTTTTTTCTAACACCTTGAATGACCTGCTTTGTCTCCCGTTTTCCATCCGTAGGTCATGGAAGGACATTGGAAATCCCGGAGGGGTGAGGGTGGGGAGTCAATTTACTTTCTTTGGAAGGATGAGGGGAGGGGGTCTCCTCTCAACACCCTTCTTTGTGGGGGGATATTTGCTGGAAATGTCTGGTTCCATATTATCCATACCCCCTACGAAGGGATTGGAAATGCCGTCAATTTACCTGATCTTTTCCATACAAATACTGTTTTTTTCTTTGGAAATTACATAGAGGGGGTAAGGATATTTTTAGGAAACACGATTATGATTATGATTTTTATACTACAGTACAGATTTTTAAGGTTTTTTTTTCTGACTTTTCTGACTAGGATTCTGTTAGGGGTAACTCAGTATTATTAAGCAACTCTTTCCAAGGAAAAAAAATTCTTCAGATGTTTAGGTTTTGCCAGATTTCTAGGATTCTGTAATGGGAAGTTATGTTTCTCTGGGGTTAAAATACATGTCCACAATACACAACTCTTCAAATTCTATTTGTCCAACAAGCACCCCCACCCAACTGATATGAGTGAGTGCTCGACCTTGACTTTTTTGATCACTAGTCCCATCGGGACAAGTAGCACAGAAACGTTACTTGCCTTAGCCAACTGGCTTGTCAATTATAGTCCATTATAGTCTAGTTTTGGTCATTTCTAAATGCTGCTGTCCCCTCTGGCGACCATGACTCATAGCGCGAAAACAATAGAGTGTTTTGATATGACGTCATAGTGAAATAGGGCAATTATTGTCAGAAATTTGCTATGATATTATTGCATTGTATAAGAATTAGTCGTTCTGTAAGAGGTATAAACATTGGAGTTCCGCTTTTAGGCAGTGCCTAAATCTATATATTACTTTTGAAAGGGTAAAACTTTTTAAAGCTAAAACTACGGTCAAATTTAAACGTGGCAAGGACGACCTACCTTGAGAATGTTTTTTTTTCTTTCTTCTTTTCACTTCACGGCACGACGACAGTCTTCCGAGTTTTGACCTTCCCTCTCCGATTATCTGGCGCTGTCCTTCTCCCTTCTGAGACTCCGAGACATGTTCTAGACGCTTTTTTCGTTAGTTTTCGTCTCTGCCTTTTTAAATCATCTTCAGGTTTCGACATTTTGGCTAGGGCTACCTCCATCTTCTTGCTGAGAACATTAATTTCCCGTTCTCTCTCGATCAAGCGGTCGCATTTGTCTTCAGACATGTCATTCCCTGAAGACCCTGCTGTATTTCCCCTCCAGGCTCCATTCTCCGTCCCTCATAACTTCGCTTCTTTTTCCTTGTGAAACAACCGTGTTCATCGGCATATTATCTGTCTCCGCTTCATTGCTGTAGACTTTTAGTCTAAAATACCTTGATTTGACAGCTTGCTTTAGAAACGTTTCAGTTTTTGATGAAGGACAAGAAAATATTTTGCCTTCACTTGTCGAAAATTCAAACACGAAATAACAAAATCTCTAAACATCCCTACAAATAAAATCTCCAACCATCGCCAACTAAATTCAAGCGCGCGCGTGTTCATTTTCCCGCTCAAAACTGGTGGGTTGCCTGTGCGACGGCGGACACACGGAAACCGGAAATCCATCACAGAATCGGTCGATGCATATACACTTTTGTTTTGTTCCTTTTCTCCTGCATGTAGCTATGGGGCTCCGCTACGCGGGCGCCTTCGGCGCCCGCGGGAGCTCCGCTATTAAGACGACTGACTGGGAATCCATTGGCCAGGATCCTTCTAATGGTGAACCGCGTACCTAGTAAGGTTTAAGTGGAATTCTTATACGTATCAAGACGACTGACTGGGAATCCATTGGCCAGGATCCTTCTAATGATGAACCGCGTACCTAGTAAGGTTTAAGTGGAATTCTTATACGTATCAAGACGACTGACTGGGAATCCATTGGCCAGGATCCTTGTAATGGTGAACCACGTACCTAGTAAGGTTTAAGTAGAATTCTTATACGTATCAAGACGACTGACTGAGAATCCATTGACCAGGATCCTTCTAATGGTGAACCGCGTACCTAGTAAGGTTTAAGTGGAATTCTTATACGTATCAAGACGACTGACTGGGAATCCATTGGCCAGGATCCTTCTAATGGTGAACCGCGTACCTAGTAAGGTTTAAGTGGAATTCTTATACGTATCAAGACGACTGACTGGGAATCCATTGGCCAGGATCCTTCTAATGGTGAACCGCGTACCTAGTAAGGTTTAAGTGGAATTCTTATACGTATCAAGACGACTGACTGGGAATCCATTGGCCAGGATCCTTCTAATGGTGAACCGCGTACCTAGTAAGGTTTAAGTGGAATTCTTATACGTATCAAGACAACTGACTGGGAATCCATTGACCAGGATCCTTCTAATGGTGAACCGCGTACCTAGTAAGGTTTAAGTGGAATTCTTATACGTATCAAGACAACTGACTGGGAATCCATTGGCCAGGATCCTTCTAATGGTGAACCGCGTACCTAGTAAGTTTTAAGTGGAATAAAGGATTATTATTATTATTATATACGTTCCCCAAAAGTGATGATCGCTTGAAATTGGACCTAAATGAGCGCTAGTTGATCTAGGATTTTCGCTAACTTCAAAGTTGGACCTGTTTTTGACGTCAAAAATCTTAAAATTAATTTTCAAGCTATGCGACTCGAGAAACAAAGTCTTTTCTAAATCGCAAATGTTCCGCGCATTTTTGTTTTTAGTCCTTTTACCAACAAAGAGAACGCTAAATAGTTGCATAAACAGGAACCCTTGTTTTTTGCATGGGTCCTAAGTAATGGAATATAGGAACAGAGGGTTCCGGTAAAACTCACAAAGGAACTAATCGTTCTTAATTACTATGTTCCCTTTCACTCTAAATGTTCTTAATTGGAAAAAAAGGAACTATTCTTCTGATTTAATTTTTTCCTTTGGCATAATTCGGATCTTTTGTTCCTAAATACGTGCAAAAATCGGAACATGTGTTCCGATTATTGTCCGTTTAGGTCCTTTACAACCAAAACTGGTTCCGAATGCATTCTAAAGGAACATTAACTCGTCAAACAAAAGGAACCTCTCAACTAAAGGTCCTCTTTAATCAAAAAGGAATTTTAGTTCCTTTTTGAGAGAAAAGTATGGATTCTGTCAAACTAGGTCAGATCACATCGGACCAAACAAAACAAGGCTGCTGTGCAAGACAGGTCGGACAGATCGAACAGGGCAGTTCTATCAGACCCAACAGGGTGGGTCTGTCAGACCCAGCAAGGCAGGTCTATCAGACCCAACAGGGCAGGTCTATCAGACCCAACAGGGCAGGTCAATCAGACCAAACAGGGCAGGTCTGACAGACCGAACAGGGTAGGTCTGACAGACCAAACAGGACAAATCTGTCAGATCAAACAGGTTAGGTCTATCAGACCGAAGAGTGCAGGTCTATCAGACCGAATAGTGCAGGTCTATCAGACCAAACAGTTTAGGTCTATCAGACCAAACCGGGTAGGTCTATCAGACCAAACAGGTTAGGTCTATCAGACCGAAGAGTGCAGGTCTATCAGACCAAACAGTTTAGGTCTATCAGACCAAACCGGGTTGGTTCAGCAGACCAAACAGGGTAGGTCTTTCAGACCAAACCGGGCAGGTCTGTCAGACCGAACAGGGTAGATCTGTCAGACCAAACCGGGCAGGTCTGTCAGACCAAACCGGGCAGGTCTGTCAGACCGAACAGGGTAGATCTGTCAGACCAAACTGGGCAGGTCTGTCAGACCAAACCGGGCAGGTCTATCAGACCAAACCGGGCAGGTCTATCAGACCAAACAGGGCAGGTCTTCAGGGCAGGTCTATCAGACCAAACAGGGCAGGTCTATCAGACCAAACAGGGCAGGTCTATCAGACCAAACAGGGCAGGTCTATCAGACCAAACAGGGCAGGTCTATCAGACCAAACAGGGCAGGTCTATCAGACCAAACAGGGCAGGTCTATCAGACCAAACAGGGCAGGTCTATCAGACCAAACAGGGCAGGTCTATCAGACCAAACAGGGTGGGTCTATCAGACAAAACCGGGCAGGTCTATCAGACAAAACCGGGCAGGTCTATCAGACCAAACATGGCAGGTCTATCAGACCAAACATGGCAGGTCCCTCAGACCAAACATGGCAGGTCTCTCAGACCAAACATGGCAGGTCTCTCAGACCATACATGGCAGGTCTGTCAGACCATACATGGCAGGCCTATCAGACCAAACAGGGTGGGTCTGTCAGACCAAACAGGATAGGTCTATCAGACCAAACATGGCAGGTCTGTCAGACCAAACATGGCAGGTCTCTCAGACCAAACAGGGCAGGTCTGTCAGACCAAACATGGCAGGCCTATCAGACCAAAGAGGGCAGGTCTATCAGACCAAACAGGGTAGGCCTGTCAGGCCAAGCAAGCTAAGCTTGTCTGGTCAAACAGGTTACCGACAAGTTTGAACATGCCACGTGACTTTTGTTAAAACTGTTGCAGGTTCAAACATGCTATACTATTTGTTTGCCTATGCCCGCCACGCCGGAATTTGCTCAACGAGCAGCGTGTTCAGGCTTGTTTAATTCCCTTGAGCATGGACGAATAGTTCATGTTTGGGCAGGTATGCCTAGAGCGATTTCTGATAGGTTGCCTCAAAGCAAATGTCTCTAGGGAGCGAATCTCGTATAAAAGGCAGCTCGTGTTGGAGTTTCAATCATTTCAGTTTCGACGTCTGTGAGAGATGAGCAAACGAGCAGAGGTTATCAACTGGTCGAAATTACCGAATGCTTCGCCTAAGCCAAAACGACTGCACCTAGAACACGATGAAGAAGACGGTCTTTTCCACTGTCCAGTTCAAGATTGCAAACACGATGGTTTTGCGACTCAGCGAGGGTGCAGAAAGCACGTCAAGAAAAAGCACCTTTGGTTTTATTTCTTCGACGAAAAGCCGGACACGAAGAAAAGTGGTGAAACTACGTGCACTTCTGTGAAACAAGAAGTTGACGAGAACACCACGCGTAATATGAAGTCCATGCCTTCGTATAGCATTTCAAGTGAAATTGCAAACGAGATGTTTTCTTGGCTTACTGGTACGGGAGGCGGCTGTAAAAGTAATCGACAAGCTCGGCAGATTGTCAGTAGGTGTTTGAAGTTTTTAAAATATTGCTGTGAAGACGAAGACGAACTTACATTTGACATAGTGGACTTTGGTTTGTGTTCTCCTAATCTTCTGTTCAAATTTATTGACACCCTTCAGGACGACTGGAACCTAGGACATGCTGGGCGACTGGGATACATCGACGCCATTTCCGAGCTGGTGGATTTTAGAAAGGTAAATGGAGCGTCAAAATCTGTTTTAAGCAGCCTTTCTACCATGGAAATCTACTTGAAAAAGGTACGCAGAACCGTTTCAAAAATGATGCGCATTCAGTGGAATGGCGATCTTGACATAGAAGCATTAGAGGCTAAAGGACACTGGGCGACGTTAGAAGAGCTCTTGGAAGCAGTTGCGCAACACTTACCACGCTACGAAAGCGTGATTAAAACGTGCAAGGAAAAACAAAGCGTGGCTTCTCCGTTGGACTTGTCATTTGCTACCAAATTCCTCGCGCTTTATTTGTTTATAAAGGTTAAAGGTTCTCGCCCAATGACGTATCAGTATTTGACTGTTGACATGGTCACAAAGGCCAAGACAAACGGCGGATTTATTGATCAGAAAATGTTCAAGACTGCAGCGAAATATGGGTTTGACTCTATTTATCTGACAGATACAACATGCAAGTACTGGATGGCTATACACTGTAAAAACGGACTGGTTGAATCGACCAAAAAAAATTGGTTGAAATTTGAGTCTCAGATAACTAATTTTTAATTGGTTGACTTAACCATTTTCATTTGGTTGAACGATCGGTTGATTTGACCATTTCCATTTGGTTGTTAAAATTGGCTATTTTAACCATTTTAAAATTGGTCATTTTACCCAATAGATTGGTCATTTCAACCAATTGTGAAAGGTTGTTTTTACCACCAAAAAATGGTTGGACTTTTGAATGACCCGTTGCACCCGTAGTAGTTCTGTTCCTTGAAAATATACGCATACACACACACGTTTGGCTATAATCACTTTTATTTAAGACTTTAGATAAAAAATACATAAGATAGGCTAATGTTACACAACATAGGCGAAACATTGGTCTCTGCATTAGACTAACGCACTGAAATTACATAGTTATCATTTTCTCGGCGATTGCAATTCTCTACATTTTCTCTAATGAAAAAGGAAACCATATGGCATATGTACTAGATTATAGAACAGTTCAGGTCCAACTTAGCTGTAAAGAGTTCCTCACTTGGCTTGTATCTTCGGATTGGAATCTGCAATAAAACACAAACAGCCGCTATTTAGGTTAACAGTCTCTTTCAGATTGGATCATCGAAACAGCGAGATATCGAAATAATTCGTGTCTTAAATTGGACCACAAACAAATATTTCGTATTTCCATAATTATTAGTAGGCATTTTACACAAATCAATGGAAACCTATGTACTCGTGAAGCTACAATTCGGCCTGAAACGTAAGCTTAAGCTTACATCCGCCGCAACGGCTCGCTGAAAGGTATTTCATTAAGTTGAATCACGGATCAACTGTGTAGTTGTTTTTGATGGAATCCAAGGAAAATCCGGTTGTTAAATGGCAGGAGGCAAGAGAAATAAACAACCTTCTTAAAGATCTGTGTGATTGTTGGTGCTCCTACTATCAAGTTTAACTATAAGATCACTGAGTCGACATGAGGTGTAAGCCGGTAACAACGGGTTCGAATGAACATCGAAGAGAACGAGAAAATGTCGTGCTTATTTTGTTGAATGAAAATACTTACCGTCTTTTTCGAACTTCCTTCACTTCATGCGATTAGATGTGGAAGTTAAATGGGACCAAGAACGCATAATTCAGGAGAAAATACAGGGAACCAACGCCACAAAGTCCAGCACTCCAACACCAAGGTGTCCGCCCGCCGAATGTTCAAAAGACTAACGAACCGTGCACGTCATCAATTAGAAGCTAGTGCCAGTTTCCCTTCACCACAGGAAGTTCAGATCGCTGCACATAGTGCGGCGATTTGTCGCGGCGATTTCGGTCTTAAACATACTTATACATTTACAAGCCCTTTCTTGACCTTTTTTCCTGCGGTATTTAAATTCGCTGAATATTATTTTGCTATAAACATGCACTCTTTGCTATTTATTTATAATTCAGCAATGACCAAAATTGAAATAGTTGTTATCACTATTCTTTTTTGGTAACTTATTTTAACCAATTGAGTTTAGGTTGAAATATTAACCATTCAACAAATTGTTGAAACAACCAGTTGATTATTGGTTTGAACCAATAGTAATTGGTTGTGTTAACCAGATTGTTTTGGGTCGCAACACTAACCATTTAATAAATTGTTAAAACAACCAATTAAAATTGGTTCGAACCAATAATAATTGGTTGCTTTAACCAATTTATTTCTGGTTGCAAAAATGACCAATTAATAAATAGTTGAAATGACCAATCGATATTGGTTCGAACCAATTTTAATTGGTTATTTTAACCAGTCCGTTTTTACAGTGTATCTCTCACATCCGACCTCGTTTAAAGCCCACGTGCGATTTCGTATTGGTGACAAGAAACGGCGGCCAACACAGCAAGCTAGGCGAATCGATGAGCAAGCTAGTGTTCGATGCAACCGGCAAGTATGTTCATCCCACGCGCGTTCGACAAATTGTAGAGACGGCCAGTTCGAGAAACCTGGACAGCACTGCGCAAAGAACCATCTCGGAAGACCAGAAACACAGTTCTATTGTCGCCAAAGTACACTACCAAAAACAGAGGTCGCGCGAAGTTGCAACCAAGGCGTACACGTTTCTCAAGGAATTACAAGGTGACAAGGGGACGGAACTTGATGACGATGTTCGCGCACGCCTTTCAGACAAGTCGACATCCTCGCAAGAGCAAGACGAAAAATCTGAGAGCTCTTCGACAGATGATGTGGAATCCGAAAAGGAAATGCTCGCGCATAAGCGGCCAGTAAAAACCCCACCGCTGAAACGAGAGAATGCTTTAAACACGAAAACACCGAGCTCACTACGAAGGAAAAATATTCCATTCTCTGTCGACGAAGACCAATTCCTTAAAGCGGGAATAAAACGATACGGGTTTGGACAATGGAAAGCCATCCTCGGAGACCCCGAGTTTCGTTTTGAGAAACGGCGAACCACCAACTCCTTGCTATGCCGAGCGATACGTAGATTTCCTTCATATGCCAAAAAGTAAGCAGTTATGAACCAATAGGAAACGGTTGGACTTATCAAGGAGCACGCCGGGTAAAATGCGCTACCATAAAATACTATCAATAGAACATTTGCTCCCTTTCCTTGCAAGACACGAACAAGTGAACATGGACAGCCTAGTAGACAAGCACCCTGAGGTTCGTTTGAAGGACTTGCAATTTGCTGCAGAGTTTTTACATGGGATGTGCGAGTGTAATTACCCAAAGACGACAGCCATATTGGCAGAAAGCCTACTCTGGAGGCACTTAAACAAAACTTCGGATCGGAAAAAGACAACACTAAGAGAATTGATATTAGCGTGCCTGTTTATTGCCGTAAAACTGGAGGACGGCGACTCTGATAGAAATGCCATTTTTATGGACATGGTCTCCGATCCAGTGCCAAGGTCAAGTATAATTGAAGAGGAGCTTAATGTTTTACAGTCGGTAAACTGGAGGCCATTAGAATACCCAAATGCGATGGAAAGAGGTTAACGTTAGGGTGGATGTTCCAACGAAAACAAGTGGGGGTTATGTTTGACACTGGTATAACATAGACTATAATTGACTCACAGACCGTGATGTAAGACAGTAATGTATTTATTGACATTTGATAATCAAAGCAAATTCAATTATTCAATATAATTGTGGTTCTTGATACTACAAATTTGACAAAGCAATTTAATAATAAATATCAAATATGACAATCTGAGAGGGTATTTTTTCTTTTTTCTTTCACAATAAATGCTTAGCTAAACAATCACGCTTAGATTGCTGAAACTGATGAGTTTAATGAGCAAGAAACTTTAACTTTCTGATCCTTTCATACAAACTATACACTGGAGTTGTTCCGCGTAGGAACCTTAGAGATGCAAATGAAGCGAGCCTTTTTTTTTCCGGTTGACCAGAATCAAGTTTGTCAAGTTTAGATGTTTCAATTTCTTGCTCATTGAACTCCTAATCAAACAAACAAATTCACAAGTTATTCGCTGGATTGAGAAAAAGTTGCTTGATATTTGCTACATTCATCTATAACGCGCTACTACAATCAAATGTATTGTCCAATACACTTATCCTATGTTCATGCTTTCTGGCTGGGAGTGAAGTAGCTTGTAATTTTTCCTTTCTTATGAGACTTTACACTGCTTGATTCGGGGCAGGTCGTTTGAATGGACGATCGATCAGGAAACCACTCTCTTCGGAAAGAAACCCGCTTTCTTGTGATTCTTGATGAGACGACATGATCACTGTGTTTGAAGGCATGGGCGTGATGAACATTTCATCTTCATCATCGTCATCGTCGTCATCATTATCTTCTGCACAGGGGAAAGGAAGCGGCTCCCAGACACAGTTAATCTGGTCGGCTTGCTGCTTCGAAATCCACCCCATCTGAATGGCTAGACGCTACCTCTCTTCAAGGACATATTTCTTTAATCCTGGTGTCTCTATTTGCTGAAACTTAAGCTTTAAGGCGTCAGCAGCCACGCTTATCATGTACTGTAGGGATTTACTGACGTTGTCGTTGGCAGCGTTACTCTTCTGCATCTGGAGATCTAAAAGCTCTTCTTCTTTCCTTGCTATCCACTTGTCTTTGAAGTACTCCTTTGCCTCTTTCTCCAGTCGCTGTTCGTTCTCTCTGCTGGCATTTGCAAAGTACTCGTCTCGCGAGTTTCGGATCTTGGGGTGGTAAGGGCCACGCGCACTAGTAAGCAGATGGGCGTCCTCGGCTCTAATCATTCCACACGCCAACCATTCTCTTCTTGTGGCCTCCAGCTGTGCCTCGACGGCCCTCTTCATTTCCTCCATCTCGCGATCCATGCTAGCAGCCAACAGAGCCAACTGTCGCCCCTTTAAGCTATCCTTTGGTAGTTCGGTGCGCAATTGCGATATTCTTTGCAAAGCTGCCTTCCATCTGTCGGCGTAGGTGGTGTTTTCTTCTACTTCTTCTTGTGTCTGCACTGGCTCCTGAACTTGACCTTGATCATCGCTCTCTTCGCTGTTGCTGCTTATCTCGTCTAGCAAAACGTTTCTGATCCTTTCTTTTTCTACGTCGTCGATCATGTCGCCCTCTGGTGCTGTTCCTGGGATGGGCGGGGGGAGTTCGTCATCGGGGGTCACGGCTCTCTGACTCGCCCACACGATACACTCCATCGCCTGGTCTTTGAGGCGTTTCTGCACGTCTTGCACCGGAGCACGCTCGATACCAGCTAGCGTTTTGAAGAAGAATTTTCTTAGACGCACATCCATCGCAGCATTGTGGTCCTTCCCGAAGTCAAGTTCCTGCTGGCATGTGATGAATATAGGACAGCGGATTGTAGTGCACGTTGACTGCTTGTACTTCCTGTCCGACGCCACTAGTCTACCCTGTGTCAGAATCTAGACACACAAATAATCTCATCAGAACTTGCATTATTGTAATTTATAGACTGTTGAAACTGCATGGCTTAGCCAACCACCACTTGTCTTAATTACAGAATAGGTTATGTTATCAAAATAAAGTTATAATGTGCGCTTCTGTTTACCTTCCAGTCATCAGGATCTAGAAGGTTTGCAAAGGCCTCATCGACAAATATGATCTGTGTCGTCTTGTCAACCATGCTCTTATTGAATGCCTTTTGTTTAGTGATCATAGCGATATACCTAAAGAAAAAAAAAGACGGAGTAAAACCTAAACCTCCTTTGCCCCCTTTCTAACCTACAACGATAAGTTCCAAGAGTTGTAGAGCTCATTTGAAGAAGTGCAGAATACAAGGCAAACGACAAGGTCATGATTTCAATCGATTGTAGAATACAACGTTCAAACTTACCTTTCGGGAATAATGCGAGTGAGTGGCGTGAACAGACTCGTCTTTCCGCTATTCGGGGCACCTACTAGACAGAGTACCCTTTCCTTGTGCTGCTTTATCCCGCAGTTCAAAAGTCTCAGGAAATATTCGCAGAAGTGCGAAATCTCGGTATCGTTCAAACTGTTCTCCAGTATTTGTCTGAAATAAACTGGATTTGGCTCGTCTAAGTGATTCCAGGGGAGAAACGCTCGTGGCGACACTTTGCCGACGTCTTCCTCTTGGTTCTTGTCAAACACAAATTCTCGCTTGCTGATACAGAAGCACCAGCCTTCTTTCACCTCGATTAAGTCGAAGTCTATTCGCAGTTGTTTCACAAATTCACATTCTGGATCGGCCATTATTTCGGTTAATTTGTTCAAATGAACGATAATTGTTTCCATGAGCGACTCTCCGCTGCCGAGAATTGTAAGGAACTTGCGCACTGTGCAGCAATACTGGTATGTGAATCTGGATGCAGGAACTTTTGATAAATGTCCCCCCGGTAAAGGGCGTAGCCCAATTTGGTCATCGCTCTCTCGACCTCGTGCAAAGCCACCACTAGCGGCGAAGCAAGCGATTTGGTCACTTGTACTTCTGATTCTGTCGCTGTGGTTGCGACTTTTCCATAAACGTCGAATTCAAGGCCAGCAGATTCCAGAGCCGGGATTACTTTGCTTTTAAGCGTAGCTGTGATCTTGTCATTGGAAACCAGTTGCAGACGTACTACATTTTCGCTTCCATTGCACGTCACTGTATCATCTGCCAATATCTCTTCCTGCAGTTGTTCAAGGCTTTGCTCAAAGGACATCTCTATTTTTCCTTTCAAGAAACTGTTGTTGTGATCCTTCAAAGTGATCGTCAGAGGGGAGGCCGATTGTTCCTCTTTCCCTGTCTTGTATGCCGGAAGGGACTTTACTGTAATGAACTCCATGCCTGTTCGCAGAATGGCAGAATGCAAAGGCACAGTGGAGACTTTTGCGCCGTTGAATGACTTCAAGGCAATCCAATAGCTTATGGCAGGCCAATATCTCTCGACGTGGGCTTCTTGTGATCCTTGTCCTTCGCGCCGCTTTTGCTTTGCCCTTTTCTCTTTTGCGGCAACCGAGGAGAAGAAAAAGACCACTCCTTTCATATTCTTAATGCTCTCGTCGCATTGATCTCGCTTTTCACAGATTTTGCTCCACTGTTCCTGGAAACCCTTCTTGCTTATTTCTTCATCTTTACTAAACGTAATTTTTGCAGATAATAATGAACATGTCCCCTCTACTGCTGGCAAAACTTTGCTGATACAGCGCTCTTGATTTTCTGCGGGAAAAAAAGTATACAATTTAGCGTAGTCCTTAAGAAAACAGCTAACAAAAATCAAGATGGTAGGAACTTTTGAATCAAAATTAAGTGAGTTTAAACACTGTACCTTGTTTTCGAGCTTTCGAGCAGGTCCTGACGCCATGGCTTGACTTGTGAACTGACAAGCGGTCCGGTTTCTACCCTCCCTTATATATCAAATGTCTGATAAACTTTCGCAAAATCTTTTGTCTGCTAAACATTCCATCCAAAGTTTTGAAAAAAATGAAGGTGCCAGTGACGTAATTATGCGAAGGATTATGCAACTAAGTCAGCCGACAATGAACGTGAGGATGTTATGCAATATTATTCAGATATTCGCATACTACTTCTTAAATACATACTTGGAATGATAAGAATATTCAAACATAGAATATTTTCGTTTGTTTCGTAATCAAAGCTGGCCGATTTTTCAGGTTCTAACCATTCATGGGAGCATAGTTGAATCTTGCAAAACAAATAATTAAGCGGCTCTCAGAAGTATGACTGCACAGTAAAAATTTTTACTATTATAATTACTATTGTACATAGTAAATAGTGGACTCAAGAATATTTGCGGGAACAATGGACTGATTATTGAGATATTGCAGACATAACTGCGTGCAAGCTCACTCGCGGTCGTTTCGGTTGGGCCTGGTCTATTTAGCATAGTTACACTGGTAGTAGTGAACTTACAGACAGTTATATCTGCAATACATGAATAGTGAATTAGACGCGGTCAACTACCAGAGTCAAATATACTAAATAGATCAGGGACAACCGAGACGACCGCGAATGAACGTACAGTCAGTTATATCTGCAATATCTCAATGAACTTGTACATTGGTCCCGGTCGTCTGGGTTGTCCCCGGTACTGTTTGAATATTTTAATCAAAAAAGATGATCATCGAGGTTTAATAATCCTAGAGACAGCAGGGACAACCGTGACAACCGGCAATGCCTGAAAGGAAATATTTGATATCTAATATACTTTTATCAATATTATAATTAATAATATATTATAATATATTATTAATAACAAAATATTATAATAATTTAATATTTTATAATTATAAATATAATTATATTATTATTATTATTATAAATATAATTATAATATATTATTAATTATAATATTGATAAAAGTATATTAGATATCAAATATTTCCTTTCAGGCATTGCCGGTTGTCACGGTTGTCCCTGCTGTCTCTAGGATTATTAAACCTCGATGATCATCTTTTTAGACAAAACTATTCAAACAGTACCGGGGACAACCCAGACGACCGGGACCAATGTACAAGTTCATTGAGATATTGCAGATATAACTGACTGCAAGTTCATTCGCGGTCGTCTCGGTTGTCCCTGATCTATCTAGTATCTTTTGACTCTGGTAGTCGACCGCGTCTAATTTACTATTCATGTATTGCACATATAACTGACTGTAAGTTCGCTACTACAGTGTAAATATATGCTACATGCATCAGGGGCGACCGAAACGACTGGGAGTGGACTTGCAGTCAGTATATAACCGGCAAATTCTCGATGATAATGGATTGTGTGTGAAATGAAATTGAAATCGGCAGTTTGGAGGTTTTTGAAAATTGATTCTAGATATTTGCATGCTTTAATTGACTAGAGCTAGAAAGCTTTGGCGAAAACTAGCGTTATATAAATTGCAAACGTTGGTTAAGTCTTTGCTACATATTGGGACCACTTGGACCTTACTGCAGTGTTCCTACATTTTTGGTGACTCGCTGAAGAAAATAGCATATAGCAAACACATTTTTTTTTCGATAATTGCTTGAGTCATGTCAATAAGTGCACAAAGGTCCAACTTGACATAGATTTTTCGCTATTTCGATGAAAACTCTCGTGCTTCCGCTCAATAAGGTTTTAAGTGCAAAAGGAACACAAATTTTGGGAATGATTATTACTATGATTGTGATTGTGATTGTGATTGTGATTGTGATTGTGATTGTGATTGTGATTGTGATTGTGATTGTGATTGTGATTGTGATTGTGATTGTGATTGTTGTTGTTGTTGTTGTTGTTGTTGTTGTTGTTATTATTATTATTAGTTGTGTGCACCGGAACGCCTCTCTCATGTTAAGCAAGATGCTCCCTAATTTGTATTTGTTTAATTTTCCGCCGCTAGCTCTATACAAATGAAAGAAAAGTTGCTTACAGCTGTTTCAGGTATCACGCGACCCAGCGCATTCAAAGCATCGAGAGGGCTTTTGGCAGTTGGCTTTTCCCTGCTAGTCAATCAAACCATGTGAGCCAATCATATTCTTGCCTAGTTTCGCTTAGTGCAGTGAATTGGCTTCTGTCGCGACATGTCTCGCAAGGGAAACCAATCGAATGCACTGAGTAAGGATATGATTGGCTCACACGGACACGGATTGCATTGATGGACAACACAGAAAACCCAACTGCCAAACTCTGGCGGCAACGGCGAAGTTGCGTGTTACCTGAAACAGCTGTAAAGAATGTTCGAAACTATTAAAATGTACCGCAACTTCACACGTCTTCCCTTTTTGTTTTGTTTTTATAGTAGATTGCAAATCCTTGACGAACCTTCAACTCGAGGTTGTGATTTAGCACTTGGCGGCTTAAACCCCCCCCCCCCCCCCCACCACCACCCACCAACACACCTCTAGTACCCCCACCACACCCTAGACTGCTAGCAGCCCCTACTTTGGCACGTCCCCAGAGAGATGGGCGCGAACCCCCCCCCCCCCCCCCCACCACCATCACCAACACACCTCTAGTACCCGCACCACACCCTAGACTGCTAGCAGCCCCTACTTTGGCACGTCCCCAGAGAGATGGGCGCGAACCCCCCCCCCCCCCCCCCCCCCCCCCCCCCCCTTCCCCCCACCACCACCACCACCACACCTCTAGTACCCCCACCACACCCTAGACTGCTGGCAGCCCCTACTTTGGCACGTCCCCAGAGAGATGGGCGCGAACCCCCCCCCCCCCCACCACCACCAACACACCTCTAGTACCCCCACCACACCCTAGACTGCTGGCAGCGCCTACTTTTGCACGTCCCCAGAGAGATGGGCGCCTCGACTTGAGGTTATATTGTTAGTAGGCATTTGGAGCGTAATTCGAACATGGCCTATTCAAATATTCAAAGTTGATGTTTAGAAATCCTGAGCATGATCTCTCGGCAAAAATCATAACAGATTCAACTAGAAAATTGACAAAATTTGCTTTCGGTTCTGAAATGAAAACCAACACGGTGACCAAACCTACCAATCCTAATGTGCAGTATGACGTCACGACCTGCGCTCCTTAGGTTGCGCACTCGTAGCCAATCAGAATCGAGTGGCATAACTGAAATATATAACATTACCTAAATCCTGTTGAGCAATTTGCACTTTCGGGAGTTACAGTAGCGTAACGTTGTCCTTACTAGATCAGCGCCTTTCTTGTTAGCTGTTAGGGGTGAATTTCATTCTTCCTGTTGAGCATCCGCGTTTATATGGGACTCCATCCCAGGCCCTCTCCTCCACGCCTTTGCACCTTCACACAACACAGCGGCAAAAATGTCCCTCGTCCCCAGGGTCTTCCCGATCGTTTTTCAAAATGGCAGTTACCTCGGGAGAAGACCCTGGGGGAGGCTGAGTCACATGACTTTTTCGAAACAAAGGCAACCTCGTTCCCATGTCCTCAAACAGTGGTCATGTGACTCAGCCTCCCCAGGGTCTTGTACTCGACCAACCGCCATCTTGAAAATTACCCACAAGACCCTGGGGACGAGATTGATTTTGCACCTATAAACTGCCTGCCTGCCTTACCTTAACCTAAATCCTTTTTCATTATCAAATGTAAATAGAAAAACTCCATTCTCTTACCCAGAGCTCCCCGGCTCGTCTCCTCGCGGGGGAGGCTCTGGTGACAGCCAATGACGCATGCGCGAGATTTGTTACAGAGCCGTTGAGAGAAAGATCTTTCTGCGCATGCACCAACGTTCAAAACCAGCCAATCAGAAATGGTCCTCAAATGGATGTCACCAGAGCCTCCCCTGCGAGGAGACGAGCCGGGGAGCTCTGGGTACGAGAATGGAAAAACTCTAATTGATGTTGTTGTAAAAAAGCATTTACCATGCGCTAAAGATTCACTCCCTGTGAAATGAAAACAAAGAAAAAATCTACATAACATCAATTTATTTATTTATTTGTTTACTAGCTTTTGCCCGAGGGCCGGGAAATCCTCAAAGAGCGAGGCTCCAATGACGAGGCTCCCTTGTCAGTGTAGTGGGTTAGTATGTAAGTCCTACACTGAGGATGGGCAACTTCCGACGTCCCCGTGGTTCTTTAACGTCCCTCTGGTTCAGGTTAGTGTAGTGCATGTGAGAGACTTGACCTACGGTTTAACGTCCTTATCCGAGAAGACGCGAAGGTCTAACCATTTGCAGATATTAGAGCAAAGGCAGCACCTTCTCCTCAATTATTAGAAAAAGACCCTGAGTGTTGGCCCGGCCGGGGTTTGAACTCCCAACCTCCCGCTAACCGGTCGTCTCGTGCTGTCATGGAAATTTGGAAAACGTAAGCTTCTGACACAAAACGTAAGGCCAAAATTGCAGAGCAGCTAGAAAATGATCATATCTTTCTCTGAACTTTTGCACCCCGCACTTTAAGGCTTGCACCCGAGGCGAACATTAATGTCAAAATTTATCGTTCGCTGTGTTATGTAGATATTTATAATTGTCTCATTTCACAGGCTAGGGAATCCTTAGCGCATGAATCTTTAGCGCGTTTTGCCTCGTTGTCCACTCACACCATTCTCCATAATATATAGCACTTGATTAGTGACACAAGATGATTTTAAAAATGGCATGCTGCATATTGAAATATTGATCTTAGGGGGCAGGCGACTCGTTTTTGTTTAACTGTTCAAAGGGGCACTCTCATTAGAGTGGTTTTTATCCGGCTGTGAAATAGATACTAACAGAAACATTTAACTTAGTTGAAACGTGTAACAAACATACATTACTTTAGTGCCAAGCTGCGGAATATTCGCAGAATAAACAATTTAACAGATTTTGAAAATAATGTTGCTGCAAGACTTCGAGATGTTAAATGTTAGTATATTATCACTTACCACTGTTGCTCTACTTTATATGAGCGAAAAATAAAATATTATGAAGAGGAAACCTACTTGGGTTAGCAGTCGAGAGTTCATTATTGACCAAATATGGTCATAAATTCATCTCGAATAATCCACAGCTTGGTTCGCCGTTACTATGTTTCAACTCACTTATATGTTTCTGATACTAACAAATACGCACTACTATTATCAAAAGGATGGAATGGGATTGCGAGTTCGATTATTTGCTTGTCAGCAAGGCACCATGAATATTTCATATCATCTCCAAAGGGTCAATTCCAAGATTAATAAGTTTCATTCAAAATCACAAATATCTTTATGTTTTCAAGCCTTATGTAAACGAGCAGCGGAATTATAGATAAGGCATAGAGAGTTTCCAAACCTGTTCCATGTTCCTCAATTCATCGATAACTGTTTTCATTTAGTTATCTGTAATTTTCTGATGCTTTTAGCCCTGTATAAATAAAGACTGTCTTTGTCTATGACCATGTCTATTTACCGCATTTGCAAGACAAGTTTTATCATGTTTTTGATTATATATGCTACAAATGATTTTGCCATTCGGGATTTCTTATCGATAACGAAAAGCCCAACATCAAAGCAGAAAGGGAAGAAAATCGAAGAAAGAGAGCCATGAATCCATTTTCAATTTCTTTGTTGCTACTCATAGTGGGGATTGCGGTTTGTACTGGAGTGCCGCAAAGCAAATCACACGCAGTAAGTGGAATCATGTGCCCAATTTTAATTAAAACGAAGAAAAAGAATGCGAGAAAGAGGAAACGTATTTTAAAAGATGTATGACTGAGTTCCTGACGTATGAAAAATGGGGGAGAAATTATAACATGGTTAGCCAA
This sequence comes from Scolanthus callimorphus, assembly GCA_033964015.1. Lineage (NCBI taxonomy): Eukaryota > Metazoa > Cnidaria > Anthozoa > Actiniaria > Edwardsiidae > Scolanthus > Scolanthus callimorphus. The sequence goes on from JAWWUD010000049.1 coordinate 466,863, forward strand.
ACCACTGCAGTGACAGAGCTCAAATTTGAAAATTAAGTTTGACAAAGTTGAAAACTTACAGTCGACTCCGTAGATATACTGAAATATTGAAAAAAGTAAGGGAAGGATTTTAACACTATATAGCGTTGACCAAAATGCCTTTGTTCCGACTATTTTGAAAAAATATATAGCTGTGACTGATTTGATTTCTCCGAAAGGAATATGATCGGGTCCGACACGAACACGTCTGATGCAATGCAACAGAATCTTCTTCGAAAACGTAAAGCATAAACTGTTAAATCCTACTAAATAAAGCCAAATAAGCTGTTAAAAACTGCATGATGTTTAGTCGTGAAACCTCATTTCACAACACAAATTGTTCTCCATCGTTAACAAGCGACAGCTTGTTTAGAGTAGATAGCTTTGCTTTGTTTTGTTTTGTTTTGTCAACATTATCAATAATTTGCTCATTTTGTTCATATGGATTGCATGTATTCCCTTTTGGAAAACATCACCTGAAATGTACAAAAGAAGGCAGTCTGTTTGTTCACACTGATGGGAAAATTGAGATATGTTTAATTTAACTTACTTGTATTGCTGTGTAAAAAATACTTTTTCTTGCAACAACCGAGCTATTTCTTTTAGGTGGACCTCTCTTTCTGGTACTTCAATGATATTTTTTAGATTCGTAAATGAAAAAAATGATGAAAAATTGAGATATGTTTAATTTAATTAACTCGTGCTGCTGTGGAATAATTCATCTTGCAACAACCGAGTTATTTCTTTTTAGTGGACTTTTTTTTTCTGGTACTTCCATGATATTTTCTGCATCCGTTAATGAAAAAAACAATTATTTCATAATACTGAGTACTAATCAGTCGAAAAAGAGATCAGAGAGTGTTTTCCAAGCTTTTGAAAGCCACTGTTTATGGAGTCCTAAAGTGATGACGTCACAAAAATGAAATTTTCGATTTAGCAATATGCGTCCCTTGATTTCGAGAGGTCTGTGTAACAGCAGTAGAATTAGAAATCATAGACTTATGATGACATCTTTATGTTTCTTCATTATTTAATTAAAAAAGTGACATATTTCGAAAGGCCACATCGAATGATAGCTACACACCAAAATGAGGCAAATTGGTTGCAACGCGACCGAGATATGGCCCGCTGAATACCTGTATGTTTGGTTCAGTTCAAACCCGAGTCAAAAATACAGTGAGTTTGTTAAAGAAAATTATGTATTCAGCGGGCCATATCTCAGTCGCGTTTCAACCGATTCAGCTCATTTTTTGCATGCGACGTTTGTTGTAGTTGGTCTTCCATTATTCGAGGACAAAAATCATTCGAAAATTTGTGACGTCACACTTTAGGACTCTATTTGAGCGGTGTTATAAAATGCCGGGCACGCGTGCGATCGGTTCGGAGTCACCGAGCTGTGATTAGTTTTTTTTTTATTCTTGATGGAATCGTATGAAATTTCGATTTTTATGTTTCTAAATCGAGGTGAGGTCAAACGTTTGAAGTAAATTAAAATCATAATAAAAATAATTTGTTTAATCAAAACTAGTTATAGTATCCGAATTAAATGTTGGGGTCGAATACGTTTAATCAAAACTAGTTATAGTATCCGAATTAAATGTTGGGGTCGAATACGTTTATTGTATCGTATGAAATTTCAGTCCGTAGATTCCGTGGAAATCTACACTAAAAAATAGCACTCTTTGCGAAATCCAGTCCCCTTTACTAAGCCTTGAAGCAATTTTTTTTCTATCATCGATCATTAGGGAAAAGAGAAAACTTTAATTCATAAACTGTTTGTAAATTGTACTAAATGTTTATGTAAAAAAAGTGTTCAGTCGTAAAACCTCATGTCACAAGGGTTGGGAGAGCTCAGACTACGTGTCGATTCGTAGAAGGCTCCGCATTGATTTGTAGTTTTGTTTTGTTTTCTTTTGTTTGTCAATCATGTTAATAATCCCTTTGTTCATTGTGTCCATCCCGTCCTTTTATTTGGAAAATATAACATGAAAATGTAGAAAAGAACAAAAGTTGTTCGTAAAAGGCTCCGCATTCATTTGCAGTTTTGTTTCGTTTTGTTTTGTTTGTCAATCATGTTAATAATACTTTTGTTAATTGTGTCCATCACGTCCTTTTTTTGGGAAAATCTAACATGAAAATGTAGAAATAACAAAGGTTGTTCGTAAAAGGCTCTGCATTGATTTGTAGTTTTGTTTGCTTTCTTTTGTTTGTCAATCATGTTAATAATCCTTTTGTTCATTGTGTCCATCCAGTCTTTTTTTTGGAAAATCTAACATGAAAATGTAGAAATAACAAAGGTTGTTCGTAAAAGGCTCTGCATTGATTTGTAGTTTTGTTTGCTTTCTTTTGTTTGTCAATCATGTTAATAATCCTTTTGTTCATTGTGTCCATCCAGTCTTTTTTTTGGATGAAATATATCACTTGAAAATGTAGAAAAGAACAACGGTTGTTCTGTCGCACACATGAGACATCAATACTGGTTTCTTAGCCGCTTGCTGTTCTGGTTAATTTTTCAAACACATTCTGTTATATTTTTTCAAACACATTCTGTTTCAACGTGTAAGAAGCTTCTTCTTGCAACAACCAAGTCCTTCCTTTTTGTGGACCTTCAGGTTGACCTTTCTACTTGAATGAAATATTTCTATTGAGTTCCATGATTTTTTTGATCAGATAGCGAAAACAGTGCAGTGTTATTTTTACTGATAGAAACCAATTTGGCTTATACACCCAGTTATATCACCAATATGCTACAGCCATATATACCCACCAGGAGGTCTGCTTCCAAAATTTGTTGAAGCAACCTCGATCAAAACTTATCTGTTATGGACACAGGGCGTGCTCATGTGCTGCACCTAAACTCTGGAACGATCTTCCAGACAGTATTCGCCAGAGCAGCACATTGCCTAACCTAAAAACACACCTTTTTAAACAGGTATATGATTAGTTTTAGTTTTTAGTTTTTATTAATCATTTTTATTAGATATTTTTATTTTATTTTAGTCATTGTTAAGTTATTTCATTATTATATCTTTTGTTATGATGTTTTTAGATCGTTTTAATATCTGAACTGTAAATTCGTTTTGTTAACCTCTTCGTTTTAGTTACTTAGATGTAAAGCGCCATTGAGCTTCAGGAAATGGCGCTATAGAAATTTTGTATTATTATTATTATTATTATTATTATTATTATTATTATTATACTTTTCCAATCTTTGGAAGCCCATCAGTTCATTTGGGTGGTTTTATAAAATTCGCCCCTGGTTCGTTGTGCTTGCGATCTGTGACACGCACTTCTGTCAGATTTAGCCCTGTATAAATAAAGACTGCCTATGTCTATTTACCACCTTTGCAAGACAAGTTTTATCGTGTTTTTGATTATATATGCTAGAAATGATTTTGCCACTCGGGATTTCTTATCGATAGCGAAAAGCCCAACATCAAAGCAGTGCTAAGGGAAGAAGACTAGAGAGCCATGAATCCATGTTCAATTTCTTTGTTGCTACTCGTAGTGGGGATTGCGGTTTGTACTGGGCTACCGAAAAGCAAATCACACGCGGTAAGTGGACTCATGTGCCCAATTTTATTTGAAACGAAGAAAAGAATGCGAGAAAGAGGAAACGTATTTTAAAGATATAGTTCCCGGCGTATGAAAAATGAAGGAGAAATTATAGCACAACATGGTTAACTAAACAACTGCAGTGACACAGCTCAAATTTAAAAATTAAGTTTGACAAAGTTGAAAACTTACAGGCGACTCAGTAGATATACTGAAGTATTGACAAAAACCAAGGAGTGTTATCAGGCTTTCGGAAGAAAGAACATTAAAACTGTTAAAAGGGAAAGATTTTAACACTATAGTGTTGACCAAAATACCTTTGTTCCGACTGTATTGAGAAAATATAGAGCTGTGACTGATTTGATTTCTTCCGAAGGAATATCGGGTCTGACACGAACAAGTCTGATGCGGTACCACAGAATTCAGAGTGGGGTCGACACCGATTGAAGCTAGTACAAATCGGCCTGACAAATAGCAAAGTATAAATGAGCCATTATTCTGTTTGATAATTGCCTGGAAATGAATCGTAAACATATCGTTTCTTTTATCTCTCGATTATATCAGGGAAGAAGGGGAAAAAGTAAAGCATAAACTGTTAAGACGACAGATTGTTTTAGTGATTCGAGCAACGTGTGGCCAAAACTCGGGTTCCTAGAAGTACAAAACCTATTGACTTTATTTTAGCATCTTTTGAAAGGTTTGCATGCAAGAACTCGAGTTAGGTCCACCAAGAAATCTTGAAGAAAACCTATGAAAATAAATTTTCAAAGTATAGGGATTTGGAGTTTTCGATAGGGACATGAGTTTTTGTACTATTGTCCTCCAGGTGGTAAACTTTGAAATTTGATTTCTCCGCTTTCGGTGCGAATTTCATGGCGGGACGAAACAAAGTTATTCCTTATATGTAGTACTTCCAAAGCAAACCAAAATCAAGCCGAGGCATGCCAAGGGGTTCTAAAGTTTTGAGTAACTGGATTTTTGATCACTTTTTGACAAAATTGCTCGAAATCCTGGTAAAATATGTCTTAAATCCTACAAAATAAGCTGTTTTAAACCTGATGTTATAGTCGTAAAACCTAATTTCACAAGAATTCGACACAAATTGTTCTCCATCGTTAACAAGCGACAACAGTAACAAGGCCGGTAGAGAACTCAGGGAGGCTACGTATCGATTCGTAGATGCATTCAGTGTTTTGTATTGTTTTTTCAATTTCAATGTCAATTATCAATATTTTGCTCATTTTGTTCATGTAAAATGGATTGCATGTATTACTTTTTGGTGAACATCACATGAAAATGTAGAAAAGAAGACAGTCTGTGTGCTCGCACAGATGACAAAATTGAGATATGTTTAATTTACTTTTACTTCTGTGGCTGCGTAAAGAATACTTCATCTTGCAACAACCGAGTTATTTCTTTTAGTGGACCTCTTTTTCTGGTACTAAAATGCCGGGCACGCGTGCGATCGGTTCTGAGTCACCGAGCTGTGATTAGTTTTCAGCACTGAAATCTATGTCTGAAAGCAAACTTTCTAGAGAAAATGTAAGCTTGATAACTTTTTTTTTTCTTGATGGAAACGTATGAAATTTTGATTTTTTGAGATGAGTTTAAACGTTTGAAGTAAATTTAAATCATAATAAAAATAACTTGTTATCACAGCCTTTCCAGTTATAGTATCCGAATAAAATGTTGGGGCCGAATACATTAATTGTATCGTATGAAATTTCAGTCCGCGTAGATTCCGTGGAAATCTACACTCAAAAATAGCACTCTTTGCGAAATCCAGTCTCTTTACTAAGCCTTTAAGCAAAAAAAAAAACTTTTTCTATCATCGATCATTAGTGAAAAGAGAAAACTTTAATTCATAAACTGTTTGTAAATTGTACTTAAATGTTTATGTAAAAAAGTATTCTGTCGTAAAACCTCATGTCACAAGGGCTGGGAGAGCTCAGACTACGTGTCGATTCGTAGAAGGCTTCGCATTGATTTGTAGTTTTGTTTTATTTTGTTTGTTTGTCAATCATATTAATAATCCTTTTGTTCATTGTGTCCATCCCGTCCTGTTTTTTGGGAAAATATAACATGAAAATGTACAAATAACAAAGGTTGTTTTGTCGCACACATGAGACATCGATATTGGTTTCTGAGCCGCTTGCTGTTCTGTTATATTTTTTCAAGCACATTCTGTTATATTTTTTCAAACACATTCTGTTCTATTTTTTCAAACACATTCTGTTATATTTTTTTCAAACACACATTCTGTTATATTTTTTCAAACACATTCTGTTATATTTTTTTCAAATACATTCTGTTATATTTTTTCAAACACATTCTGTTATATTTTTTTCAAATACATTCTGTTATATTTTTTCAAACACATTCTGTTATATTTTTTCAAACACACATTCTGTTTTATTTTTTCAAACACCTTCTGTTATATTTTTTCAAACACACATTCTGTTATATTTTTTCAAACACATTCTGTTTAAACGTGTAAGAAGCTTCTTCTTGCAACAACCAAGTCCTTCCTTTTTGTTGACCTTCAGGGTCACCGATCTACTTCAATAAAACCTTCTATTGAAACCATGATTATTTTGATCAGATAGTGAAAACAGTGTGTTATTTTTCCTGAGAGATGTATAGCAATTAAGAAATAGAAGACATTTTAAAATATATAATATTAATATAACAAAGTCTTCAGCACAATTGACCTCCGCACCCGTGCGAGCTGAAATCGCATGCATCTGCGATGTTCTATGATATCGTTCGATGTTCTAGAAAATCTCACTTGATCGAACATGGCGATGAAGGTGTGAAATCACCATGCCACAAAATCCAGTTAAACCGCATAACTTTATTGAACACCTTTTCGCCTTATTGGATTTTGAAGGATTTTGTGCGATCAAGTAACACAGACTTGGATTAAATGCGATTTAGTGTCAATGCAAAAATAATGCGACCAGTTCGATTTGATGTTTTGATTATAGCTTTGGATTTTATGCGATATAGAGGAATTATGAAGAGGACGTGATATCGGTTCAACTCGTAGCGTTGGATTTGATGCGATGTTGTTGAATAATCAAAACAAGTTGCAAGATTTCGATCAGGGTTTTAATTTATCCATGTAAACTCCTTTGGTTTTAATGTCAATGTTAGAACAGGGGAAAAAGGTACAATTATTCAATTTTGTCGATTTAAGTTTAACTTAACACACGGAATTGCCGTGCCTCTCAAAATCGCGCCTTTGTTCTTATTGTTGAGCGAGTGTCTGGTGTCTAGTGTTCCTCGCATCTGAGTGGTTAACTCGCACTTTTTGAAAGAGAGGCGCCATTAACCATTAACCACCAGACGTTAGAAGCGTGGTGTACGGATCGCGTAGTTCAGGTCCCCGCTCTCTGGCTTCGTTTCTGGTATTACAATCTTCGTTACATATTCTGATTTCTGTACTATGGTTGGACATTCCTACTGCCATATTCCTGAAATATGCTAGAAGTCCTAGAAAGATTTCGGCGAGGATAACTGAAATGGATAAGCGGAAGGTGAGTTCAAATGCCTATAGTATCATCACTGTAGCTTTTACTCGCGGGGCGTTTCTATAGTTAATCCTTCTGTTACACAAGAAATATATTATCATGGCGAGGGCTGTCGGAGCTAAATCAAGATCGAGACAATTACTTTATTCCCTCACTTTATTTCCTTCGGATCAACGGGTCGATTCACGATTTAATCGAACCACAGCGGCGATGTATCGGCCTCCGCAGCTATAATTAACTAGTTCGATCGGTGGGCATTTACGCGAGCGGCCGTTGATCTGGCCTTTTGCAATTTACTTTGTTTTGTAAAGTATAACGAGAAAATTTACCTTAAAGACTTTGTTAGATAAACTCCGGATCATACACTCTGGTTTCCCGCTGTACACCCCGTGCTATTGATAAATAAAATTTGTAGAGCGTTGACCAGTAAATTATGGTTCGTACGTACCAGTAAACTATGGTTTGTAATAGATCACAAGCCTATATATTTTTGATACGAAATTCCTTAGTTGTTATTGTTATTATCTCGGGTTTCTACTTATTTCACAACGCAGAGGTAGCACCTAAAAGATGCCCGCACTCTCCGGTGTAGATATTAAAGTATGAAACTTTACGACTCTGATTTGAATTTAGAAGGACTCACGAGTATAATAATTTTGAAATAGCGCCTACAAGATCGAATAAACACAGCAACACAGATCGTATTCGCTTGATAGAGATACACACTTAGTCTAATAAAGTAACTAATAATTTAGACAAATTCCACAGAAAGCTAGTGTATGCATTTAGGAAAATGTTACATAATATCAATTGTTCATTGTTTGTGATACTGTTATAAAGAATTAGTAAGGCAATATCACAATATCATGAAACATCTTCCAGAAATTTCTAGAAGATCGCACTGATTCATATCGTGGAAAATCGTAGCAAATTACGTAAGGATAGTGCTGTTTGTGTAAATGTGATATTCTACGAAATCGCATGAGATCCAAAGTGCAATTCACCGGCCTCTGCCTTAGTCGGATATCGCATGAGATCGTAGAAGATGCTAAGCGCAAATTTACCGTGAAAATTCACACCTCGTTATCTAAGATTATCGTGGAAAATCGCACGATCTCTTGTCCTTTTTATCGCAGAATCTTCTAGGTTTATTCTAGAACGTCGTACGATATTCAAAGCTCATCCCGCAGTGGCTGAGCGCCTATCATCAGATCCCTCTCAAGGATGAGGACAAACCTTACACAGCATTCGAAGCTTAAAATAACCTGTACCAGTTTACCCGTCTCCCTTTCGGCGTAACTAACGGGGTAGCCTGCTTTCAAAGGGAGATGACAAAGCTGGTGGAAGAAAATGATCTCAAGGCGGTCTTTCCCTATCTTGACAATATCACGATTTGTGGAAAGGATCAGAAAGAGCATGATTCAAACCTTCAGAATTTCCTTGAAGCTGCCAAGCATAAGAACATCTGCTACAACGATGACAACAGCATTTTTTCGACACGGCGCCTCCCTATCCTTGGATACGTGGTTGAAGAAGGAAATATCAGCCCAGACCCGGAGCGCCTACGCCCCTTGCGCGAGCTCCCGGTCCCACATGATTCAAAGTCTCTAAACAGGTGCCTGGGACTGTTTTCTTACTACTCACAGTGGATACCAATATATTCTGACCGAATCAAGCCCATAACCAGCTGTAAGACATTTCCTCTATCAGAGCCAGCTGTTGAAGCATTTGAGAGTATCAAGAAAACAATGGAAGAGGCTTTTGTTACGGCAATCGATGAAGCCATTTCTTTTGAAGTTGAGACGGATGCCTGCGAAGTAGCACTAGCTGCCACCCTCAACCAGAATGGGAGACCTGTCGCATTCTTTTCACGAGCCTTACCGGGTAGTGAGCTCAAACATGCCTCAGTTGAGAAGGAAGCACAGGCTATCATAGAAGCTGTGAGACACTGGAGACACTTCCTAACAGGAATGCACTTGACTCTTGTAACTGACCAGAAGTCAGTATCTTACATGTTTGACCAACGCCACAGAGGGAAGGTAAAGAATGATAAAATCATGCGATGGAAGCTTGAACTTTCTTGCTACACGTTCGACATTGTCTACCGTCCAGGAAAAGAGAACATTCCTCCTGACACACTATCCAGAGCCACGTGCGCTATGGTAGATGAAGACCCACTCTACAAGCTCCACGAGTCACTCTGTCATCCAGGGGTCACCAGGCTCAGCCACTTTGTGAGGACCAAGAACCTGCCATATTCCCTTGATGACATCAAGACAATGACAAGCAAGTGTCCTGTTTGCTGTGAATGCAAGCCACAGTATCACCAACCTCCCAAAGTTCCTCTCATTAAAGCCACACAACCATTTGAGAGGATCAACATTGATTTCAAGGGTCCTCTGCCAAGCTACAATGGAAATAAGTTTTTCCTCAATGTCATCGATGAGTATTCCAGATTTCCATTTGTCTTCCCCTGTCCTGATGTCTCGACACCAACGGTAATCAAATGCCTCACTACACTTTTCTCTCTATTTGGGATGCCAGCCTATGTACATTCAGACCGTGGTTCTTCCTTAATAAGCCAGGAGTTACGAAACTTCCTAGGAGAGAAGGGTGTGGCAACAAGCCGAACCACTGGCTACAACCCCGAAGGAAATGGGCAATCGAGAGGTATAATGGAGTTGTGTGGAAAGCAATCTCAACATGCCTGATGTCTAAGAATCTACCAGTAAAGCGCTGGCAAGATGTCCTTCCTGATGTTTTGCACTCTATCCGCTCTCTATTGTGTACAGCTACCAACAAGACACCACATGAACGATTCTTCGCTTTTCCCAGACGGTCTTCTGCCAGCTCTTCCATTCCAACCTGGATGAGTGAACCTGGACCAGTTCTCCTTAAGCGTCGTGTTCTTGCCAGCAAGACAGATCCCTTAGTAGACGAGGTTGAGCTGCTTGAAGCAAATTCTCACTATGCCCATGTGCGCTATCCAGATGGTAGAGAAACAACGGTCGCTACCAAGCACCTTGCCCCAAAAGGCGAGGTAATGTCCCAGCTCCAACTACCAGCTAAGGCTACCACCGTGGAAACTGAGCATCTCCCTGCTTGTCCACCGTCACCCTCAGTAATAGATGTACCAGTAACAACGGCACCTCCAGCTAACCCAGGAACTGATGAGCAGCCATCCCTGCGACGTTCAGAGAGGGCACGCCGTGCAGTGGACAGACTCGACCTCTAACGGAGGGGTGAATGTAATATATCTCAAAGACTGAACACTGAACTTAAATAATGTTTAGCTTAGTTTTGTTATGTTTGGTTTGCCTGTGGTTTGTGAGCCCGCAATTTACTCAGCAGTTACCCTTATTTCTCTTGGCAGCCATCTTGTTTTACTTCGTATTATTGTACGAGATTTATGCTGATTAAAGCCTTATGTTTGGGCAAAAGGTCTCTATTAATTATACAATAATATTATATAATATTAATAATAATATATATAATGTAATTGATGGTCTGTGAATAGTCAATGGCCAGCCTCTTCTTGTGGTTCTCATCTTTGGTTACTACGACCTGGGCCCGCCAAGGGGAGCGACTCGGTTCGATTATCCCTTCAGTGAGCAGCCTTTTAACTTCCCCATCAATGAAGGCAGAATCTTCCTGACTATATCGGCGAGATTTAGTGGCGACGAGATGACAGTCCGATGTCAAGTTCGCGAAAGGCTCAGACGGGTCTACATTCAGGGTGCTGAAACCACAGACAGAGAGGGGCGGTTCCGAGCCCCTGTACTTGAATACAACACTTTCATGCTTGGATTGAAAATCTACTCCTAGTATGAGGTCGGCGCAAAGTCCAGGGAGTACAGAAAACTGGATGCCTTCATATTTACGTCCTTGGTAGGTTAGGTCAACTGTGCAGGTACCGTTTATCTTGACAGGGCCAGGTGCTGATGTTGCCATGGATACTGTACTAGATGATGAGTGAACTGTTAAACCTGCTTGTTCCACCAAACTGGGGTGAATATAGCTTTCACTACTTCCGCTGTCAAACAAAGCCTTGACTTGTAATCCTTCGATGTCAACAGTCGCACATGATTTTGAGAGAGATTTTGGTGCGCTTGGTGTTAACGTGGCCAGTGTTGGGGACCAGGTTGCAGCAGAAACTGTATCTTTATCCTTGGCAACAGGCATCCCTCGACAAACTCGAGCAAAATGGCCTTTCTTCTGACACTTGAGGCAGACGGCATCACGAGCTGGACACTTAGTGCGATGGTGCCTTTTGTTTCCACAGAAAAAGCAGGTGGCTTGTTCAGATTCAACTGCAGCTAGTGTGCTTTCATCGGGCTGCTCTACTGACGAGTGGTTCGGAACGGCCGCATTGATGGAGGCCTGTGGTGCTACATACGACTCAGAACTTTTCATGGCTGACTCAAGGGCTCGGGCTTGATCAAACATGGTTTTAAGATCCAGCGTTTTATTCTCTAGCAATCTCTGCCGAATTAGGTTGGACTGCAGCCCAGTGATGAAAGCGTCCCGTATACTTTCCTCGCAGTATTTTGTTGCAGTAACGCTCTTGAAATTACAGTCTTTTCTTAGTGTTTTCAGTGCTTGAAGGTACTCATCTAGGCTTTCAGCTGGTTGTTGTCCTCTTGTGGCAAGAATGTGTCGAGCGAAAATCTCATTTTGTGGTTTTACAAACAGAGCCTGTAGCGTGTCGATTGCTGTGTCATATTCTGTACAGTCCTCGATGTGCTGGAATATCTTTGGAGAGATTTAGTTAGTCAACACATTGAGTTTGTTCAGGCCGGTTTGAGGTAAAACTGTCAGGAAATTCTCGAAAGTCCGTTTCCAGTGATGCCATTCCTTCGCTGCTAAACTGCTGTTTGGATCGGTTTCCAGACGTTCTGGTCGCGGTACTTTATCCATTGGACTAAGAGATTATGCTGATTAATTGTTGTTGCGGTCGAAGACCGCATACTAATCTGATCAGGGTCGCATCCCGTGATTCGCGAGTAGTCCCGCGGCGTGGCTTTGGTTGGATGCCAGCTTGATTCAGAGATTTTGGACTGACTATGTGATTTGGCCTCGTATTCATGTCAAGAGCGGCCGAGGTGGAATGGTAATAAAACTGCCTCGATCTCACGAACGGAGGTGGAATGGTAATGAAACTAGCCTCGATCTCATACGGACAAGGAGAGGTATGGTAACTAGCGCATGTCACACGAAAATAAACAACGGCTACAATATTGCAGGCTCAACCAACAGTGTTCCATTTCGTTGTAAACACGAAACCCAACAGGTTTTACGGAGAATTTAGCCTAACGGACCGGGTTTTCCGCGATAAAAACACCCAGTACCGCCTGCAAGCAGGCTACGGAGAATTTTGCAGTCGATCGCGACGCAGATACGATGAATAGAAGAAAGTGAACTTCATATCACAGTTTTTATTCGGCAAGATGGCCTTCGGATCTCACTACCTCAGAATATTTGGAACTCGCTACAATTCCCAGTTTAGTTATTTGGCTGTTGGCCTTTTGGTCTCGCTACAATTAATCCCTGTTACTTGAAAAGCTACCCTCCATCACTCTCCAGTCCAGGTATTCCGACACTCGATGTTTTTATATGGAAATAAAACAGGTCTAGTTGTAACAGCGTTTCCACCAGTTATAGGCTCTGGACTTGCCCGTGAAATCTCTGTACGTTTCGTCTTCAGTCATGATACACTCGCTTCGACCGCAATTTAGTGATCTATGATTATTCTAGTATAATTAATAGAGACCTTTTGCCCAAACATAAGGCTTTAATCAGCATAAATCTCGTACAATAATACGAAGTAAAACAAGATGGCTGCCAAGAGAAATAAGGGTAACTGCTGAGTAAATTGCGGGCTCACAAACCACAGGCAAACCAAACATAACAAAACTAAGCTAAACATTATTTAAGTTCAGTGTTCAGTCTTTGAGATATATTACAATCGGGTTGTCTGCGCAGTTTCTGATTGGCTAAATCAGTCCGAGAGCAACACTGAAATGGCTTCCCTGACCACAGCTTTGTGCCTTCAGTCATGTACATTACGAAATATGGTGTTTTATTATAATTTGATTGTACAGTCACCAAATCCGACATGAATGTTCCTTAGGCAACATCTAACAGTTTTTGGAAGGGGTGCCACAATCTCGGCCCAAAGGGGGAGGGTAGGGACAATTTTGTACCTTACCTGATTATCCCTATATTTCAGAGGTATTAAAGAGTTATCGATACTCTGCATCTAGCCAAATGTGAGAATTGTACATAACTATTGTGCTGTTGTTTATAGATAACTCTTTAATACCGATAAAAGAAAGGATAATCACATTTGGCAAAATTGTCTCTCCCCTCCCCTCTTAGGTCAAAATTGTAGCACCCCTTTCTAAAACTGTTAGATGTTGCCTAAGGAACATTCATTTAGGATTTGGTGACTGTACAATCAAATTATAATAAAAAACAGCGTAGAATGTAAATTTCACCCGTACTTTATAAGTATCCAGTTTAAGATTTTGGCGTTGACTAGGAGCCTGGCAATAATTTTTATATTACGGTTGAGAACAATATGTCTACTTATGAGAAAAAAATTATTTGGGTTGATTTGGGACACTACAGGGACTGGATATTCCCTCCTGAAAATGACAGCCAGATCGCCGATTTCGAGCGAGCAAAATTTTGATCAGTTTTAACGGCTTCCCGTGCCAAAATTATTGAACGCAAAATATAATATTTAGCCTTAAATTACTTCTTAGGACATACAAAGGACATTTCTGAACCGATTTTCGGGTTTGGGGCTAGCGCGAAGTGGATATGACAGTGTTTGTAAGTTTAGGTATTTCGGCTGAAAGTTGTGCGTTTTGTCCATTCGCGGGGTGCTGTCAGAAAATCGTAATTTTCGGGAGTTAAAATTAATAACTGAAGAACAAAATCCCATCACATTTCTTTTGGTATATTAGGCTATCTTTGGACAAATATGAAGGATTTTTATTTTTCATCATGTGCCACCTCCCGCCCGGTCTTAGTGGACATTCCCTCTTAATACCGCTGAAATATAGGGTAAATCAGGTGATGGACAAAATTGTCCCTACCCTGCCCCCATTGGACCGAAATTGTGGCACCCCTTCCGAAAACTGTTAAATGTTACCTAAGGAACATTTCTGTTGAATTCCCAGAAATATTGGACATTTCGAGTCCGCGCTTGCCCAGCGGAAATCCGCATGATAATGAAAAAGTGGCGACCGATGCAAAGCGATATCGAAGAAGTTCACTATCATTATTGCGGTTTACATGTGTGATTACCCATAATATGCACTAAGAAACGAGTGATTCAAACAAAATGGCGAAAGAGCAAAGATGTTTTCGTGTGATTTCAACTTTTTCGTGATCTTCTTCTGGATTTCAATCCAACATGGCGTCTGTTGGTCGTCGAATTTAAGCACAATTTCAAGGGATTATGGAACATATTAGCACATATTCTATTGCGTGTTTTTCAGCTGATTTACAAACGTTTATATCCATTTTACTATTTCCGAGTCCGAACTTTCGTGTAGACGACCTTCCAAGGTAGTGCCGGACAAAAATGTGTAGGTGATTTCAGTGATTTCGGGCTAAATTACAGAGGACATGAGAGCCTTGGTGGAGCCAGATAGCGCGGTACGATGGAACAGGTTTCCAAAACGTATCAATTTATCGCTCGTAAGAATTCATATACTATGCAAGTTAATATCAGAGTCCGAACTTTTTACTAAGTCTATTTGCAGAGGAACTCCCATACATTCTCTTGTATTTTTCGCAGTTATTATGGAAATGAGCGGCCGCCATCTTGACCAATATTTCTGGGAATAATTTTGTGATTGTACGATGAAATCATTATCTCTGAGGGTAGCACGAAAATGTGACCCGAAACTCCCCATTCCCCCCTTGCCAGACATTTGATGCACCCCCACCTAGTCCAATGTGAAGGGCACCATACAGGAAGAATTGTCATGGTCTCGTTTATCTATAACCCTTTAATAGCAAAGAAATATTGGGAAATTAGGAAATAGACAAAATTGCCCCTACCCTCTCCCCCTTTGGACGAAATGATGGCACCCCTCCCGAAAACTAATTTATTTCACCTAAGGAACATTTGGTCCAAATTTGGCGCCTTTACGCACAAGTGCACGATTGTACCTATTTTTTCCTTAAGAGACTCTACTATATTACAATAAAGCATGGTGATTCAGGTCCAATTGAATAAAGAAACTTTTGTAATCCCTCTGCGAAAATTCCTAATTATGAGTTCGTTTCAAAAATATATTTAATTCTTAGACTGTTAACGTTCGTTATGACGTTTAATCAAATTCTCTTAGAAACAAACCTAAACATAAACGTACTCGCAGTGATTATTACCAATTACTCACGAGATTCGTGTAAAATTTGCTATGAATGTATTTGTCGTCGTGACAACGCAATTTTTCCTGGCGACTTAGGGGTCTGGGGGTCTTTGTTTCCAATTCCCCTGTGAGATCCAAGGGGGGGGGGGAGATTATGAAGGTCTTTCTGGTCTCGCGGGAGATTCGGTTGCTTGAATTAAAATTCGAATTCTGAACTTGAGTTCAATAAACAAAGGCTGCAAATTTTCAACTTTGATTTAATACCTGAAATCCTCAACCACACATCCTCAACCAATCTATTTAAGGCATGTAGAAGCCCTAAATGTAATAACTGGCCCTAAGTGTAATAAAGACCCCAAGTGTAATAGAAATTGGTCCTAAGTGTAATAAAGGCCCCAAATGTAATACAAATTGGCCCTAACTGTAATAAAGGCCCCAAGTGTAATAAAAAGTGGCTCTAAGTGTAATAATGGCAATGACCATACAACGTCCTAGTTGGAAAAAGTCAGCGTTGTTATATCAATATATTACAGCGATACCTCAGTTATGCGGCCATCCTATATTGAGCAGCCACTTTTAGAAGTCCCAAAATACCGTATTTGTCACTCAAACTAGGACGGATATTTCTACCGCATGTAAACGGGGTCTAATATGAAGCAAACACCGCGGGCTTTGTAATATTAAGTATCGGCTTCGGGTACTCATGGAACACGAGACTAGGTGTGTGCTGGCGCCACTCTTTGAGAAACTGACCTTAAACCTGCAACTAAGTTCTTTTCTGTATCCCTGTTCTAGGGAATACAAAACTCGCTACCCTGCCAGTTTGTATGATCATTGCCATTATTACACTTAGGGTCACTTGTTATTGCATTTGGGGCCTTTTCTACACTTAGGGCCATTTCTTATTACACTTGGGGCCTTTATTACACTTAGGGCCAGTTATTACATTTAGGGCTTCTACAAGGCAGGCTTATTTTTGGCACAGTGATAAAACTCGACGAACTTAACATTGCGGTGGGATAGTTTAGTTCGGAGTGACGTCACAAGGCATGTCACGTGACTAAACAGGAAATAGCGTTTCCGGCGATGGAGAAAACATCTAACTGTACAACTTTGGGGGGAGGATGGGGGGGGGGGGGGGGGGGGGAGGGGGGGTTGTACTCCCTCATATATGGTATACGGGTATGCGCCGCCCTATAGGGTATGGTTTTTGGGCTCCTGAGGCCTACGGTAGGGTATCG
Organism: Scolanthus callimorphus; assembly: GCA_033964015.1. NCBI lineage: Eukaryota > Metazoa > Cnidaria > Anthozoa > Actiniaria > Edwardsiidae > Scolanthus > Scolanthus callimorphus. The sequence continues at coordinate 483,600 of JAWWUD010000049.1, forward strand.
TTTTTCGCTTGTTTGGTCGCTGATATAGGTTGTGTATTTTAGTATGGCTACCCAAGTGCAAACAAATTTCGATCAAAGTTATGCCGCAATTTAATAGAAAGGAGGTTTATTTTGAAACCTTTTCATGATTTTCAAAATTCCGCTTTGATTGCGACCAATTGAACCACCCTGGTGGCTAACTTCAGTCCTGCGGTAGGGTATATAATTTTGACCGTAGGTCTACGGTAGGGTACAAATAGGGTATAAAAACGAGGATGTTTGGTCTCTGATAGGGTCAGGTTTTTTTGGGACCTTGGCGGCGCACTCCTACCCAAAAATCAGTGGAGTATGCGCGTACAAAATTTACACAAGACTTTGTTCGTGTCTGAAATCTCACACGTTCGCTACTAACAAACGAGTGCGTAAGATCTGTAGAAAGTACTTTCCAGTATATACCGTTTCCGGGAAACGTTGTCACCCAAAAAGCCTATAAGCTTGAAGCGCAAAGGATAATGGGGCATCTTAACTGCTACTGTTTGATCTGAATTCAGACAGTTATCGCAACCACAGGTAAATTATTAAATTTTGAGCACATTTCTAAGCATGTTTGTTTCTAATATTTGACAGAAATTCAAAAAAATCTTAACCCATACTCCCTAGCGCACCAAGCTTTGTTGCATTTTCTAGTGACAACGTATCCCGGAAACGGTATATAGTAAAAAGCCATCCTCCGCTTTGTCGATTACTTACGGATGTCCTTCTTGTTTTAATGAGTTTAGAGGCGAGGTGGCATTCCCGGTATTCCTGGTATCCCAGGGCGACACGGCCTCCCTGGACATCCTGGCCCAATGGGACCACGCGGTCCAAAAGGAGAAACCGTTCGTGTAGGTCTACCTGGACCAAGCGGATCTCCCGGTAAACCAGGACCTAAGGGACCTCGTGGCTTTAAAGGGAAACGGGGTCGTGTTGGTGCGCGTGGACCCAAGGGCGTCACGGGTAATGTTGGGAAACCAGGACCAAGAGGACCTCCTGGACCCAAAGGGGACATAGGTCCTAAAGGCGCTATGGTGCATTCTAACTGGAAGCAGTGCGCCTGGAAAGCCGGTGACGGCAAGGACAACGGACTTATCAAGGTAGATAAGATGTACTTACTGCCAGGAGCACTGAATGGGCATGGGAAAACGCAAAATAGGCAGGCTAACTTTTGAAACAGTGATAAAACTCGACGAACTTAACATTTTGGTGTGATAGTTTAGTTCGGAGTGACGTCACAAGGCATGTCACGCGACTATACAGTAAAAAGCGTTTCCGGTGATGGAGAAAACATCTAACTATACAACTTTGGTGAAAATGGATAGGCCTCAGCAATGAAACATCATACCGTTTTGCTGCTGAGCTATTATTTATCGTTAACAGGATATAAAGGTGAAAATCAGATCACGTGACCTAGTTAATATCTCAGCCCTTTAAAGCAAACGTTTTCCACCAGCTAAGACGCCACTTTATAGAACCCGAAAATAGGAATATTATTAGCCATTAACTTTCCAAAAAGGAGTGAAACTAGAAGTGCGGTATTTTCCGATGTTTCGCACAAGAGGAAAAAAGCCACGAGTTGGCCTACGGCATGCCTTTGATAGATGCATTTGATTAATGTAAGATAGAGGATATGGATAACCATGCACGGGACAATTTTAATAATATTATTGTTTCTTTGTACAGGAATGCGTTTTTGTGAAAAAGCACAAGAAAACAGCTCTTCGTGTCCTGTACACTGGGAACCTGAGGATCTACAACTGCAACGGTTGCTGTAAGCGTTGGTATTTTACCTTCAATGGAGCCGAGTGTAGCGGACCAATACCTATAGATGGTGTCGTGTACATGTGGATAGGAAAGGGGACCACGGATCTCCATCGCCCCAGAGTTATCACGGGCTACTGCACCAACATCAAGCGTGGGACGGTCCGCGTAGGATTCCACGTCGGTAATTGCCACGGGGTCGGAAATGCCGACGCCTATAGCGGGTGGAATTCATCATCACGAATCACTATCGAGGAAGTGCCTCCACAACAGGTCTAGAAGACCCCAAGTCTAGAGGCCCATGACGAGCGATCCAACTGACTAGATTCCAAAAATAACAACTGTACAACTGCGAAACCTTCACTGATAGATAATAGAACAAATAGATGTTAGCACAACTACGAGTAGAAAATAAAGACCCTGCAACGAGCATTATTCATGAGTGTTTAGTTATTGAGCAGGTTCCTTTCACATAAAAAAAAATGTTCATGCTGTCAGTGGTCACCTATCTTTTCCTCCGCAGCTGCAGCTGACAAAAAGTCAGTCAGTCAGCCATTACCCTGGTAGCAGAGGCCTCTTTTATCGTATTTCGCTGCGCTTCACGAAATCACCTCCGCCATATTTCTTTCTGTTTCCCCGCAATCTCGTACCCAGAGCTGTCATATTTTGGTCAGCGGCAAGATCCAGGGCTCTAGGGGAATCTATTTTTTTTAACCCAAATTCTGGGTTTCCGGTTTTAAAAAATGTTGCCCCATTTTGCCATAAAGCCGGGGAAATACGAGAAAAAAAATCCCTCAACTTGTCGCGCAGCAATTACGTCCCTGTTTAATATTTGTTGCTCGTTTTTCATCAAATCCACAGCTTGTCGGGCAACAATTCGTCTTGATGACCACACATGCCAAATACAGATTTTCCCTTAAGCACCTCATTTCTTCTTAACTAATCAACTTCAATTGTCGGCAAAAAATTGCGCGACAAGTTGTGTGTTCGATGAAAAACGAACAACGAAGCCAAAATTTGTGGCTCAAAGTAGAGCACCGCGCTACTTCGCGCAACAAGTTTTCACAACTTGTAAGAGAAGTTTTTGTTGCGTGCCAAGTTTTGACGCGAGATGAAAAACGCGCACCAGCGAATAGTTGAGGCATTTTTGTGCCTCCCCGCTGTGGATCTTAGTTCTAATTAACTGTTCATTGGTGTCGGGTTTGTTTTCTTACATTTTATGAACTTTTGCGAATTTGAAAGCATTCTCGAAACCAGAGCTCACCGGCTCGTCTCCTCGCAGGGGAGGCTCTGGTGACAGCTACTGACGCATGCGCGAGTTTAATACAGGGCGGCTGAGAGAAAGACCCGTTCAGCGCATGCTCCAACGCTCAAAATCAACCAATCAGCGACAGCCTCAAATGGATGTCCCCAGAGCCTCCCCTGCGAGCAAACGAGCTGGGGAGCACTGGGTACGAGAATGGTTTGAAAGGCGAGTTTGTTACGCTCTTGATTCACCGCGCATGCTCAGAAATTTGGTTTTCCCCAGAGGCCTGAATCTTGCCGCTGGCCAAAAGATTACGGGCTCTTGCTAGGAGATCGTTTTCCCCGCTTTACTTTGGAGCATGCGCACAACTACATAAAACCGGATTCGTAAGTTTGAATTCGGTCATTCTCGAACCCAGAGCTCTCCGGCTACTCACCTCTTGGCTGAGGCTCTGGTGACAGCCGTTGACGCATGAGCGAGATTTGGTACAAAGCCGTTGAGTAGAAACACCTTTCTGCGCATGCTCCAACGTTCAAAATCAGCCAATCGGCGAAGTCCCTCACATTGATGTTCCCAGAGCATCCCCTGCGTGCAGACGAGCCGAAGAGCTATTTGGTAAGAGAATCGAATTCGGCCTGAAATGTATACATTGAGTTTGACACGACAATACGCACGTGTTTCGAAACCAAGTCGTACTGCTGTCTTGATAGCTTAGTCTTTGAACCTTATTCCAGTTCGGTTTCAATGGACATGCTAGAGTCTTGTTGTCGCCGAACCTAATTGAGAGTTTGCGTGTGGCTCGACATTCGACGTTGCCATGACGCGTCATTACAGACACCAAGGCCGAGTGTGGAGTCTATGCGCACACAATATTACCCTTGTGATAATAACCTTCCACTCACACCGAGTGCGGAGTCTATGCGCACACAATATTACCCTTGTGATAATAACCTTCCACTCACACCGAGTGTGGAGTCTATGCGCACACAATATTACCCTTGTGATAATAACCTTCCACTCACACCGAGTGCGGAGTCTATGCGCACACAATATTACCCTTGTGATAATAACCTTCCACACACACCGAGTGCGGAGTCTATGCGCACACAATATTACCCTTGTGATAATAACCTTCCACTCACACCGAGTGTGGAGTCTATGCGCACACAATATTACCCTTGTGATAATAACCTTCCACTCAGTAGTTGTAATATGCGGGGACTGGCGCAAATTCATTTTTTTATCAAATTGATAAAAAAATGTGTGCACACCTTTAAAAATTTCCAGTCAAATCCCCTCAAAAAAGTCTCCCTAGCACATATCTCTGACAGTTGTGTAACAAGGTGACTGAAATACCCTCTCTTTCGAGAAATTTTGAAATTGAAATATGGCTTAAAGAGATAGATTTATAATAGAAATGGACAATCAAACAGTGAAAGAGTTGAGAGCCCTCGCCAAAGAGCGTGGCATTCCAAGATATTATTGGTTGCTAAAAGCCCAACTTATCGAAGCCTTGGGCAATACACCGCAAAGACCCATTCCAACACCAAGGACTAATATACCAGTGCAAAGACCCATTCCAACACCAAGGACTAATATACCAGTGCAAAGACCCATTCCAACACCAAGGACTAATATACCAGTGCAAAGACCCATTCCAACACCGAGGAGTAATATACCAGTGCAAAGACCCATTCCAACACCGAGGAGTAATATACCAGTGCAAAGACCCATTCCAACGCCAAGGTCATTGAAAAGCCTGACTTCGAGGGCTGTTGAAACAGTAAAGAAAGAGATTAACAAGTTCACAGACTGGATATTATCTCATGTCCCAGATCCAATTAAGAACAACGCAAACAAACGAGTTAACAACCTGAAGGAAAAAGTAAACCGTATTTTTAATAGACATGATCACTTTACTCCAAAGAACAGCAAACAGCGCTGAAGGGGTATCTCAAAACACATAGGATAGACGGGCAGAGTGGGTATGATCCCAAAACATTTCTCAATAATTCCAAACCAAAAGTTCTGACTCTTATTAACCAACAAAGAAACCCATCAAAGTAAAGTTCATCTTTACCTGCAAGTTCATAAAAGAGAATCCAGCTACTGGTCAGATTGATGAAAATTCAGGATATTTTCATACTTTTGTAGAAACTATAACAGAGTCAACCGATTTCTCTGACTTGTTCAATTCAATGACAAATCGTCTACTAGAATTGATTGAGCAATTTCAAAAACAAGGCTCCGGATGGCAGTTTGATCAGGTGGAATACTTTGATATCAACATCGACCCTTTTAATCCGCTATCTGGAAGTTCATATATTCCACTACCATCAAAATTAGCATCCAAGCAAGCAATCATCAATGTTAAGAACGAGGAGGATCATGAGTGTTTTAAGTGGGCAGTAACCTCAGCTGTGTTTCCTAAAGAGAAAGATGCTCAAAGACTTAATAAACAAATGAGAGAAGACTCCAATAAGTTCGACTGGTCTGGAATCGAGTTCCCAATGTCACTAAAACAGATTGACAAATTTGAGAAACAGAACCCCTTCGCGATTAACCTCTTCGGATTTGAAGAGGTTGTTTACCCTTTGAGAATTAGTAAGAAACATGAAGCTCAAGTGATCAACTTACTTTTAATTTCAAATGAACAGACGAATCACTTCTGCTGGATTAAAAATATGTCAAGACTTTTGAGTAAAAAAGTCAACAAACACAAAAGTACAACACATTTTTGCTTCAGATGTCTAAACACGTTTGGTGTAAGACCTCACTAGAAAAACATATCGAATACTGCTCCAAAAACGAGCCAGTTAAGATTGATATGCCCATAGACAAAGATGGCAACCCTCGTTATTTAGCTTTTAAGAACTTTAACAGAAAAATGCGAGTTCCATTTGTTGTTTATGCTGACTTTGAGAGCTTTACAGAAAACATAGACACATGTTCACCAGATGAAAGTAAAAGCTTTACTAAGCAATATCAGAAGCACAAACCATCTGGCTTCTGCTATCTCATCAAGTGTTTTGACGACAACATACTTCCATCCGAGCTTGTTCGATACACAGCTGAATCCCCAGACGAAGATATCTCACAGATTTTTATTGAGAATTTAGAGTCAGATATTAAGAAAATTTACGATACGTTCAAATTCCCTAAGAAGGTAAGAATGAGTAAGAAAGATAAAATCGACTATAAAAATGCTACTCACTGTCACATCTGTGAGGGTGAATTAGGAGAAGATAAGGTATTGGACCACTGCCACCTTACAGGAAAGTACAGAGGTGCGACCCATAACGAATGCAACCTTCAATACAAAATTCCAAAGTTCTTCCCAGTCATCTTTCACAACCTATCTGGATATGATTCACACCTATTCATCAAGAACCTTGGAACAACAAAAGGTAAAATAAACTGTATACCTAATAATGAGGAAAAGTATATCAGTTTCACAAAGCAGATTGTTGTAGACACCTTTACAAACAAAGAAGGTAAGCAGGTTGATGTGAAAAGAGACATTAGATTCATCGACAGCTTTAAATTTATGGCAACAAGCCTTGACAGCTTAGTAACTAATCTACCGCAATCTTCTTTCAAAAACCTCACAAATTTCTATGAAAGAGAACAATTACAACTATTAATGAGAAAGGGTGTATTCCCATACGATTGGTTTGATGGTTTTGACAAACTCAACACAACCCAGCTTCCACCAAGGAGGAATTCTACTCTAGACTCAATGACATCAACATATCAGAGGAGGACTATCAACACGCTCAAAAGGTGTGGGAAACCTTTGAGATGAAAACATTCAGAGAATACCACGACCTCTACCTAGAGTCTGATGTACTCCTGTTAGCTGACATCTTTGAAAACTTTAGAAATGTTTGTAGTACAAACTATGGGTTAGACCCAGCATGGTATTACACAGCACCTGGACTAGCCTGGGATGCAGCGTTAAAGTTAACGAAAGTGGAGTTGGAACTTTTGACAGATCCTGACATGCTACTCATGATCGAGAAAGGTATTCGTGGGGGTGTGTCTATGATCTCTACTAGATATGGTAAAGCCAACAACCCATACATGGAGGAATATGATCCAAATCTACCAAATAAGTATATCACTTATCTAGATGCAAACAACCTGTACGGCTGGGCAATGAGTAAACCACTCCCTACTCATGGTTTTAGATGGATGACTGACCAAGAACTCGAGGGCTGGAAAAATCTCCCATGTATACTCGAGGTTGACTTGAAGTATCCTCAACGCCTTCACGACTTGCACAACGACTATCCACTAGCTCCAGAGAGACTTATGGTTGACAAGGTTGAGAAATTGATCCCAAACCTCAACGACAAGGTAAAGTATGTAGTTCACCACGAGGCGTTGAAACATTATGAAAAGCTCGGACTCAAAGTCATAAATATTCATAGAGGTATCACATTCGAAGAGTCTGCATGGCTTAAGCCCTACATCGACTTGAATACCAACCTTAGGGCGAAAGCAGCCAACGACTTTGAAAAAGATTTCTTCAAGTTGATGAATAACTCTGTCTTTGGGAAAACCATGGAAAACATCAGAAACAGGGTGGACATTCGATTGGTCACGAATGAAAAAGATGCGAAAAAGTTAATATCAAAGCCAAACTATCAACACCGCACAATTTTTTGCGAAAATCTAGTTGCTATTCACATGAAGAAAACAAAGTTGGTCTTCAATAAGCCAGTTTACTTAGGCATGTCCATTCTGGATCTAAGTAAAACATTAATGTATGACTTTCACTACAATTACATCAAACCAAAATATGGCAAAAAAGCCAAGCTGTTGTTTACAGATACAGACAGTCTTGCCTATGAGATAGAAACAGAAGACTTTTACAAGGATATCAGCAAAGATGTGAAATCCATGTTTGATACTAGTAATTACCCAAAGATCATACATCAGGTATTAAGTCTGGAGTCAACAAGAAGGTGATCGGTATGTTCAAAGACGAGGCTGGAGGTAAACAGATATCTGAGTTTGTTGGTCTACGAGCTAAATTATACTCATATAAGATGGATGAGGGGTGGGAAGAAAAGAAATGCAAGGGTGTGAAGAAAGCAGTCGTGAAGAAAGGCATCAGTTTTGATGATTACAAGGATTGTCTATTCAATCAACAAAATCATATGAGAAAGATGAATGTAATTCACAGTCATAAACACGAAGTTTACACCGAGACTGTTAATAAAGTAGCGTTGTCTCACGATGATACGAAGCGAGTCATTAGAAAGATGGTATACATACTTACGCTCACGGACATTATCGTTCCAACACAGAATTAGGAGGCAGCTCAGTGTCTGGAGGCACAACCTGAAGCTCCTCCCTACTAAATCCACGACTTGGCCCATCCAGTAAATAATACAATACTGGCTGATTTGGTGACACAACGCTACGCGATAAATCATAAACCTCCAAACTCCAGACTGGATCCGTAGCTCGTCTGCGTTCACCACCCTCACCCTCACCAGGAGCATATAAATATCTAATTTTAACACCAGGAGGTAATCTCACTTCATTTACTCCGACGGGGCGCTTGTATTCTACACCCTTAATATCAACCTCTCTCATTTTCACAGCTTTCTCAGGCTCTTTGCCAGTGATTCTAATCGGGCGGCTATTTAGAGCTTTCAGAATAGCAGGCAAACGTTTCACCCACACTCTAGACCTATCATCACTAATCATTTCCTGTGCATATTGATGACTAAACAATTTCTCACCCAAAGTTCTATTTGCTCTCTCCACGAAAGCCTGGGCTCGATGGTTCCCTGCCTCACTTCGCTGGATAGTAACTTGATGCTTATTCATAAGTTTAGTAACTTCTCCCATGAATTCTTTCCCAGGGTCAACAATTAATGTTTTTGGCCACCTTAATTTTCGAGAATAAATCTTACTAAACGCTTTTGTTACCTCACTGGACTCCTTTGAAGTTAATGCTTCGGCATCTTTGTATCTCGAGGCGATATCAATCACCACCAACGCGTACTTATACGTTTTCCTACCAACTTTATCATGAGGTAGAAATAGCAAGTCTGCTTGATGAATCTGATTTGGTTTATCCACAGTCCAATGAGGTCTGGGAACATACTTTGGAGGTGGTAAATAAATTTGCCACAATGCTTGTTTCTCAAGCCATTTTCTAACTTCGTCTTCACTAACTTTGGCTGCGCTTGCCAATTTTGGAATGGCTGAATAACCTTTCCAGTAACCTTCTGTAGAATAGTATATTTTCGATAACATGCTTTTGTTACTCATTTAAAGAATAATCCATCTATTTTTAAATAAAAGATGGCACAAGCTATATCAGAAAACATTAACCCAAACAGGGTCCTACGAGAGCCTTTCGGCTTGAAGGCTGAATCGTCACTGAATCGAATTACATTAAACCCTCTTCAGCTAGTCCCGGAGAGAGACTCTATATTAATATTCCGAAACTTGCAGAGAATGTGGTGATTGTTCCAAAGACCCTAGCGCTGACCTTTAACATTGCTCTAACTGGTACGGATAAGCATGTGGATAATAGATTTGTCAACAATTTGGCAGCATGCTTGAAATCAAGATATAAGATACATTTTGGTGGGGAAACAGTGCAGGATACTAATAGGTATGATTTATATAAACTATATAGTGATCTTCATCTTTCTAAAAAGGAACGAGAAACTAGGCTCAAAGAAGGAATTTCCAGTCTCAACATGCGTAAACTGAGGGCTGGTGCAAATGATAAAGTGGATACAGATGCAGTAGAAGTAGCATTATCAGTTGTATATAACACAAAATATAGACTCCCTCTTGAGCATCCAATTATAGACAATCATGGAGTATTTTATCCAATGGCACTTGCTCAAGGGTTTATGTTGAGGTTACTCTTCCAGAATCAAAAGATCTTACAATCACTTCAGATAAAACAAAACCATTTACATATGCTATTTCCAATCTTGAGCTAGAATACCAAAGCATTTCAAGTGACTTCCTAGCAAGAGAGGCAAAGAGCACTTATCAAATTGGGAAGGAATTCTATTATGAAAATATTCACCTTCATAAGACGTTCACGATTACCAAAGGGACGGATAGCATATTAAATGAGAATATTAACATCCCTCGTAGAAGTATGACTGGCATCCTAATGTTGTTTACAACACCACATGTAGATGGGGCACGTGATAGTGAAAGTTTTGTGAATCCAAGTATTACAAGTGTTAAAATTAACATTGATGGCATACCAAACCGGTTATATAGCAAAGGTATGGAAGCCTCAGATTTTTATGATGCAGCTGTCAAACGGTTTGGATCGAGTGATAATATATCAATCAAGGATTTTTATAATGATAAATTTGCAATATGGATAGACCTACGAACATATCATGATGACTCTATACATGGTAATGGCTTACACATCAGTAATACAAGAGATGGAGTTCATCTAGAGATGAAACGAAAAGCTTCAGGGTCTGGTACCATTACCTGCTATATGTTTGTGGTGGCCGACGCGTTGATGGCGGTCATGAATTCCAACTTGCATTCAATCGTGTATTAAAAAGAACAACTGTTATAATACAAAAAGTATGGAAGAATTACGAGAAAAAGTTCCTTTTCATTGTATTATAACTGGACCGACAAATTGTGGAAAGACAAAATACCTCACGGAACAGCTCCGAGGACCGTTCCGAAATGTGTTTGAATATATTGTTCTCATATGTCCGACTTATGCTAAAAATAAGACCTATCATAGATTTGCTAACAGAGATAAACGTTTCTTGGTATTATCGCCAGATGCTAGTAACATTGATGAGATTAACGAGTTATTGAAGGATTGCTCACAACTTTTTTCTGGTACAAATACGTTACTTATTTTGGATGACTGTGCTGTATCGAAAGATCTAAAGCAACGCTCGAACAAGTTTATAGATCTAGCATTCTCTGGAAGGCATGATGGATTATCAGTGTGGGTATTGACGCAACAATTAACATCCATAGCAAAGCCCTTCCGTGACAACGTCGCCTGCGTGGTTACATTCCATAATCCGTCTCAAGTCGGCACAAAAACACTGTTTGAAGATTACGGAGGAGATTTAGACGTTGAGACTCGTAAAAAGTTTGTGGAACTGCTGAAAACTGAAAAATATTCCAGGCTCTGTTTCTGTTTACGTTATCCATTCCAAAGTTATTAGAGATTCCTACTACGCAGTGATTTAAAAACATCTATGTTTTATTATAAAATAAGATATGGCAAGCATTGAAGATTATATCGAAGAAAAAGAGGTCGCTGAACCAAAAGAAAATGATATTGAAGTCAAACGAGAATCACTGGCTATTCTCGCGTCTCTTGGGACTACAAAGGAATTTCTAGGTGTTGAGATGAATCTTGGTGATATCAAGAAACTCTCATCAAAAGACGTTGAAAAATATTATAATCGTTACCAGACAGTCTTAGGCAAGCAGGTAACAGGCGGATTAGTAGAATCTGCACTTCAAGCAGTGTCTCACATCATCTCCTACGTGGTTCCTGTAGATGACGCTGAAGCGCTTTGCAAAGACTTGCAGAACGATGAGTTGGTAAAACGTGAACTTTCAAACTTTGCAGGTCTCTTGGTATTGAAGGGTGGAAGATTGGTAGCACTTGCTAGCGGTCTCTTTCAGGTTGCTAAGCATGTTAAACTAACACCTTCACAGGATAAATCTAATGAAACTCTAGAACTTCCTAGCATACCTGAGCAGACAACTGAGCAAACTACTAAGCATAACTGAGCATGAATGATATGATTTAAAAGATTCTTTATAGAAAATAAAGAATCATGTCTGAAGAAGTTGTTGAACAAATTACAAAGGATCCTCTTCCTGAAAAGAAGAGAGCAACTAAAGAGAAAGACCCCAAAAAGGTTGCCGCTGGGAGGAAACTCGCAGAATATAATAAGAAGGCGAAAGAAGCACTTGCAAGGGAAATGAAACGTGAAGCGGAGACGAATCCAAATCCGAAGCCAGAAGAAGCTTCGGCGGAAGAATCTGGATCACAAGCTTGGATTCCAGAGCTATCTTTTACAACTGTACTGTCTATAGTTGGTATAGGGTTTACGGCATTTGATATGTTTATGCGGTACTACAAAAACAGAGTAGTTGATTTATCGAAAGTTCCGACTCATGTTCCAGAATCATTCAAAGAACCACCACCCTCAAAAATTCCTGTCCCAACGAGTGCTATCTCGAAGGGGAGCTCGAGGGGCTTGCCTCTCGAACCGAGAATTGGAATGATGTAAGTAATTTAAAGATTTTATTTGCCTAAAATAAAATCATGTCAACTGAAAACAAACTTGTGAAAACGGTTACCGATTCAGCCGTCATTATCGGATTGGCCGCTGGAGTTGGATACCTTGGTAAAAAGGCTATGAAAGAATCATTTATCAACGATCCCTCATCGAGTGTTACAAACTATGCAAAATGGGTCGCTGTACTGTCCGGTAGTATGTATTTGAAAGATTATCTGGAAACACAAAAGATTTTACCAAAACCACTTTAAAGATTTTATATATCGATTAATAAATGGCAACAATAGCAATGATGATTGGTGGAGCTATATTGAATGCGACAACGTTCGTTGGTGGCTCATATCTCGCAAAATATCTTTCTGGAGGTAATACAGATGCTGAGAGAGTAAGACACGACAAAGCAATAGAAAAATATCAAAAAGATTATACCTCATACCAGGAAAAGAGGCAGAAACTCATTGATTGGTACTCGCAACAGCAGGATGCTGAACACCGGGCTTCACAGGATTTGTCGAACACCGATGAAGCTTTGAAATTGTATAGTCAAACACATCATGATTTCCAACTAGATGAACCAAAATTCTCTGATTATTATAGACCTAGTAGCAACCAAAAGATGGGGGAGATGGTATATGTAGGTGGTGGTATGTTGGCAATGGGTTATATGGCTAGTAAATTCTTTTAGAGGTACTAATTTAAAGATTCTTTATTCTAAAAAATAAAGAATCATGGACATTGACCCAGAAATACCGGATAAAGAAAATCCTTTTGACCCAGTCTATCCAGGTGATCCAGATGACGGGGAATGGATTCCTATGCCCTCCACTTCAACTTCAACTCACGATCATCACACCACAGATGAAACTTCATTCATACACGGTGTGGACGAACATACTCCTCTCATTCCTGGAGAGGAAAGACTTAAAGCGAGAGAAGAAAGAGTTGGAGAGGCGTGGAAAAGAATTAGCGAAAAATTTCGTAACGTAGGCAACCCTAAAGATTATCCCTTCACAGCTGATATAGATGAATTTGATCAGGTGGTTGTCAAACTCGGTAGAAGTAATGCTAAGAGCTGGCCCTTGTTCGAAGGTGATAAACTTAATGATAAATTACCGACATCGATAACTAAGAGTCTCGGCCCTACTGCTGAAGATGCTGTTATAGCTAATGAAGGGGCTATTTCAGAGCATCAAAGGGAAATAAAAGATTTGGAAACTAGACGTGAAACAGTTCCTGAAAATCAGAGGGGTACTATAGATCACCAGATTGAAGAACAAAATGAGGAGATTGACCAACTCGAACGGGAGAATGAAGTGATAGAAGAGCGATGTCCTTGCGAGATAGAGTTAAGGCTATTTTTAAAAAGTACGGCTTTACAGTCGTTGCTGTCGTTTCAGCAGTAGGTGTTGTTATTGGTGTGATTGTATCTAATCTAAAAAAGGGTTTGACCAGTGTTGCAAAGGGCGTTGGCAACGGCTTGAAAGCAATTGGTAAAAAGATTGGAGAGATATTACCTGGAATGGTAGGTGCTATTGCTAGTTTTATCTTCAAAACAGCGGGGGAGGTTATTGGATTTTTAGGCAAAAATGCTTGGCTGCTGATAGTAGCCGTGGTTCTCTACCTTGTTGAACAATTTAAAAGAAGAGACGCTAAGTAAAAATGTCAACGTTTCTATCTATCACGATGCTAACTCCGGAAACAAGAGTTTATCTGGAGCCACCGTTGGAGCGAATAAAAGAGATACAACTTTTAGATTGTCACATTCCTAAACCGTGGATAAAGTTCAAGGACCCACAAAAAGTTTATAAGTTTTCATCTCAAGAAAATGTGTCGGAAAAGGTATTTTTTACTATTCCACCAGGGAATTACACATTGAAAACACTTCAACAAATCTTCCTCAGAGATGAAGAAAGCTCCAAGCTTACAATTCTAATGGCACAAAAAGGATATTATCTATATTCCAATAAGATCATTAATCTTAGGCTTTCTGAAAATCTCTCAAAAAAGCTTGGTGTACCTGAAAAGATATTACCCAATCGATATTATCCAATAACATGGATACCTGACAAGCCTTTGAGTTTGTTTTGTGATCTCATAGAGTCAAAGTCTTCATATTCTAACAGGATTCCTGGTGATGAAAATGTAGAAGTTACCCCCTCAAATTTACTTGCTGTTATTCCATCTCAAAGTCATCCTTCTCTCCCGGCCCAGCAAACCATTAATCCAGTCAACTACTTTACTTTGTTGATTTTAGATGAAAAGGGAAGAAAGCCCAACTTTAATAACGAACCTATTCGAATTCATTTAAAGATTTCATGTTGATTAGTAAAAATGGAAGACTACAATAGAATTTATCCACAAGTGCCTCAAAATGGGGAAAATTTCAGACTTCAAAAGTCGTGTGAGGTTCTACAAGGCCTTGAAAGAGAGGTTACGCATTATGAGCGTGTACGTAAGAAATACGCAAGATTGAGGAAACTGATCGTATGGTCAACAGGTGGAATCTCTGTCATATTATCCGGTAGTGGATTAGCCCTCAGTTTGACTGGCTTTGGAGCCGCAGTAGGTGCTCCTATTGGTGGAGTTGGGGCTCTGTTCGGTATTGTTTCTACCACTGTTGGAGTTAAATTATCACGAAAGATATCTAAGCATGAAAAAACATCACAATTAGCAAGAGCAAAGGTGAACACCATACAGGATCTCGTCTCAAAGGCTCTTCGAGACAACACAATTTCTGATCAGGAATTCTCTCTAATCCTAGCAGAAAAGGAAAAGTTTGAAAAACTAAAGGTTGATATTCGTCAAAAGTCTCGGCTGGAGGAGGGAAAAAAAGAAGATTTGACTCAGATACGAACAGAGGTTCGTGCGGAAATTTAAAGGAACTCACCGCTCCCGCACGGTAAAACTATCATTTGAGAGGACACCGGTAGGGTGGATTTATGAGATTGGTTGCTTCAAGGATCGACGGTGATTTAAAAACATCTTATTTGTAATTACAAATAAGATGTCGTTACTCGATGAATTTAAAAAGGTATATCCAAATGCGGATTTATCAAAATTTCATGAAGATAAAGACTGGTATGCGGAAGGCTTATTTGACCCAAGATATGTTGGATGGTACAATAAAAAACATTTCTGGTATGGAATTTGGGCAAAAGATCCAAACGCTGCTGCCGTCACAAAGTTTACAGATATTCCGGTGGGTGACCGTAAAGATTTATTCCAAGATTTGGGTATAGCGGCTCCACAATTATCATTCCTGACAGTTTGAAATTAACAACTAAAAAATATCCTATTCCAGCGATAGACTTTGATACCACCGCTTCAGACATCACAACCATGTTAACAGACTTGGATATATATGTATCGCCTAAGCAAAAATTCTCAGCAAAGATGAGAAACATTTTCAAAGAGACTACTATAACTTTCAAGTCTGCAAAACAGTCGAGACGGTGGTTAAATAGTCCTAATTTTAGTTATTGGCCGCAACAACTCAACTTTGCTGTTTGGTGTGCAACTAGCGGCTGTGGGGTGAGCCTACATGAGGCTGAGAAATATCCCCCTGTTGTGCGAAGTTTTTTAATTTCCATGTCTATTTCACTGTGAGGAGGATATTATACGAGTTAGGTGTTCCACTACCAGATGATACCGTATTTGATCAAACAGATAATCCGTACAAGAAGGTGGTGTATCAAAGATTATGTCATGAGTTTGGCTTAACAAATCCTGATTTCCGATGGAAGGGAGGGAGAAATTTTGGACTTGGGGATA
The DNA here is from genome assembly GCA_033964015.1 of Scolanthus callimorphus. Lineage (NCBI taxonomy): Eukaryota > Metazoa > Cnidaria > Anthozoa > Actiniaria > Edwardsiidae > Scolanthus > Scolanthus callimorphus. Next base: position 499,689 of record JAWWUD010000049.1, read on the forward strand.
TTTTTGTTTACTATCCTGGTAGCGGGCGCGGGTCGGGTTATCAAAATGTACATGTTATTAGAGGATATGACAAAGAAGCTGATAAATGGCCTGATAAATTGAATCTTTTCTCTGATGAAGGTGGAACTTACAATAACGGTAAATTAGTGTCTTTTATAAGAAATGATGATCACGGTGGAAGGCAGTACAATTGGTTCGTCCCTGTGAATGGTCATGGCATAACAAAAGCAGGACTAGGTAGATTAAACCGTTCAGTAGAAGAATTTGTTTATTGCATCCTAGGTTCACAAGTTGGTACTCGGTCAACCATCGTAGGAAATAGCGGATCGGCACAAGAAACCCAACAACAGTTTCTCAACCTTTTTGAATCTTCAGTGATAGAAAATAATATAGTTGAATCAGTTCAAAGGTATCAATTAGCCGTCCAAGAAGCTAAACTTAGACTTGATCTTGCCATAGCTCCAGGCGTTTGGTTACTGCCTTCGAACCTAATTATAAATACAGAAAGTGTGACAGGCTATAATAATAAATTGCTGAAAGCGACCAGTGAGATGAGTTTTGGAGTGAATGATTCGCTAAACGCAGAAGCAAAACAGGTTGGAATAAAACATAATATGAGCTCTTCAAAGGTAAAGTTACCGCACGCGTACGCGCCTGTAACGCACACTGAGACGAAACCTAAATCAAAACCAGACGTGACTAAGCCAAAAACAGAACCCTTGACCTCGCAGCATGAAACTAATCTTTTAGCGTTGACAGTTGTCGTGGGCGGTTTGACGTGGTTTCTATTTCGATAATCATGAGTACAAGCTTTCGATAGACGGCTATTTCACGTGGGCACTAATTTACATACAATCAAAATCACGTGGAGAACAATAGATTGCATACCAGAGCTCCCTAACAACCGGCAAGCCTGAAAGTAGATTTCGTGTTTACCTCTAGCGCTCGAAATTGTTAGGGAAGTGTGGAATGTGATTACGTCATAGGGTTATAAAAGCTTAGCGCTTGCGAAATAGGGTCAGAGGAAGTGAAATCGCAACACAAAAAAATAACTTAAGGAGATACGTATTCAATAATAAAAGATGGAGTTCCCAACAGCAGAACAATTCAACGAAAGTAAGAGTCAACGTCAGACAATTACAAAGTGGAGAGATGTGCCTGATGATATTATTTACCGCGTCGAGAGCACGGAAAAGCTTGAGACGAAATTTGGAGAGCAATTAGTTGCTGTCTTGAACGACAAAGGTGGTAATGAATTTAAAACATGGCTTCCCGCTCGTCTTTGCATCGAACTCAAAGATTACGGTTGGCAAGGTAAAATCGCCTTTGTCAAACCGCTCGGGTTGAAACCGAAAACCACAAATCCCAGTCAGAATTATTGGGACTACGAGATAATGTGGATTGGTATGTAAAAATAGATGAACTTAATGGTTTTTCATAACATGGTTTATGTTATGAAATCACAACTGAAATTTCCACCAAAGTTAATTCTTGTGTGCTTTTAAGTTTCAGACATTCTGTCAGCACTCGGTGGGCTGTTTTGTGTTGTGTGACACGCTTTACACTGAGACTTTCGTCTGTGTGTTCACATATTTGAGACCCTCCGCATAACTTACAAAAGAATTTCTGTCTTCCATGAATACATATTCCTTTCCCGTTGCACTCTTTACAGATATATCTCACTCGATTATGCTCACATAAGCTACTACCGTTACATGCTTTGCAATATGATTTACGACAGTCGTGAGGGCAAATTTGTGATCCATGACAATCTCTACAGATATATTTTATTTTACCGTGTAGACATTTGTAACCATTCTTGAGCGTTACGTCCATGGGTATGTTAGAAACTGGATTTTGTGGCATCAACTCTAGAATTATCTCTTTAATTACGTTAACACTCATCGTATTACCAATCTGTTTCTTCATTTGTGTGTTACTAACTACTTGGACAAAGTCATCAGAAAATCCCTGTAAGCGACGTAATTCTGTAGTATTTGCGTAACGATGTTTTGGTACACACCACATACTTCCTTTAGTCGTAATACACGAAGCGTATTTGTCTGCATTGGCATACGTACGGGTTCCAGATACTCCAAAAGCAAACTCGATAAAAACTTTGCCGTCATCTAAACGATTCAGAATGTCTTGATGTCGTTCAGTCGCTGGATGTACATAATTATCGGAATGATCCACATAATCTGCAACATTTTCAAGAACTTTATTTTTTGGCCAGTTAAATGTTTCTTTTGTTCCAACTATATATAGTCTTGGTCGATTATGTGGAATACCGTAGTCTCTAGTGTTAAGAAGTTTCCATTGAACAGTGTATTCTTTTAGCTTTATTAACTCTCCCCAAATTATTTTCCATGTATTATCTTTATCATGATTGAGTAGTCCATGTACGTTCTCCAAAATGAAATACTTTGGTTGCTTTTCTTGAATAACTTTTAAACACCCCAGAATACGTTACCCGATTTGTGATCAAAACCTTCCCGATAACCAGCAGTAGAAAAAGGTTGGCACGGGAAACCACAGACATATAAGTCAATATCCGGTACTGAGGAAATATCACGCTTTGTTATATCACCAAAAAGAATTTCAGGATAATAATTAGCTTTAATTGATTGTATACAGTACTTATCAATCTCTGACGAGAAGACATGCTTAAATGGAATTCCTAGTTGGAGCAGTGCTTGTATAGGTGCTTCAATACCACTACAGTCTGTACCAACACGTAGTTTTTCTTTACACTGTTCGTAAACCGGTGTTGGAATGGGTCTTTGCACTGGTATATTAGTCCTTGGTGTTGGAATGGGTCTTTGCACTGGTATATTAGTCCTTGGTGTTGGAATGGGTCTTTGCGGTGTATTGCCCAAGGCTTCGATAAGTTGGGCTTTTAGCAACCAATAATATCTTGGAATGCCACGCTCTTTGGCGAGGGCTCTCAACTCTTTCACTGTTTGATTGTCCATTTCTATTATAAATCTATCTCTTTAAGCCATATTTCAATTTCAAAATTTCTCGAAAGAGAGGGTATTTCAGTCACCTTGTTACACAACTGTCAGAGATATGTGCTAGGGAGACTTTTTTGAGGGGATTTGACTGGAAAATTTTTAAAGGTGTGCACACATTTTTTTATCAATTTGATAAAAAAATGAATTTGCGCCAGTCCCCGCATATTACAACTACTCACTCACACCGAGTGCGGAGTCTATGCGCACACAATATTACCCTTGTGATAATAACCTTCCACACACACCGAGTGCGGAGTCTATGCGCACACAATATTACCTTGTGATAATAACCTTCCACTCACCTCGAGTGCGGAGTCTATGCGCACACAATATTACCCTTGTGAAAATAACCTTCCACACACCCCGAGTGCGGAGTCTATGCGCACACAATATTACCCTTGTGATAATAACCTTCCACTCACCCCGAGTGTGGAGTCTATGCGCACACAATATTACCCTTGTGATAATAACCTTCCACTCACACCGAGTGTGGAGTCTATGCGCACACAATATTACCCTTGTGATAATAACCTTCCACTCACACCGAGTGCGGAGTCTATGCGCACACAATATTACCTTGTGATAATAACCTTCCACACACACCGAGTGCGGAGTCTATGCGCACACAATATTACCCTTGTGATAATAACCTTCCACTCACCTCGAGTGCGGAGTCTATGCGCACACAATATTACCCTTGTGAAAATAACCTTCCACACACCCCGAGTGCGGAGTCTATGCGCACACAATATTACCCTTGTGATAATAACCTTCCACTCACCCCGAGTGTGGAGTCTATGCGCACACAATATTACCCTTGTGATAATAACCTTCCACACACCCGAGTGCGGAGTCTATGCGCACACAATATTACCCTTCTGATAATAACCTTCCACACACACCGAGTGCGGAGTCTATGCGCACACAATATTACCCTTGTGATAATAACCTTCCACACACCCGAGTGTGGAGTCTATGCGCACACAATATTACCCTTGTGATAATAACCTTCCACACACCCGAGTGTGGAGTCTATGCCCACACAATATTACCCTTGTGATAATAACCTTCCACTCACTCCGAGTGCGGAGTCTATGCGCACACAATATTACCCTTGTGATAATAACCTTACACGCACCTCGAGTGCGGAGTCTATACGCACACAATATTACCCTTGTGATAATATATAGATTTAGCCACTGGCTAAAAGCGGAGCTCCTGGTTATAAAATTTTCTATGTGAATGAAAGGGATTCCCATGTGTACATTGTTTATATGGTTGCTTTAGAGTCTTCACGAGATATTAATTTTTCAAGCATAGATGACGTCATCGATGACGTCATATCACGTGACCACTTCATTTCGTTCATATGGTGGCCTAGACTACACTACCCAAGTATTATTTTTCAAGCATAGATGACGTCATCGATGACGTCACATCACGTGACCACTTCATTTTGCTCATCTGGTGACCTAGACCACACTACCCAAGTTTGGTTGTTCTAGAGTCTTCTCTTGACGAGATATTCATTTTTCAAGCATAGATGACGTCATCGGTGACGTCACATCACGTGACCACTTCATTTCGCTCATCTGGTGACCAAGACCACACTGCCCAAGTTTGGTTGTTTTAGAGTCTTCTCTTCACGAGATATTCATTTTTCAAGCATAGATGACGTCATCGATGACGTCATATCACGTGACCACTTCATTTCGATCATATGGTGGCCTAGACCACACTACCCAAGTTTGGTTCTTTTAGAGTTTTCCCTTCACGAGATATTATTTTTTCAAGCATAGATGACGTCATCGATGACGTCACATCACGTGACCACTTCATTTTGCTCATCTGGTGACCTAGACCACACTACCCAAGTTTGGTTGTTCTAGAGTCTTCTCTTGACGAGATATTCATTTTTCAAGCATAGATGACGTCATCGATGACGTCACATCACGTGACCACTTCATTTCGCTCATCTGGTGACCAAGACCACACTACCCAAGTTTGGTTGTTTTAGAGTCTTCTCTTCACGAGATATTCATTTTTCAAGCATAGATGACGTCATCGATGACGTCACATCACGTGACCGTGCTACATCACCCCCCTTGTGGCATAGACAAAATATCCCAAGTATGGCTGTCTTAGCATGTTCCCTTGAGGAGATATAATTTTTTCTTTGCATACCACAGGGTTCCCATGTGTACACGGACGACGGACGGCGGACGGACGGCGGACACTATAGGTTTAATACCAGAAAAATAAAGAAAAAATCATATCTCCCGAAGGGAAGCTTCTCTAGAAGCCAAACTTGGACAAACTTTCAAAGACCATCAGAGGAACTCTACACCAAAGTCACGTTCCCTCACGCCATCAATGACGTCATCAAAATGATCCAAAATGCCCGTGACGTTCAAAAATCAACTCGATGGTATACGTTTTCCCTTAGGTATGGTGCTCCGCTTGCGCGGGCCTTCGGCCCGCGCTGGAGCTCCGCTAATAACCTTCCACTCACTCCGAGTGCGGAGTCTATGCGCACACAATATTACCCTTGTGATAATAACCTTCCACACACCCCGAGTGCGGAGTCTATGCGCACACAATATTACCCTTGTGATAATAACCTTCCACACACACCGAGTGCGGAGTCTATGCGCACACAATATTACCCTTGTGATAATAACCTTCCACTCACACCGAGTGCGGAGTCTATGCGCACACAATATTACCCTTGTGATAATAACCTTCCACTCACACCGAGTGCGGAGTCTATGCGCACACAATATTACCCTTGTGATAATAACCTTCCACGCACACCGAGTGGGGAGTCTATGCGCACACAATATTACCCTTGTGATAATAACCTTCCACTCACACCGAGTGTGGAGTCTATGCGCACACAATATTACCCTTGTGATAATAACCTTCCACGCACCTCGAGTGCGGAGTCTATGCGCACACAATATTACCCTTGTGATAATAACCTTCCACTCACACCGAGTGTGGAGTCTATGCGCACACAATATTACCTTGTGATAATAACCTTCCACACACCCCGAGTGAGGAGTCTATGCGCACACAATATTACCCTTGTGATAATAACCTTCCACGCACACCGAGTGTGGAGTCTATGCGCACACAATATTACCTTGTGATAATAACCTTCCACGCACACCGAGTGTGGAGTCTATGCGCACACAATATTACCCTTGTGATAATAACCTTCCACGCACCTCGAGTGCGGAGTCTATGCGCACACAATATTACCCTTGTGATAATAACCTTCCACTCACACCGAGTGTGGAGTCTATGCGCACACAATATTACCCTTGTGATAATAACCTTCCACACACCCCGAGTGAGGAGTCTATGCGCACACAATATTACCCTTGTGATAATAACCTTCCACACACACCGAGTGCGGAGTCTATGCGCACACAATATTACCCTTGTGATAATAACCTTCCACTCACACCGAGTGTGGAGTCTATGCGCACACAATATTACCCTTGTGATAATATCCTTCCACGCTCACCGAGTGCGGAGTCTATGCGCACACAATATTACCCTTGTGATAATAACCTTCCACTCACACCGAGTGTGGAGTCTATGCGCACACAATATTATCCTTGTGATAATAACCTTCCACGCAGCCCGAGTGCGGAGCCTGTGAACCCCATATTATCCCGAACTTGTATACTACTAATGCTAAGGAAAATAAATAAGCTACTATAGCACGCAAAGGAGAGGGAACAGAGACTAAACCTAATTAAACCTAGCTAGAAACGGTAACGAAAACACAAAACCCCGCAACGAGACAGTGTTCCTGACGAAATAAAAACGGCATAACGTTGACCAAACTGAAGCCAGAGAAAAACGTCTGAGCAGTTCAACTGAGCGGCTGAATGACTGAATTAATTATTCCTTGGTGTGTTTATATACGAAGCCCTCTCATTAGTATCCAGTGAGAATAGCTTGTTCCCTTGAGGAGAAATATATCTTTACTAGCTGATGCCCGTGAAAAATTCACTGAGTGTAAGGGGGAAATTTATTTACTTAAAGTGTTCTCTATTTAAAAAAAAAAACGGAAAAAAAAATCACAATGGCCATATGGATGTGGGAAGGGGCTCGTGATTTCCCCCGTCCATAAACTGCTGGATTTACATTACTAATAACCTCCCATCAGCATGAGTACCCCGTCCCACCATGCCGAAATAAATGAAGTGAGCCCAAAAGGATTTTTTTTTGAACTGGTCTCCCTGATTTTGGTGCGACAAAATCATGCGTGTGTCCGTCTGTCAAATCGGTTAAAGAACCGTGAAAATCGAAAGCGCTATTTGACTTCGGAATTGTTTATATGTCAGTGAGGGGAGAGAAGAAGTCAAGTAAAAATCGTCTATGGACTAAGAATTTTTTTTAGTTTATTTTATTTATATTTTTTCGGCTTTATCCTAGCTTAAAACTTAGCCGAAAGTGAATCTCTTCCAACAAAAACATGGCCACTGGAGGGATTTCCTCCTTCTCTTCGGGATTGTGTCCTTCGTTTTGCGATAGAGCCGTCAAGATTTATACTTAGAAAATATTATTCATGACGTTCACGGACTTTGTTTTGTAAAAGTGTCATTTCGACCTAGCATGACTTAGCGCGTGCTCCGAGGGAAGCAAGGTAGTGTGTACGTTTGTTGAAACTTGAATGAAAATTTTCCCAGCTCAAATCTTTCAAGTTAAAATTATCCCTGCACATTCCTGTATGTAATCTGTAAGAGAACCATTTAAGTTTGAATGTCAATGGTGCTTTCGGCTGCGCGAACCGAGTTGTTTTTTAGTTTCTGTGGGAGAATTCAACATGGCGGCGATGGCGGCTTTGTCCCTCGCTTAAGAAATCGCTTGAATTAGAACTTAGCCCGAGGTGAATCTTTCCAACAAAAACACGCCCATGGTCCAGATTTCCACCTTCCCTTCGGGTTTGCGAACTTCTTTTGGCGGCACAGCTTCAGGGCTGAGCGGAGCGAGTGTCGACACGATTTCCTTACGGTATTAATATATAGATTTGTATAACACAGGGTTCCCATGTGTACACGGACGTACGGGCGGACATATACGTTTTATACCGGAAAAATAAAGAAAGAAATCAATTCTCCTGAAGAGAAGCTTCTATAGAAGCCAAACTTTGACAAACATTCAAAGGCCAGAAGAGGAACTATACGCCAAAGTCACGTGCGCTTACGCCATAAATGACGTCTTCAAACTGAACAATAGTGCCCGTGACCGTTTAAAAATAAACTCCATGGGTTACTGTATACGCCATTCTCTTATCTATTTTGCTCCGCTCGTAGACCGCTAATACTAATCACAAACTAATCAACTTGAATTGTCGGCAAAAAGTTGCGCGACAAATTGTGTGTTCGATGAAAAACGAGCAACAAAGCAACAATTTACGGCTCAAAGTAGAGCACCGCGCTACTTCGCGCAACAAGTTTCACAACCTGTAACAGATGTTTTTTTTGTTGCGTGCCAAGTTATGACGCGAGATGAAAAACGCGCACCAGCGATCCCAAACTTGCAGCACAACAATGTCGCGTGAAAAGTTGAGGCATTTTGTGCCTCGGAACCTCTGTGGATCTTAGTTCTTATTCACTGTTTATTGGTGTCGGTTTTGTTTCTTACATTTTATGAGCTTGTAAGCATTCTCGAACCAGAGCTCCCCGGCTCGTCTCCTCGCGGGGGAACCTCTGTTGACAGCCATTGACGCATGCGCGCGATTTGATACAGAGCCGCTTATTCTCGTACCTGAGCTCCCCGGCTCGTCTGCTCGCAGGGGAGGCTCTGGGGACATCCATTTGAGGACCATTGCTGATTGGCTGGTTTTGAACGTTGGTGCATGCGCAGAAAGATATTCTCTCAGCGGCTCATCGGGCAGAATGGCATTCTCGAACCCAGAGCTCCTTGGCTCGTCTGCTCGCAGAGGAGACTCTGGTGACATCCATCTGAGGACCTTATAGCTGATTGGCTGGTTTTGAACATTGGTGTATGCGCAGAAAGATATTTCTCTCAACGGCTCTGTATCAAATCTCGCGCATGGGTCAGTGGCTGACTAGGAATCTTGAAACACGTTTCCATACACAACTCAATAATTCTTAATAATGGATTCGGTTGGCAAACATCAAAAGACTCTATACAAGGGGTCATTTCTATGCAAAGGAAAGCGCTAGAATATTGACCTGTAACGCGTTACAGTCTAGAACTAGTTTTATCAGCGTAGATACGTAAAACTTATTAACAAAAGCTAAAATGGCCGCCAACGAAAGAAAATAAAAACTCCTAAATTTAAGTACTTTCCCCTTCTAAGATTAAATATTATTTTTTAGTATGTTGTTTGTAAGGGTATTTGGGATAGGATTATGAAGGAAAAGCTTCTGTTGCAGTTACTTTGAGGTTGACCGCAAATGATCATCGCAGTTATGAAGCAATCTAAGCGATCGCTATAAATGGAAGATATGAAAAAATGATTCCATACCATTCATTGAACATAAAAACCATTATCCTGCGAGATTGCGCAGAATACAGTAAAAACCCGCATAAAAGAACAGGTGTTTTGGGGATGATTTGGTCTTATAAATTGGGTGTTTTCTGCAAAATCAGCCTGAAAATGTTCTTAAGGTATTCTTAAAATTGTTTCTTAACATCAAATACCGCATACACTACCAACAGTCAAATAAGAATATGATTTGCAGAAAATTAAGCCACATGGCTAAATGCACCCTGGAAATCCCCATACAGTACCTGCTGTAGAAATCTCTGTGCAATGGTCTATTGATCTACTGTACTCTACCACTAGGTTAATTACTGTACCCGAATCTAACTGGCAGCCATTTTTTTTTATACAAGAACAATTTATCATTTTTCAGGCTGAATGTGTTCTTATGTGGTTCCTTTTTTGCCAAATTTCAGCCTGAGTGTTCTTAATCCACCTGTTCTTTTATGCGGGTTTTTACTGTATCGTCTGATACGCAGTCCCAAGTTTGGCAAAATCAGACGATAATCTGCAAAATATCGAGCAGGAGATTAGTTTTGTTATTCCGCATTTATTTACGAGCTCAACACATATTTCTCTCAGATGACAGGCTGCGTAGCAAGCGTTCCCGTGTGTTTTCAGGGAAAAGAAACCAGAGAAACAGGGGAGAAAGCGGCGAGAAGTTCGACGAGCGAGTTTTTGGCTGCGCGCGGCCCAAATCTCGCCCGAGTTTCTCGTTCTGAAAATTTATCGGAAACGCTTGCTACGTAGGCTACTCAGATGACGGATATCGGATATCGTTGGCGTTCCAACTACCATATGGGCAGTGCATCGATGTGCTGAATAATAAAATATTATATACATTTTAAGTACTGATTTAATATCTATAGTTTTGTATCCTCATTTCTATTTCGCTTACCCGAGTTTTGTGACTGGTCTGAACGGCATAAACATCTGTTTCTGTAATACATAAATGTCTTACGAATTTTGGAAGGCGTAAAGCGTATAGAAATGGATTAACGAAACTGTTAGCTGTGAGGAGGTTAGCGCTTAGAAACATTGCGGGAACAAGAATATGTACCTGCGGATGACAGGAAGCACACAGTCCAACTAATGAACCAGTCACATACCAGGGAAGAAAGCAAACGAGAAACAGTATAATTAATATTATAATTAACTGTGTAACTTTCGCTCCCTAATGCTAATCGTCTTTGCGAGGGAATCTACAACGCCACCTGTGATAATTTTCTTTGATTGCCTTTTTATGGATATGATTATGGAAGCGGAAAGCACAAATACTGCTAAGATGGCGGCTAGAACTAGCAAGTAAATAATAATAAGATAGATGATTGTTGGGTATATTGTACTGAAGACACCAATTCCGATCCATATAACCCATGTTGGTACTAAAGCAACGATACAGCGATGCTTCGTCACTATTGTAGAGTGATGCAAGGGCTTGTAGACTGCGATAAAGCGATCAATCGTCAGATATAAGACGTGATACACAGAAATATAGTTCAGGCAATCGAATAATATCTGTAGCTTGTCAACTAAATTCTCCTCCGTTCTCCCCTGGAGACCTCTCCATATAAACCAGTACATATAGGTCGGTATGTAACCACAACCAACGAGAAAATCACATAAGGCCATACTGCCAAGTATAGTATTGGTCGGAGAGGAACGTAGCAGTCTGAGAGGGTCTTTCCAAATCGCTATCAGAACCATTCCATTGCCAAGCGTTACTAAAGGGGACAAAATAGCCAGGCTGATAACGAGGACGTACAAAACAGGTTTGTTCGTTTGTAGATATGAAAACACACCGATAACTTGCTGAGTTGAAGTCAAGTTCATGAAATCGAAACTTCCATAGACTGCAGCCATCTGCAGCGAGAAACGAGCGCTCTACGCAAGTCAATTATTTACGTGAAAATATAGTACAGGCTAAGATTAACAAGATGTCGAGAAAGCTATTAAAAAACGACAACTTTTAATTTTGAAATTAGATCAAAATATAATTGTCGATTTAGAGAACGGAAGAAATTACCAGATGTGTTGGTTGACATGCGCTGTGCTCTTGAACAGTTAGAAGGCAATCAACCTCAATGATACTTGACACGCAAGATTAAATGTTGGAATACATCACCAATAATGATCGCTTATATAAATAGCATTCTTGTATTATTCAAAATACCGGGTTATTGAAAAATGTTAAAGTTGCATTGTTGTTTTGTAAGATTAACGGGGGTACACTACCTACCCTGTGATGGTGAAAATGCTTGTGACGGTTTTCCTGCCTCCGACCAACTCGATGAATGATCGGAGAAAACCACACTGCGACCTTTTGTCGAGTTGCACTCTAATGCTTTTATGATATACAGAACGGGTGAGAACCATTTCTTTATCGGTAAAAATATAGAGCAATCAGTATGGTATGACTAATTTTACGGGAAAACTAGGTGGTCTGCGCCGGCGGAGACGTGAAAAATGAAAACAACAACCAAAGGTTAAGATTTATGTTAAACGCCGTTGAAAAATGGTGTTTTGCTGACGTTTCGAGCGTTAGCCCTTCGTCGGAGCAAAAAAAGGGCTAACGCTCAAAACGTCAGCAAAACAACATTTTTCCACGGCGTTTAACATAAATTTCAACCTTTGGTTGTTGTTGTTCATATAGAGCAATCAGAACCAACCAGAGCGCGCTTTATTATAAATCCAAATAACATACATCGGTAATAAATAACCAAACAAATTACATTTGACAATCATTAAAAATTTTAAACCACCAACAAGTATAAATGCATAACAGTTGTACCTTTAAATTCAGCTGGTTGGTTACCCTTGTGAGAACATCGTAAATGAGCTTTGCTGACATCTTCATGATAGATTGTCCTTCATTGATAAAGTGCACAAAAATAAATGCAGCATTTTTCCGCCAAAGGAGAAATGCGGTTTTTGACGGGTCGTCACGCTGATCATATCAGCTAGGTGTTGAAGATGCTGGCGCCAAGTGGATTAAAGATAATAATAATAACTTTATTCCATAATACCAAAAGAGATACATAGGAAACTAACAACTTTACACTAATACAAACTCTACAACATTAACAGAACGGCATCAAAAAGCAACCTAAACAACATTATTACCTAAAGTATTTTCATAAGCTGTCAAAATGTCAAAGCAGGGCAACATATTTACTACTTAACATAATTATCATAAGCCTTCAAGATGTCAAAACAAAACTTCCCAACAGTCTTCATCAATAAATCGTCGGTCATTCCAAGTGAATATACAAATAATTCCTTTTCCCCAAAATATGAAAACGCAGGATTAATCTTCAATAGTTCCACTCTAAACTAATTCCGAATACCTAGAAAGGCATGATGTTGGCAAACCGAAAAATAATGAAATTCATCCCCAACCTCTCCCATATCACATAAATCACATTTCCTAGATTCGTATGGAATTTTAAGATATCTGCCAGTTTCAACCGGCAGCTTATGTGCCGAAACTCTCAGTTTGGCTACCGCTTGTCTATGTTTATAATTCGTGACTGAGGAAAGGTATTTCTCCAAGCTGATTCTCATTTTTATTTGGCGAAATGTCCGCAACTTGCCGCCCAAGGTATTACCTTGGCCGGCACTTTGGTGAACATGACCTTCCCAGATGTCTGCTCTCTTCAAGTGATGACAGGGGAGTAGGACGTGTCACGTTGCGCTTATAATAACGCACGACAGCAAAGAGGTGTTCTCTTTGCTTGCAAGCGGTCAAGCATAGAGTATCTATGATTTATGGTTCATGGAATCTCCGCTTTCCCACCGCCGTACGCATCTCCGCCCTCTCCCGGCGTAAATTGCGCCCCACATTCGTTTGGCTTTCAAGGTTTTTGCATGTTTTCATAACTTGTACAATTTAGCTGATTTATTTGATTGTTTGATAATTAAACGCCACTCACGTGGCCATTAAAAATCCACACTGGATTTACGTTATTCATTCTGGATGAAGCCGTTCGCACGCCGATGACAACCTGTATTCGTTGTATCATTGTTGTTACGTTGTAATTGCACGGAACGACCCGGCATAAAGAACTTTTGTCGAATTTTACAAATGAATCGTCAACAGCAAAAAGTGAATCAAAGAAAACGCTCCGTTATTGAATCAGACTGTGATTACAACTCCATAACATAATGAAATTCGTCTCCCCTACAGCTCTCTGATCACAGAGGATATTACACGGTGGCGCAAAGATATGAGTTTTATTTTCGAGTGGCAAGAACAATATTTTACGAATGAGCACAGCGAGGATATGGAAAATATGTCACTCAGATCCCGGATGTAGCTTCGTATGAGATCTACGAATGGCGTATTTCCCAGTAAAACACTCGTGTCTATATAATACAACTACTGTTGAGTAGTTTGTGTAATTTGTTGTTTACAGCAAGGTGCAGTTCTCGTAGTAGGTGAAGCCTGCAAGACGCAAGTGCAAGGCAAGGGTGAATCATAGCGACGTAAACGCAAGCTTTAAATCAACATTGATTAGTTACTAGACGCAATTGCAATGTCTGGATTTTTTAGGCTTGCGTTCTAGTGTGAACCAAGTCAAAACAGAAATGTATGAGCTTGATATCCTTGCGCTTGCCCTTGCGTTCCAGTGAGAACCACCCTTAAAGAGCCTGTGTCAGCCGCCATTTTGACCGCATAGCAACATACCAAGTCGGAAAAAAGCATCCATTTCCATCGACTGATTTAGAGAATAATGAGCAATGTTCTCGATTGAATTTGGTTAATCAAATCTGAAACTTTTTTTTTTAATGTCATTTAGAAATTTCTACTCGTAAGTCGTCTTCTAATATCGAACCAGAACAACAACAAAAGAGTGGATGACACGGGCTCTTTAATTGCTGGTGGGCACGCTGTGGTTTGTCATTCGGTGTCAGGTCCTGAACACTAAACAATTATTCTTCTACACTGAATCGACGTTGAAGTAAAATATAGATTCTTAATTAAAGACAATAAACTACTTTATAAGTGCAGGCCAAGGGAATGATAGCATTTAGACCCTAGCATTTGGCATTTTCATTAAATGTTAAATTAATTATATCTTGCTTGAGCGGCAGAGCAAATAGCAGCTGCGCTGGGTCGCCAAGGAAACTTTGAAGTAGAAAGGAAGCAGGTACAAGTAAACAGGAAACCTCCTAGCGTAGGCCATTGTGTATGTAATAGATAGATAGATAGATATGTAGATAGATATGTTCATTACTAACCTCTTGCAGCTATAAGCTGGATTACAGGTTGTGCGCAATGAAAACAATAATTACATTACTTACAATAAATTATAACTAGAGACGATCTAAGAATTCTACAGCTACGAATTTGAGAGCTTATTAGTATTGTAATGGTTAGAATTAAAGGAGGGTCCAGATCTTAATGCATACTCATGGGTAATTGGCATTCTACGGCTGCGTGCGAGACCGTGAACGGAGTCTTCCGGATCTAGCGTGCTAATAAAACGCTCACAGTTCGCGCGCCTCCCTGGCTTCGAGAGTTGGCAGCCCCGACATGGTAAGAGCTTCAGAATATTCTCACGAGAGTAATGATTTTATCATTAGATATAAAAACGAGTCCGGGCCTAAAAACACCTTGTCATATATTTTACTAATTCATTATCCTTGTGTGTCCTCTTATCTGCTCCGGAATTACATCATCAACTTGAAAATGTTCAGGCCGCAGCTAATAGGAGGATCATTTGCTTACAGTCTGAACTCATTTTTGCATTAGTAGGGTGTAGATTCAGAATGTTTGAGAGAGCTCGAAAATAATCAGCACTGAATAATGAATAGCGGACAACACATACATTCAGTTGTAACGGCGCAGTTAAATATTCATTTTAGAGAGAACAAGTGGGCTAATGAGCCTTTTGCCACACAGCAATCCACTCATTTTACAAAGACCTTTGTAGAGCCTCCAAAACGTTAATACGTTCTTGGGAATAGTAATTATTTGAATCTGGAGCATTTTTATCACATTTTTCAAGATCAAAATGGCTTTCTCAAAAGCCCTGGATATCTTGGGTGGCAAGAGGCTCTCATTAGCCAACATGTTCTCTGTAAATTGAACTTCCCGCAATGCACTCAAAATTCGAATGACGGACGCAAAACTTATTGAAATTCAGGCGCTATTGAAATTCAGAACATTTCTTTTTGTAGCTCCGTTACGCTTGCTGATTTTCACTATTGATTTTTAAACATTGTAAACATTGACGTAACAAGATATCCGCCTATAATATACATCACATCCGTTTTACGTGAAGTGGTAACTAAACTTCCTGAATGTCGTATATATTTTGCAATATTCGGTCAATGTAAAATTGTGGTAGCGCTCCATTAATTGAGTTTTGTAACTGAATTGCAAAACTTAACCAAAGTACTAATTTTTCAACAGTGATCATTTAAAGTAAATAGAAGAATATACGTTAGAAAGCATATACTCTAACTGCTGATCGACGTGATTAATCGACGATCGACATGATTGGTAACCACGGCTATTTCGCGTCATTGATTATTATCATTATTAACCTCATCTATAAAATAGTCAAATTGATTCAAATTGCGGATCACGTATAATTACATCATTATCATGTGTTCTTTGTCAACTTTGATGTTGAAAAGTAAGCTCTGTATTACGGCCGTGTTTTCATCCTACAGTACATAAAATAAAAAGCCAGAAAAAAAGGTTAGTGCAGTAAATGCTTTATGCAAAGGTAAATGCTGTATTCTGTAAATTCGGTATCTCAATTGCAGACTAGATTACGTGCAAACATGAGAAAATAAGTCAAGCAAGACGGATTGGTGTGTGACGTGATAAATACATCAATATCACTAACAAGAACAAGCGAACTATCTGCTTGGAATTGCGGCCACCAGTCACGAAAGTATCCGAGGAGAAGTAGAGCTATTTCTCTATATTATTTCGCAGAGGAACGTGTCTTAAGATAGTAATGAATCCAGATAGCTGACCACAGAATAGGAATCTAAAGTCTAAAGCTATAATTCCCTGTTCAAACCTTGAGTGAGAAGACGAGACGAGGAAACCCACGGTAGTCGACACAAAGACATGACCGTCCCTTTCTTGACTATACTAACAGGAGCAGTGATCAATTCGTGGAAGCTCTGATAACACATCTTCGTGCCAGCAATGGCAGAAATCTTGTGTATCTTGTCATCGTCTGTGTATTGGTTACAGCACCAATATCTTTATTTTCTAATAGCATGGTCATCCTAGCGGTTTACAAGGACCCACAGAAATGTCTTCGGAAGATTCCCTCTAATCTAGTACTGGCTAGCATGGCTATGGCAGACTTGTACACTGGTGTTTTACAAGCCCCGTTTACTTTGTATCTGTGCGTGAAAATCGGTGTCATGGAGGAATACAAAGTGCCTGTCGTGCTTCCAAATGTAGTAATGAAGGTGTTCTTAGCTCTTGTTGGTGTATCAGTGAGTCATCTAGCAGTACTTGGATGGGACCGTCTTATTCTAGTGCGTTGGCCCCTTCACTACAGAAACATTGTCACTAAAGAGAAGTTCAAGAAGGTTTTACCCGCATTATGGATCATATGGATTATTATAACTGCAGTTAGCATTACAATTGACTTAACATTACGCATGACTATCATGTTTGTTGTCATCGAGATTCTCATTTTTATAGCATCTTTACCGATAGCTATCATTTATTCGTTTATCATATACTTTTTTTACAAACAATCAAAAGCTTCAAGAAAAATTGCCAGTGATCCAAGCGCTGCTACGTTCACTGCAAGAGAGAAGAAGTTTACACAAGCTATTCTAATTGTTGTAGTTGTATTCTCAGTTTGTTTCTCGCCTTGGTTTCTATGTACCGCTCTACTGGATTTATGTTCAGAGTGTCAGAACTTGTATCTTGTTCCGGCACTCATGCTGTCATTAAGCCTTGTTGTTTTGAACTCTTGTTTGAATGCTTTTTTGTACGCATGGCGACTGAAAAAATTTCGAAAAACGTTTAGATATTTTATCAATCAAGGAAAATGCTGCCAAAACAGGATTATCGGGAAAACAACAACAACAACAACAAGTGTAGAAGAAGGGATCAGCACAAAGTTTTAACAATAGTATTTTTTAATCGCGAATCATTGAATAAATCATGATTTATTACAAATACTACAATAAAATATATAAAGGCATCTTCCAGCGGTAAACTTATTATATTTTAGCATATATTTCAGCTTATTATACGGTAACCAATTATTCGTTCTGATTGATTCTGAGAGCGTGCGCGCGCGGGCAATCTATGAAACAGGTAACCTTCATTCAAGAACCCAGAGCTCCTGAGCAGCTCGTGTGCTCGCAGGAAAGGCTCGATCGGGTGACATCCATTTGAGGGCCTTTAGTTGATTGGTTGAATTGGAGCGCACTCGTACATAAAAGAAGCATAATCTCGCTTTATAAAAACGTATCTGTCTGCAAAATAGTCAAAATAACATTGGCTTTCGTTTCCTAGTCGTCTTTTAAACCTGTGCTTTCGACTTGACGCTCTAAAAGTAATTATGAGGCATAAAATTAACAGCATTTCTTATGGAATGCGTCGGTGGCTGTCACCAGAGCCTCCCCCGCGAGGTGACGATCCAGGGAGCTCTGGGTACGAGAATGGGTAACCTTTTGCGCGCATTTGTGTTAATCAAAATGACTAAATATGTTATTTACCAGCTTTAGGCGGGACAATGTACTTTAAAAACGTCCTAGAAAACAGTTTAGGGTAGGGTAAGGTTTTCAAGCTGTAGGTACAAGAAAGGGGTAGGGTTTTCAGGCTGGACTGGGTAAGAAAGGGTAGGGAAAATTGCAAGATTTTGGTATAAAAAAGGGCCTGTATTTCACCGGTTTTCAACCACAACACGAGAGCAAAACCATTTCTTTTTTAACAGAGCACAAAGCCGATGCAAAGTCAAAGGGGTACCTTTTTCAGGCTTGGTACAAGAAAGGGGTATCTTTCCTGCTCCTCCCCCCCCCTCCGGGCTCAACGCAGGATTTTAAAAATGAGTGGGTTATTTGGTGGCAAAAGGCTCATTAGCCCACATATTTCCCCCAAAATGAACATTTAACTACGACCTTATATCCTGTGTAGCCGGCTTCGTTTGTTTTCGTGAGGAGTCGTTTTCCGAGACAGGTTCCACGGCCGTTCCTCGAAAACACCCGGGAGCCAGCTATGCTGGCTACGCCCTAACAACTGAATGTTAAACCTTCAAATTTTCAGAGTAGGTTTCATTTGATGTCCACTTTATATTTACTGAGAATTTTCAATGCTCGATTACTAAATTGCTGAAATAAAAGTAACCGTTAACCGTTTCCACTGTCAAACGAAATCCTGAAATCAGACTTTTAAAAACGGACAGGGCAAAAACAAACATTATACACTTAATGACTGCTTCCGAGGGAAACAGCGAGTTTTGTTTCCCCGAGAATCTCGATGTTTCCCGAGACGAAGTCGAGGGAAACATCGAGATTCGAGGGAAAACAAAACTCGCTGTTTCCCGAGGGTGCAGTCATTAAGTGTTTTATTATATAGCAAAAAGAAAATACGGTAAAAATAGTCCGCCGAAATTTCTCGCTCTAGCGATGTCGCCCGCGCGGGCAATAATTTTTAATTGTAGCCCGCGCGGGCTACATTGAATTTGTAGCCCGCCACGTGACCATGATAGAACCAATCAGAGCGCGCGCTTTGATCGAATAAACACGAGCTATATAATAATGTTCATTATTAGTTTGTTCTGTTTATATAGAGCAACGTTAATACTATGGTTAATATTGGTTGTTATGTGATGAATGCGTCACACAGTAAGCTTTCATATGTTGCGAGTGCTGTTGCGTGTTTACTTATTAAAATTAGCTTAGGAAATGTATTTTCGTTGTTTTGAAGAAAACTAAAGATTTTCTTTTCTGAAGAATAATGACTATTGGTTGCTGGCGCATAGATCTGTAGCTTGAGTTGCCAGCAATTTCTAAAGCGGGCTCTTTGTTAGGACTACTCGGGGACCTTATCGAACCTTATCTCGCCCTATCTCGCCCTATCTCGCCCTATCTCGTAGCTCCTAATTGTCACAATTTTCCCTCATTTTCTTCTTATCTTGCTCCCTCGACTTATCTCGCATAAACTTGCGGCGAGATAAGGTCCGTCTCCTTGTTTTGAAGAAGAAAAATAATATTTGCTGAAGGAATAATAATTATTGGTTGCGCCAACATAAATCTGCTAGCCTGAGTTGCAAACAATTTCTCAAGCGGACCCTCTGCTCATTTATTAGTCTTCACAAGTTTTCTAATTTCGCGCATTCTTTCAATTCACACACGTTACCTATGGAAGCAAACGCTAAGTAAACTCTACCGCCTTAAAACTGTCGCCAAATTATTAGCTGCTGACAAGTCTAACGAACATACGGGAAGGAAGGATCTCATTTGTGAAAATATATCAGCTTCTTTTAAAAGGTGAGGGTCTCAGTAGCGTTAGGTGAGCATTTCAATGGCTCTTACTAGATGGAAAATCGTGCTCTTAGGCCTACGGTAAACGTCGTGCCACGAGTCGCCCGTTCCAATCCGAGACAATAGAAAGTTTTTTTATTATAAAGTATAATGAAGCGGCATCATTTGAAAAAGGAAAGGTTCGAAGTTCAACGTTTGTTTCTGTGTTAAAGCTAGAATATTTCCTCCAACATTCTGTCGGTACAATATCAAACTCATTTACAAAAGCTAGGAAGGAAGACCCACACTTTCTCGTGCTTTTTTTAATATTTGGCTCCGTTTTCTGTGATCCAATCATTTGCGTCCACACTCTGTTATGAAGCAAAACAGGGAGCAATCTATCAAATTGCGTTTACAAAGAATCTCTAAGTGTTCTTGATCACTATAGAAAAATAAAATGAGCATGATTTATTATTTAAGCTGTAAAATGCAGAGAGCGTTTTGAAAACTCTCGACCGTTTCGTTTCTATCCACCTTCGAAAGCGCTTTCAAATCGATGCGTTTTTGGGCGAAGGAGCTCATATCGTTTAGTTTGGACAGGAAGCCTAAACGCATCAAAATGTATGCGGTTTCAAACAAAGATCAACTAGTGTGGACAAGGCCTCTGTAGTTATTAACTGTAAAATATATATATTTTTCCTTGGTAAAGATTATCTAAAAATGCCCTTGATTAAAAAAAAAGTTTTTCAAGGACAAGTGTTAATTCAAGGACAAGTGTTAATTCAACATGGAATCACTTTCTCGTGTGTATCTTGCACCTCTCGAGCAGCTTAATCAATATGCAAACCCACGGAATCATGTTTTGCGGGACTTCTTCCCTTGATATGTTCAATGCACCTTATTCCAAAATGGCAACTTTTCGTTCCGTGTGGCCTCACTCTCATGAAATTATCTTTTGTCTTTGAGCTTGAGCGAATATAAAAGAAAATAACAATTTCAAAAGAACGAGGCATCAAGGGCCAGTCAGCCATTTTGAAATAACGTGTATTGCTCTTTTTTCCGGCTGTAACATTCGTTAGGCTGTCTTAGCTCCCGGCAACTTTGAACAGTTACTTTTACGGTTTTCAAAAAAGTTGTTGTCCAACCTTGCTTCTGTGCTTTTGTTTGAAACCGAGACATAATCAACCCACTCAGGTCAAAATCATTTTGGCAAATAGCTGAGACAACCTAACTTGGCAGTTAACTTATTTGTGCCAGCCGTTGTGACAGCATTTATTGCTATGGCAACAAATTAAAGGGGCTCGATTCTAATTTTGCTTTTTTGTGGTTAAAGTGAAAATGGGGAACATTTAATGGAGATGTTACCCTGAATTATTGACATATCGGGAATCACTATACAAATCGGCTTTTCTGCCGACCTTTAATCGTGTCCAGCATCACGTGATCTCGTGAAACGTTGCCATAGTTATAAAGCATCCATTTTAAAGGAGCACACTTTTAGTGATGTAAAAACATCCAATTAACTGATGGACAGCCAAAATACTACTCTGTGTTTGTTAAATAGCCCTTTATCTACAAAGCAATCATTATTGTAAGCTTCATGGACCTATTACAGAGAGGATGGAAACGGATTGCAACACTGAGTTTTCAAAATTTGTATCAAAAGCGACAGTCTTGCCGATAAAACTTACCTACATTGATTATTAGGCTAGTATCAAGTGGTATGAGTGATTTGGAGATTTTGGAGAAATTTACGCGACATTTACGAATTTATTCAAATAACCATGACACAGCCCCTTAAAGGTCACATGACCCTTAATGATATTTTATTCCCATCAAATGGCACGTGTCTGGATATCTACCTCCATTAAACAGATAAGCATATGCCAAATAGCAAAAGCACTATTCCAAAAAATGATATTAAACTGGCAGCCACTCCATTGTTACTGCCGAGAAAATTGCTCTATATTCTCTAAGCTTTCTCCGGATTTGTATGTTGCTATGCTGTCAAAATGGCAGCTGACACAGGCTCTTTAATTAGTCTGAGCTCATTTTTACCTCTGTTTTATCCGATTTGTTTCTAGGATGTTTTTCATGAAGTATGTCGCGTTGGCACTAATGGCCTGCGCTTACGCCGTCCATGGCGAAGATAGTGACAAAGGCTTGCCTGGAAAATGCCTGCGAGAGTACATTCATGTGATCAACACGAAAGGCGCTGACGAAGAAAGGCACTGTGAACGGTTGCAGGTGAGAGCCAACATTCATTGTTCTACTTCCCTAGCTACTGTTTAAGCCTGGTTCCATATAGTCTTATCTGTCGTATCAGTCGACCGTGAAACAATAGAAAAATTCCAATTTCCATCGTTTCACGGTCGACTGATACGACAAATACGACAAATAAGACTATTTATACCACAACGCGCGCGCGTTTCTCGAATTCTGATTGGCTCTCAGCCATGGGTACATAAAAGTACATACCACGGAACGCGCCATCACCAGCGCGCGCGCTAAAAAGAACCAACGAAACCACTGTTTGGCCGAGCGCGCGCTGTTTTGTATTTATTTTTGCCTTTTTGTTGTGATATAAAACTGCGTATCGGTTACGCCTCGTGAGTCCACAACATTTTGACCACTTTATTACGTCATTCCGTTTAAAGAACCACTTGGGACGAAATAAGCCCTCTGGCAGTGACCACCCTCAGTGTCTGTGCTTATGACCGCTTGGCTGCCAGTGGCGCCGTTGAGACCCAGCGCAATTCAACTTACGAGCTGCAAGTCTGGAGAGTCGGTCTCAAACATTTACATTTTATTTACGTCGGACAAGCCAATATCTTTCTCTGACATAGAGCATGGAAAATTGTCTTTAGGAGGATCCTTTGTTTACAGTCTGAACTTATTTGCATAAGCAGGGTATAGATTCAGAATGTTTGAAGGATCACGAAAATAATCAGCACTGATTATCAATAGCGGACATGAAGTGAAACCTACTCAGAACATTTGAAGGTTATACATTCAGTTGCAACGGCGCATGTTCATTTTAGAGAGAACATGGGAGAAAATGTGGAGCATTTTGCCACACAGCAACCCACTCATTTCTAAAAACCTTCGTAGAGCTTCCAAAAATTTATGAAAACGTTAATACCTTCTTGGGAATTACCTTCATGGAAATAGTAATATATTTGATCTCGAGCATTTTTATTAAATATTTCAAGAGTAAAGACGTTTTCTCAAAAGCCTTGAATTTCTTGGGTGGCAAGTGTCTCATTAGCCCACATGTTTTCTGTAAAAAGAACTTCCCACAATGCGCTCAAAATTCGAATGACGAACGTAATTATCTCTCTAATTACGCTTCATTCACCAGGCGCTATTGATATTCAGAACATTTCTTTTTGTAGCTCCGTTACGCTTGCTGATTTTCACTTTGCTTAAAATATGTGAACATTGACGTCACAAGATATCCGCCTTGCTGTCTTTCAAGTGACGCTTACAATTTATATATGTTTCGTAACGCTGGGCTTCCCGTGCGTAAAACGTGGTAAAGACTCCACACTCGAAACCTATCTGGAAATGTGTTAATTCTACTATAGGACGTTATAAACTGTTTTGCGGGTGGTCCTGATGCATCAGGCAAGGTTCTGGACGCCTACAGATTCCTTTTCTACCAAGAGGCCTTGTTTGTGACAAAACTGGGAGTCTGTAAGGGTCACGATCAGCAGATCCATTTTGGAAACTTGGAAAGAATCGTCAGTAAGTCAGGTAGGTTTATATTATCGCTAGTGCCATTGTTATTGTAATGAGGTATGGGGATGAATACTCCGGTTCGCGGTAACGCGACTGCGGAGCGTTACGGGTTTGGGCGTCATGTTCTTCGATGCCAGTTGTTGAATAGCGTCTCCGCATCGAAGAACCGACGCCCTGCATATCAAGATAGTCCTCGTTTAAATGCGTCGTTTTCTAAAATTACCTTATATGGAAGTTTCTACTTACCATAATTGGAGTTACAGAAGTTTTCCTAGCTTATTTCGTACGGCCTAAATTGCCAAAAAGTTCGTCAAAACTTGCAGATTTTGGAGAGAAACGCTCTTCGTATATAGCTACACAGGTAGCCAGCGTCACGCACGGGTAAGCATTGACAAAAATGGCACATTTATCTTGATATGTAAAAATGACACCGAACGCAGCCTCTGAGGGTGGGAAGGGTGGGAAACGTCCAGCTACTCTTCTCGAAGTTTTGTTGTGATGGAGTTGTGAAATGTGCTGAAATTTAATCATTTCACCTGTGTTTGCGATAACTGTCTGGATTCAGATCAAACAGTAGCAGTTTAAATGCCCCCATCTCCTTTGCGCTTCAAGCTTAGAGGCTTTTGGGTGACAACGTTTCCCGGAAACGGTATATATATTTATATTTCGACAATCAGAGGTTGTATATTTACATAACAATGCCATGCATGCATAATATAATTATTGTAATGACTTATAATAAGGAGGACAGGTAGTAGATTTTGAAAAAAACAATCCTGCACAGCGAAAACAAAAAACGGCTCACTGCATCACAGAGGAATAAAAAAATTCACGGAACAAAAGTTCCACCCCTTCTCCCCCCTCAAAAGTCAAATGGTCGACCCCTTATATCTGATCAAATGGTCGGATTGAAAGGTGTTCTTTTGGAGACCTTATAGAGTACTAGTACGCTAATAAATACGTATGTAATTGTTTCGTTTATTTTTATCACAGAATTAGCACACTCTGAGGGCCTTCATTCCATCCAAGGTAGGGATCTCATTACACAAGGGCCTCATTAAAGAGCCCTAGTCAGCCACTCCTTTGTTATTGTTTTCAGTCGATATCGGACAACGAATTACGTGTTGAAATCTTGAAATAGTCTTCTAAAAACGAAGTTTTGTCATTCATTTATCGAATTCAATCGCAAATATTGCAATACATTCCCTAAATCAGCCGATGGAAATGGATGCTTTCTCTGTCTCGGTATGTTGCTAGGATGACAAAATGGAGGCTGACACAGGCTCTTTAATACATAAGGTTTTGTCAGACTTGTAACCAGTCGCTTTGTTGTTCCCTTTGATGTGGCGCGCAGTGTATCACGGTCAGGACGAACTCACAGAAGTTGGGGAGTCGTTAATTTCCCTGCGACCTCCCATTATCCTTTGCGCGCCTTTCAAGTAACGCAATATCGGTAACTCAAGTAACGCAAAAGCGCATGAAAAATAAGTAACACAATGTACGAGTCTGAGGTTTTCTGATAATCATAGCATCGCCATATCAAGAACAGTGATCTTGATTAAATTCGGCGACAACAACATAATTTTACCGATTTTGAGTGAATGTCTTCATGAAAGCATATAACAGAGAATCGCAGAAACGTTAAGCGCCGTCTGCGAGCAATTGTTCCTCGACAATGAAACTTGACAATGAAACTTGACCATGTAGACGTGCCAGCAATATTTCCTTAAACATTTTATTTGCTCGTGTAAACGATACAAAATTGACATTTTTTTCTTGACAAGTATCCTTGTTGAAAAGCTAGCGTGTCTAGTTTTTATTTGGCAAATAAAACTCATATACAAAACATTGCTCGTCTAGACAGCCGTCAAAGAAAACTTGATAATTTTTCATGGCGTACATTACGAAGGAACTAATTCTTGTGGCTCCGTGGTGATTCGGTAGTATTTCTCTTGAGGCATGTACAATTCCGGAGGTCGTGGGTTCGAATCCCTCTCGGGGTCAGAGATTTTTTTCTCTTTCTCCGCTTATTAGGGCTAACGCTCATAAGCACACATGGGACCATTTCATTAGCAAGTTAGCTTTCACACAAGGTTAATTCCTTATCTCCATTCTCTTGAGGCAGTATTGCCGGGAGAAATACTTACACGGGCTGTAAAGCCGCCGCATTTGCATCTCATCATAACTTCACAATTCATCTCATATTTTAACTGGTGTTATCGATACACCTTTCTCGTAGATCAAGACAAATATAGCTGGTGTGCCTGGCTTGTTCACAAGGCCTGCATTCATAAATACCTCGGCAAATTTAAGCATGACCATGACGTATGCTTAGATGCAGATGCCTGGTTAAGCTGCTATCGCGAAGAAAGGAAGAAGAAATGCTCTGAGTCCGTAATACTGGACCACTTCATTAACGTCCTGGACGGAGAAGTAGGACGAACCATACTGAACTACGTCAACAAGCAACGTGGCCACGAGAATTGTAGAAATGAGTAGAATGGTCATAGCTCGAGGGACACCGCGGCCAAACGCAGTTGATAGGCGCTAAAGATTCACTGGCCTTTGAAATGAAGACAGTTGAAAAAATCTACATAACAACACTGAGCGATAAATTTTTACTTTAAACCACAATTTTCGTCTCGGGTGCAAGCCTTAAACTGCGAGATGAAAAAGTTCAGAGAAAGCTGTGATCATATTCTTGCTGCTTTGCAATTTTTGGCCTTACGTTTTGTGTCTGGAGCTTAAGTTTTTCCAAATTTCCAAGACTGCGCGAGATATTTTTGTTATGTAGATTATTTATTTTGTTTTCATTTCACAGGAAGTGAATCCTTAGTGCATGGTAAAGGCTTTTTGCCGCGACAATAGCTCGATGCAATTATTTTTTGTTCAGAACAAAGATGATGCTATGTATACATGTATAGCGTGAATAAAGAGTGATTAACAGTCATTACTTAATAAATGCAGAGACAAGAGACACCGTGTTTGTTAATCTTATTCGTCTTATTTTTTCCTCGCATTCTGATTGGCTGACCAAACAAAGACTCAAGACATCAACCAATAGGAACGTGTGTTTTGTTTTTTCTTCGCATTCTGATTGGCTGACTAAACCAAAACTCAAGACATCAACCAATAGGAACGTGTGCTTATTTTTTTTTCCTCGCATTCTGATTGGGTGACTAAACAAAGACTCAAGACATCAACCAATAGGAACGTGTGTTTTGTTTTTTCTTCGCATTCTGATTGGCTGACTAAACCAAAACTCAAGACATCAACCAATAGGAACGTGTGCTTATTTTTTTTTCCTCGCATTCTGATTGGCTGACTAAACAAAGACTCAAGACATCAACCAATAGGAACGTGTTTTGTTTTCTCTTCGCATTCTGATTGGCTGACTAAACAAAGACTCAAGGCATCAACCAATAGGAACGTATGTTTTGTTTTTTCTTCGCATTCTGATTGGCTGACCAAACAAAGGCTCAAGACATCAACCAATGGGAACGCGTAGAAAACGCAAGACTGACATACTTGCATCGCGGCCCATTTAAAAAAAAACCCATCAAATTGTTTTGATTTATGACTTTGCTATTCCGTCAATCAAACTTTCTGAGCGAATGAAACTCTTGCCCTGTTTCGCCTAGTGCAGTCAACTGGCTTCCCTCTGATAAAACCAAACAACGTCGCGACGGAAAGCAAGGCGACTGCACTAGGTGAAACAGGGCAAGAATCTGATTGGCTCAAAAGATTTGACTGGCGGAACAGCAAAGCCAAAAACAAATCGATGCTTTGAAAACGCGGGTCGCGATGCAACGATTTTAGCTGTAACATGTTACTGGCTGCCCCTCTAATGTAGCTCAGAGGATCCAGCCCAGGTCAGTGATGTGATACAGCTTTCTGAAGAAATAATGTGGGCGTTCAGATCTTTTGATGATTTCCGTTCTTGATAATTTGATATTTTTCATCAAATAATTGCTTCGGGATCAGTTTTTATGAGCAATATAGAACATAAACTGTTTTAGTATAATTATTTTAAGTGACTATAAAAGATTCCGCACGAAGCGATGATTGGTTGAGAATTTTCGCTTTTAGTCACTGTACATTGCAACCATTTGGAACACGCGTTTTATGATGTTTTATGATGATCACGAAAAAAAAAACAGCAATAAAAACAGGTGTTTTTGTCTAAAAAAGTATTCGCCCATACTCATATTGCCTTTGGCGACTGATAGTTCAATAATAGTCTTAGGCCTGCGGCAAACGTCGAACTTGTTCCGTCGAACTTTTCCTTTTTCAAAGGATGCCGCTTCATTAGTACTTTATAAAAAGAAAACTTTCTATTTTTTTTTTCTATTGGAACGGGCGCGACTCTCTTACTATGTCTGCAAGAAGACCATTACTTGTCTGTGTTTTTATAATAAGTTCGTCAATAGCCAAGTACTAAGGGACTGTTCGTTAATTACGTCGCAGGGGGGGCTGGTGGTTTTATAGGGGGGGGTAAATTTTGCAGAACGTTGAAAAATTGGGGGGTAAATTTTTAGAACACGCAAAACTTTTGGGGGGTGCATTTCAGTGTCATGCAAATTTTCAACAGACTATTATAGGACTGAGATTGAGTGCAATTGCGCGAAACGCAGAGCCCTGTATAAATCCGAAGTGTCCTAAGCCAACTAAAGCTTTCCTACTAAAGGTTTCTGTCGAACTTCTCCTCTCTTTTCTTGCCAGAGTTACAGCTTGTTCTACCGGTACATCCTCTTCAACAATCGTACTTAGTTTAGACGTCATTTTGATGCTTACATTGTAGCTTAGTCAATTAGCGTGCAGGGGGAGGGGGGTAAAATTTCAAACAGCCGTTTTTCGAAGGGGGTAGAAATTGAAACTACTTTTTTTGTAGGGGGGTAAGTTTTCACAAAACCTACGAGCAGAAAAAACCACCAGCCCCCCTGCGACGTAATTAACGAACAGTCCCTAATTTATTGTGTAGTCGCGATAGCTGTTTCGCATAGATCTCCCGGAACTTTGGTAAACGATTAATATCGTCGCATAATTCTGGCGCGGATAATTCACCGTTTCGAACCGAGCATTATTGCTTGATCAATACCCTAGTGATAGCTGCTTTTTTAATCTTCGCCGTGTATTCATCTTCGAATTAACCGAAGGCAAAATTATGCTTTGTAATCAGCAAATCTTGATCAAATCCGGCGCTTTCTCTGCTATATTGTTATTCGCTGTTTTTATCGCAATACAAGAACCACGTCGTAACTAGGGGGTAATGAAATTATGCGCGCAAAGATAAGAGTGCTGGTCGTAAGTGTTGATATTGATGCAGATTAGCAAAGTCATTTTTAGAAGCAGAGCTTTGCCAGCCTTGCCTTTAAAACCTTAAATATAGAGCTCTACAGTTCCGCGCTAGAACGAAGGATATTTACACTGCCATTTTTTAAGGTAAGATGACAACTGCTATTAGAGCGGATTTAGATAACTGTCGTGAGTAATTCGCAAACTTTGTAATGACTCCTATAGGTTTTATTCAGAATTGGTGTAATTATTTGCGATTGGTTATACTACAGTCATATGAAAATCGCTCTATAGCACTAATAATTGTTTGTGCATGCCAGCTCAGTTGATTTTAATGGTCACATTATAAGCAAAGTGTTTGTTGTTTTTTGTTGAAAAGTATCGATCTTTTATGGTTCCCTTGCTTGTTATTCGTTACATCGTCTATATTTAAACATCTCAATTATCTTAAATAGATTACAGCTGTTTCAGGTAACACGCGACTTCGCCGTTGTCAGATTCATGGAGTTCGTTTGTCGGTTTTTTTTGTGCTGTCAATCAGTGCAATCAGTGTAGGCCAATCAAATCTCTGCCCAGTGCATTTGTTTGGCTTCCCTTGCGAGACATGTCGCGACAGAAGCCAATTCAGTGCACCAAACCCAACTGCCAAAAAGTGTTTTGAACGCGCTTGGTCGCGTGTTACCTGAAACAGCTGTAAGCGCTTTTCCTCACAGGCTGAGGAGCAACTGTGTTACTGATGCTGTGTTACGACAACAAAAAATACGATAGCCCTAGACTCTAGGGTGCTGCCTAACTTTCTTCAGCATAGATCAGACGGTCCCTGGACAGTATTTTATGATCCTGTGCACAGAGAAGAAATATACTTCGAACAACTTGTCAATATTCCAGATACACAGATTTAAGATTTTCAATTTTAATCTTTTTTTAATCATTTCAATCCGTCTTATTTAAAAATACGTCACTGCATTTTAACGTTTATTATCATCTGTACGTCGGTGATATTGTAAATTTAATTGATTGGTTATACTGAACCTAATATCTAGAGATTATTTTTACTTGCAACGTCCAAAATAGCTTAATGTCAGACGAAAGACGAAAACATTATTTCTTTATCTGAAATGGAATCTAGTGGCTCAAATGTTTGAGTTCTAATTTACCCGACAGAGCTATAAATAAACATCGATGACACAAGTGCCTAACGAGTGTCATCGAACACCACTATATGGACCGACCTGAAGCCACTATATGGACCGACCTGAAGAAAATATGTATTTTTAGTATAAGAAAATTTCGCCAAAAACTGTCGTATTGCCGACGTTGCAAAACTTCCTTATTAGGAAATCCCCCCTTTCCTTATTTGGAAGGTCTGTAAGTATTGTTCCAGTCATATCTTAGCGAAAAAAGCAGGAAAATCAGCAGCCCGTGCAGATTTGTATAAAAATGACAGAATTGCGCATTTTCCGCTGTGTTTTTTACGGTTAAAGGGTCATCATCAACCGAGAGCCTTTGCGATCTATTAGCCAATCAGAGCAACCGAGAAACAAAGGATAAATCTGCGAAGACAAAAGAAACGGGGCGCAAAGGCTTTTGGTTGCTGATGGGCCTTCTGGAAACAAGGTAGACAAGACACACAGGAAGCCCACTCGATCTCTAAGAGGAAATGTTGTCTTGATAGTCAAGGTTGTTTCGTGTCAGTGACTAGACGATCCTACGTCTATTAACATTCAGTCGTTGTTCGATTTGGCTAAACCCGCCTACGGTAACTGATAAGCTAAGAACGCTTTTAAACTCCGATAACCTGTTCGCACTTTGACGTTTAATTCCTGATATTTAAAGATATCGGTTCTAAATTTAGGGACGGACAATTTTTTTTCACGGGGAATGAGTACGGGAAATTTATGAATGTAAACAATGAAACTGTTGGCATTTATTTTGCGCGTTTTTGGAGGAAGGGATGCTCCCATTATGTTTACTATACGGGTATCTGCGGCTGTACAGGGTAGGTTTTTCAGCCCTTTGGCTCTGGGATATCGTCTTCATACATTCTGACTTTCACAGATTCTTTCAACAATAGCTCTTCCCCATATTGACATAATAAGGGTGCTCGTCGTATTTTTGGGAGTTGAATTGGGACTCGGGAATATTTTACGGTTTACAGATAGAAATGGCAGACAAGGGTAGGGGTAGAACAAAACGTAGAGTGGGAACACGTTTTTTCTGAGATCAGTTACTTCAAATAGCGAGAAAATGACACCTTTACTATTATAGTACCAACGCAGATAATGGTACTTTTTAATGATCAAGAAGGTATTTTTAGGGTCAAATTCATCGCGACTTTTTAGGGGGTGGGGGTATTACGTTTATATTTTAAGTACGAGGAATACGCGAAAGCTGTAAACCGAGTCCTAAACGTCGCGCTGTATTCTGTAAACAGGTCCGCCCTTCTGGTCTCTGAATTCAGACTGTCTTTTGTCGCAGAGAATTATTTTTAGATCTAATGTTGCTGCTGTGAAGGCTTAAATCTCGCGTTGAATAGCAAAACAGTTAGTCGTGCTCCGAGCTGTTTGTCACAAAACCATTAGTTTACATTTAAACGTGTTTTATGTTGAGATATTTAATTAGGGGCCATTAAAAGTTCAAACAGTTCCCTCTTGAACCTGATAGCCTACAGTAGATGTGTCACAAATGATTTGTATTAAGGGCACTTTATACTGAGACTCATGACTACGTTTGTTCGTCATTAGAAGAACTTATTCCAAGCAAAAGTGCGTCGTTCTCTCAGGTAAGTAATAAATAGGCTCAATGGCATAAGTAAAGCCATGTCCAGTTTTTAACTAACTTGGTCAAAGGCAACAGCTACAACTGCAGTTAAGGGAATTTTATAAGGCAAATTAGCGGATGGCTCGTAGCCAAGCAGAAACAGAAAGTCTGTTTGAGTTGCGAGGCCCTAAGGGACTACGCTTTCTTCTTGTTTTGATACTTTTAACAGCAACATGCGAAGGTCTTGAATTTTATAATTGCACTCAAGTAAGTATGATAGCTTTTACTCTTCGTTGTGTTATCTGTGACGTAATTTCGTGGAAATGCTTTTACTGCCACATCACTGTGTTGTTTGTACTTTTGTTTACGCGTTTGTTTACGATTCTTATAATACATGGGTTTGTAACTTACAGAAAAGCTCCGCCATGTCATTTTTAATCAAATGGGTGCATTGGCAAACGGCTCATTTGCTCAGCAATTTTTTTAAGATATCAAGTTCAAATTTTCTTGTTTTGTTCAATTTATCATCCACTGTAAAGTTATTTTTAGTTTCAATTTTTTTTGCAAAGCCTACGCCACCCATTCGCTCTGCCAATAGACCTCTCTCTTCGCTTGGGCGTACAGTTGTCCCATTTCAGATCACGTGGCGTTAATTTGAATAGTCTTTCTTTGTTTGGGTTGCTTCCATATTCATATATCATTTGGTGCGTAGCAGAAAAACAAAAAAAGAATACTCAATGGGAATGCCATGGCCACGTGATCTGAAATTGGAAAGCGCTACGCCCAAGCCGAGGAAGCCTATTAGAATGTAGGTAGCTTGCAATTAGAATGCCTTGTTTAGAACGAAGTTTGTTAAGCGGCAAACCCTTTCTTTTATAAAAATGCCTTCAGACCTGCTTCACTTCAGTTCGCCGTTACACCTTCCTACCCCACCCCTGAGAGTGTATTTTTTACACTTTCCATGGCCAAATGTAACTGGTAGAATAATGCTATAGTAACAGGGAAATAACCTGTCAATTTATGACGGAAATAGAGAATAATACATGGGCGCGCAGAGATATGGAATTTATCTTCGAGTGTTCAATTGATATGGAACGAGTGAGCGCAGCGTAAAAATATCGTATTTTCACATGTGAAAATATGTGGTTTTTCTCAGTGGCAGAAATCCCTGTAAAACACTGAGGTTTATATAATAAAAGGTGTTAAACATCTTAGCGGTTTATTTGTGCCACGGTCTTCCTGTGTTGTCACGCACTCGCCAAAAATGGCGGGAAACATTCAGTCAATCAGAAGCGCTATGGATGTATTTCGATATTACCAATGGAGCATTTCTCCCGCTCCATTTCAATCAACGTATTTATTGCTGGTCACGGTATACGGTTAATTGGCTCTAATAAGTGTAAGTGTCCCCAATGATAAACCCTGCAGGATGGCTTTTCTAGATAGAAAATCTCAGTCTACGCCATTAAGATGGTTAATGCACGACTAAAGGAGATTAATCATTATCTGAAAACTCTTGGAAATCTCAGAGAGATTTTGCGGTCGAGTCAGCACGTTGAAGCCTGTGGTATATCTTCACCGTCGTATTATTAAATCCGTTGAAATCAGCGATTCTGTCTGTGCAAAGAAAATGAGGTAAAATAAAAAAGGGGTATTCTTTGGTGTTTTATTTTGCCAAATATCGCGTAGAAATTGTTGTTGGGGACTGCACTATGGGATAAGATGGCTGGGGATTCTTACTCCCGATTCTTACTAGTAGGAAGTGAGTGAAAAGCGAATAAAGAAATTTATTCAATAACAGGCACGCCTTAAGGTGTGCCGACGCCATTTTCGTGCAAAGTGTGATAATATTATGTTACAATATTAAGAACATTTTAAAGAGGCTTTATGTCAGCCACTCCTTTGAAATTGCTTTCATTCGAAATAATCACGCCTCTCGAAGCCATCTACAATAACAATTGAACTTTTTTTTGTTGCATCGCGACCCACGTTTTCAATAACACCAATGAAATTTCCTTTCTTGAATTTTTGACTTTGCTGTTCCGCCAATCAAACCATAGGAGCAAATGAAACTCTTGCCTTGTTTCACGCGCCTAGTGCAGTCAACTGGCTTCCCTCTGAATCAAAACCAGACAACGTCGCGACGGAAAGGCATGCAACTACATTAGGCGAAACAGGGCAATAATCTGATTGGCTCATAAGATTTGTCTGGTGAAACAGCAAAGGCAATTTTGAAAACGTTGATCGCGATGCAACGATTTTAGCTGTAATGAATTCAATCCCACACTGCTGGGGTTGCTTTTGGAATTCAAGATTAACCTCAAAACAACATTTTTGGTATTTTTTAAAGGTTCCAGTAGTTAGCTTCTAATTATATTTAATCTATTTGGGTATTTCTATGAAGATTGATGGTTTCGTCAACCACGACACAGCATCGTATATGAAGTCATATCCCGGGGGGGAGGGGGGGGACTCCCATATTTTGGCCGGGGATGATCATCGTATCTTGAGGGGTTAAAAGCACGGGTTTTGGTCTCTTTTAGGGGTCACCTATCTGCCTTAAAATTTAAGGTAGACTGGTATATTTTACTAGGGCTCTAGCACAGCGGCAAACCTCCAAGGAGAGCGAGAGAGAGTACTTGTTGACAAGACGATAAATCAGACAATATCCAAGGCAGCATCTCAATCAAAGACGGAACTCTGCATGGGCATCTTATAGGGTAAACAATTATTTTTACCCTAAAAAAATATTTTTACCAGGTCATTTTTGGTATCATTTAGGGGTGAAGCTAAAAATTCCAGAGGATCATCCCCGACCAAAAAATACGGGAGTGCAACCCCCCCCCCCCCCCACGCCCCCCCGGGGGTCATAAATCGAACAATATTTGGCGACAACCCCGTCTGAGATTTTAAACGATTACACATATCCCCGCCACGTTTCTATGAAACATTCATTACTTTATTGATAGGTTCTTGTGGAGTATAGCTGTCGATCGACAAATCAGAGAGCCTTTCCTCGCAAAGTTGAGGGACTCTTCTATTTAACTATATAGTCTACACGGCGAGTTACGTTTTTGCAAACACAGATTTTTTGCTCCAATCTCTGCTAGTGTTATGTGTCTTCAACATTTCCTTTCATGGGTAAGTGCAAGGATCAAAGACCTCCAGACTAGACTAGCCCGTTCAATCTAGACGCAATACTTGAATTCGGTGTTGGTAGCGATACAAAAAATCCATAAACAAGTTGTTTTTAATATTTTTGTTGCTTTGTGTGTACACCAGGCAAGTAACCTACAATGTTACTAGCGTACGCTCGTACAAAAGGTGTTTGCTAAAAATCACTTTTTCGATCCTTCGTCTACTACGCTACTACGGCCGTATTAGAAAAAACTTTGTTCGCCAAATGCTCCCCATTTACCGACACGCAAAACCCCCTTTAAATCAGTATGTTTAAGTGCACGAAATTTTACGATTATTTGAAAAGTGAATTTATCATAACCGGAAGAGAACAATATTTTTAAGCCCTTTCTATCAACTTTATTCATATTCTTACGATGCACTAAGAAGATTAGAAGATTTGTCCCCTTATATCAGTAATCGAAGAGGGTTTGCATAGATATTTTACACTTCCCATCTTGTACTATATTTGTTGAGTGTATTAAAGGTGGATTAACCTTTTGTTACCATGGAGATCGTCGTCAGGGGTTGAAGGCGCACCCCCCCCCCCCCCCCCCCTCACTGAAAAGAGCCGATTTCATTGGGACTTAATTAATTAATTAATTAACTAATTAATGTTTTATTTATTTAGCTTCGCCAAGAATATATTTGACGTGGAGGATCCCCATACATGAAGTCACGCAAACATTGGTGGGGACACCACAACAGTTTAACACCAATTACTGTGGGCCCTGGTAAGAAGAAGGGAAAAACGGTAAAAAGAAAAAAACACCGAAATTAATAGCAGCATGTAATGGGGCTGGCTAGACCGCGCGGAGCGTTGCATTTAAGACAAACAGGCTTCCATGTACGGGGATCTTCCACGTCATACACAGAAATAACCGAGTCTTTATAGTAAGCAATAAGCATTGATTTAAACTGGTTGAGCGATAGAGTGTCTTGTCTGAGCTGGGCTGGCAGACAGTTCCAAGTTCTAGACGTTCTAACAAAATAAGAGTTCTGGTATGTAGAAGTTCGACATTTTTTAAGGCCGGAAGTTCATTACATTGCTGTTTGCTGTAGATCTAGTGTGTCTTGCTGGAGAGACACGTGCAGGCGATTACATTAATAACTTTGAAAAGTCAAATCTATGTACTCATGCCAATAAGACAGTGGTAAGAGATTGCAAGACATGAGTCTGTCCTGATAACTTTCACTACAGAGGAATGGCAGGCTAAGAATAAATTTAGTGGCGCGTCGCTGAACGCGCTCAATACGCTTGATTAGTTTAGTTGTTTGCGGAGTCCAGACTTGGGTAGCGTAACCAAGTGCTGGCCGTACGACAGCTAAGTATAGAGTTCGACGTGTGCTTGAGTTGGTGACTTCATGCGCACACCTCCGTAGGTAACCCAAGAGCTTGTTGGCCTTTGCGCACTGGTGAAGCGTGTGTTTGGACCACGTGAGGTCCGAGCTCACCTAGACTCCAAGGTCCTTTTCATGGGTAGTGACTTCTAAAGATTTGCCACTAATCTTGTAAGGGTATTGGACAGGGCTGACTTTTCGTGTTATCCTCTGTGTCTTGCACTTTTGTTGGTTGAACACAAAACCAGCCGAGGCAGACCAACGTTCCAGCTTCGAGAGGTCGCTCTGCATTAGCGCGGCATCAGATGTAGAATCGATGCGCTTGAATAAGTTCGTGTCGTCAGCGAACGAGGCGACCTGTGAGTTCTTAACCGCGTCAGGGAGGTCGTTCACATATAACCCTTGCGGTACCCTTGCGGATAACCCTTGCGGTACCCCTGACGTCACTGGCTTGTCCGGTGAAGTGGCGCCAAGTACGGTGACTCGTTGCCTACACCCCAAAAGATATGACCGGAACCAGGACAGCAAGTTTCCCGAGATGAAAAACCTGGTCTGTAGCTTGTTGATAAGCAACGCGTGATCAACTTTGCCGAACGCATTAGACATGTCCATGTAAATTACGTCAGTCTGTTTCCCACCGTCCAACAAGGAGCCGATGTAGTCATGGACTTCCAGTAGCGGTGTGACACATGACTTGCCAGGGATGAATCCATGTTGAATCTTCTTGATCAAGACGAGAAGATGGCCTCGAATCGTGCTTAACAAGCAGCGCTCTATACTAGAGTCCTGGAAACGATCGACAGGAGCGATATAGGGCGGTAGTTTTCCACATCCTGTTTGTCACCCTTTTTAAACACGGGAATTATATTAGCGAGCTTCCATCATCCGGCAAGGTGCCATGGCGGAGGGACAAGTTAAAGCACTTTTTGAGCGAAGGCGCAGCTTGCCACGCAGTCTCCTTGAGCAGTCGGCACGAGATACCGTCAGGGCCGGTAGCTTTATTGGTGTCAAGAGCCAAGAAATATGTTTTTATTACGCCCACTTTATGGCACTTAGACATTTTTCAGGCAAGTTATTGAGAAAAAAAGTATTCATGGTGGTGCAAACCCTCAACCCTGTGTAAATTACTTATTCATAACCCAACATCTTACACATGAGCTACGAGAGAGTTCGCAGGTCAACATCCTCCTTTTCATTCACTCATAGAACGAGAATATGTGAATCATAATGAATATGTATACTAGCTAGCCGCCATCTTGAAGTGGGCGTAAAAAATACATTCGCCAGGGCCGGTAGCTTTATTGGTGTCAAGAGCAAGAAGGGCGTCAGCTACATCGTCCGTTAAGAAGCTAACATTGGAAAGAGCGGGGCCGGGGGATATCAATTCTGGTCCTTGTACGGGTGGCAGTTCAGCAGCCAAGCGATCCCCGGTGCTGAAGACTGAAGTAAAATAATCGTTGAACATTGCAGCGATGGTATCAGGCCGTGGTTGCTGAGCGTGCTGATGACGTCACGGCCTCTTCACTTCTCCCCATGGACATTTGCTCGGGAAAGCTGGACTCCCTACTACTGAGCTTGAACACCGACCAGAATCTCTTCGGGTTGGACCGACGGTCGGCATCAAGCTGACGCGACTCTCGCTAACCATCTTTTTGCGAGAGCTTATACGAAAAATTAATCTGTAGTACGATTGCAGGGCCACTGTAGCAAGAAATATCAAAGAATTCGACTGAAAACATATTGAGAATGAGCTTGAAGTAGTACTGTTGGGGGTAAACTTTACTTTGGGCTTTTTGGGGAACTACGAGCTTTCGCTTATCCACCTGGAACTTCATTGGTATCGCCAGTTTGTCCAGTTTCAATGTGCACATTCTTTGCGTGACCTTTACAAGTACATCGATTGTTTCCTTCTTTTTCGGTGCCATTCCACCACCAGTTGTTTACATGATATTGTACGTAAAACAGAAGTTTGCTGATATTCCACTTAACATATTGTCTGACCACTGCCCGATATCTTTCATTATCAAATGTGACCTTGATCAAAGCTCTGATGCAGCCACTGAGTTCACTGAACTTGCAAACAAAGAGCAAGGGGGCAACAATTATGCACCCTTTATATGCACCTCAGAGACAGATCATGCGAAGTATAAAGAATCCATTAGTAACGTAAATAGTACCAACTTGTTGCATGCTTTTTTAGAACGTAATTACGAAGGTACTCAAATAGGCATTGAATCAGCAACGAGCGATATCACAGAAATTCTGAGAACAATAGGCTTATCCGCGCTTAAAGTAAAACAGCCGGCTAATTTAAAAGCAACAAAACGGAAGCGGCATAAGCCATGGTTCAATTCCGACTGCAAATCTCTCAAAAAAGCACTAAAAAAGCTGGCCAAGTCATTGTCTAAAGACCCTCTGAATAACAAGTTAAGGGGTCAGTATTATCTAACAAAAAGAAACTATCGGAAGTTGGTAAGGGCGCGTAAATTAGGGTTAGCACAAAAGCAAGTCAATCAGTTAGTTCACGCTAGCAATGAAAAGAATAGCAAACATTTTTGGTCGAGGCTAAAGAAAATGAAAAACAATTCAGCCCGTGATTGTGACCAAGCGGTAGAACCGAACATTAGTAATAAACAATGGACCGATTACTTTAGTGCACTTTACAATAGCCCAATTAACGAGAGTGAGAAAAGTGACGAATTTATCGAAGTTGAACGATATTGCAAAGAGGATAATACACTCGTTGACGTCTTAGACGCAGAAATTACGCAGGAAGAAATAAAAAGCGCAATTAACAAACTCAAAAGAGGAAAAAGCGGCGGTGTAGACGGCCTTATAAATGAAATGTTTATTCATGGTCAAGAGCAGCTGTTATTACCTCTTGCAAAGTTGTTCGGCCTTATCATGAGTAGTGGCAATTACCCTAGCGCTTGGTCAACCGGAATGCTTGTAACTATCTTTAAATCGGGCAAAAAGGACAATCCTGCCAATTATAGAGGAATTACGTTGCTTAACTGTCTAGGGAAGTTACTGATAGGAATTCTGACTACCCGATTGTATTGCTTTTGTGATGAACACGGGATTTTAGTAGACAACCAAGCAGGCTTCAGACAAGGATATAGTACTGTTGACAATATATTTATATTAAAGGCAATCACAGATAAATATTTGCAAGAAGGCAAAAAAGTTTACGCATGCTTTGTGGATTTCAAAA
Source organism: Scolanthus callimorphus (assembly GCA_033964015.1). Taxonomy (NCBI): domain Eukaryota; kingdom Metazoa; phylum Cnidaria; class Anthozoa; order Actiniaria; family Edwardsiidae; genus Scolanthus; species Scolanthus callimorphus. The sequence continues at coordinate 539,224 of JAWWUD010000049.1, forward strand.
AGGCGTTTGATTCGATAAATAGGGACTTGTTATGGTTGAAGCTCATGAAAACCGGAGTTTCTCCAAGGTTCCTTGGCCTCATAAGAAATATGTACTCCTCCACAAAAGCTTGCGTTAAAACAAAACAAGGCCTTTCTGATTTCTTCGAGTGTAATACAGGTGTGATGCAGGGGAGTAACCTCAGCCCGTTGCTATTCAATTTATACATAAATGACGTCGAAGAGGTTCTCTCGGAATCGAGCAAAAATGGTGGTGTCACCCTCGAAGAAAACAAAGTGCATTCCTTGTTATATGCTGACGACTTAGTCATGCTGTCTAGTAATCCTGTAGGACTACAAGAGTCAATTAATACCTTGAGCGAATACTGTTCAAAATGGAAGTTAACAATCAACCTTTCGAAGACAAAAACCATGGTCTTTCGGAAAGGTGGTCGCTTTAAAGATTCCGATAGTGATTTTAGGTTGGAGGGTCAAAATATCAAATCAACAAATGCCTTCACCTACCTCGGAATAACTTTCAATACCACGGGAACATTTGGTAACACCAAAACGAATTTAGCAGAGAAGGCGAAAAAAGCTCTGTATGCGCTCAAGAAGAGTATCTTCTCTGATAATATAAATGCAGACCCGGACGTTCTGGCTAAACTATTTGACTCCCTTATAAAACCCATCTTGCTGTACGGCTCAGCAGTATGGGGGACAGAATCCTTAAAAGCGATTGAGGCTGTACATATAAAAATGTGCAAATGGATTCTGGGGGTACATAGTAAAGCTAGTAATATAGCTGTTTTATCAGAATTAGGGAGATTCCCCCTAGAGATCGATATTAAAGGCATTGTTCTTAAGTATTGGTCACACCTTGTGCACTCCGAACCCTCGAGACTTATAAGTCAAGCATACAGGGTGTCACAAGCCCTGGCGGACAAGGGCCAGAAAAGCTGGTCAGCAAGTGTGCGATCATTACTGAATCACGCCGGTAGAAGCTATGTCTGGATGCAAGAGATAACACTTACACGTTTTTTACTTAGCAGTATAAAAGACACACTGCGTGACTCTTACATCCAGGCATGGCAACATTCTAAACAAAATAGCGGTAAACTCTGCACTTATGACATTATAAAAGATACATATAAAAAGGAAAGGTATCTGTCTGTGGTCAAGAGCAGAGAAAGAAGGACAGCCTTAACAAAATTTCGAGTCAGCGCTCATAAACTAAGGGTCGAAACGGGGCGGTACGAGAAACCAAAGCCAACTCCGAGAGAAGAAAGGCATTGTATGGCTTGTAGTGATGGGGAAGTGGAAGATGAGATGCACTTCCTCATTAACTGCAAGCTATACGATGTTGAACGAAAGAAACTTTTCGACGTGGCAGTGGGACTTATCCCATTCTTTGCGGCTCTGCCATGTCTAGAAAAGTTCAAATGGCTTCTGACCTCAGAAGGTTTAGAAAACCCTTTGGCGAAATATATTTCTCGGTGTTTTAAAATACGCTCCAATAAGCTGACTCAAACGCTCTAAGACGCATTTAATAATTTATATATAATATATATTATAGTATTTTTTTTAACTTAAAGATTTGTATTTATATTACTACAATTTTAGTATAGTGACCATTGAACGCTATAGCGTTGTAAACGTCAATAAAGGTTATTATTATTCCGTCCTGTTAATAGTCTTTAACATCATTGAGATGACATGCTTTGACTCACCTTCTGTTCCTTTTCCCTTCAGATTTCCATCCCTACCTGCTTTTTTACGTTTTTAAAGTAAAATCTCTTCGCCTACTCGACTTCCTCTCTTGGCAAACATTTATCACGATCTCCGAGCAGATTTTGTTCGCGGCCTTTTTGGAGTTATTCCGTTACTCTTGTTTTTCTTTACACTTTTTTTCACCAGTTTGTTCTTCTTTTAGTATGTTCTTGAAAGCTCTTCATGTAATATCTCACGGTTCGGCAGAAATTGACCCGAAACTTGAGGCCCTTCCTGTTCCACCAAGCGTTTTTAGAAGGTTTGCAAGTACAAATTGGCGGGGTTTACATAATAAGCCTCGTTTTGATGCACGCATAAGGCGCGGTCTCTAAGTTTCCGATTTGATCTATGCCCGCCATTTTACAAAACGCGCGCGCGTGGCTCTGTCAGGTTCATTCAAGCGAAGCAAAACTCAAACAGAGAAAACTATTGTTGTGGTCGAGGAAGCTAAATATTTCTCTACTGGAGATGTAACGAAAAAAAAACTTCTAAAAACTTCATTACCATCGGGATTGAGCCAAGAGACTCGGTCCGTAAAGCAGAAATTTCATCCCTCAGTCTGGAATTTTTCCGTACTGCCTCGCGCTCGGTTAGTAAGTAGTTAATATAGCTCTTATTCTGCAAAACACGATGTCTGGAAATCTGTTTGATATATTACACCAATATACAGAACTACTTTAAAGAAAGTTTTTCAGATGGTTTGTTTCGGAAGCGGTCGTGTTTTTTTGAGGAAGCCACTCCTATTTCAAGATGTCTGTTTGGCGCCTTGCATGATTCTACCCATTTTTCCTTCATTCTATCTTTCTGAAAGATAGGAAATCTTACCCATATCGCAGCAAAACGATGCTTGAGATGCTTGACAGTTCCTACATTTAAAAGTTCGTCTCCGCGACTTAAGATTCGAGTGTTATGTTTAAGGCACTTAACGCGTTTAAGCTGTCAATCCTCGCGATTTTGATCTTTCCGAGTATAGGTTAAGGCGCCTAAAGTGATAATACTGGCATTTCTTCAAGCAATTAATCGCAACTGCATTGAATTTTTCCCTTTATAATCCCTTTTTTTAAAGAACTTGATGTTTTTCCGATGTTGCTATTGATAATTCTCACTTAGTGTGGTATGAAGATAGAAATGGGCGTGCAGTTGTCTGAAGGCGTGCGACTTGCGATCTCGTACATCACGTACTAAAAAGTAAGTAAGCAACAATTTCAGCCCAGAGTTTCTTGTCTTTTGATTTAGAGAATATGTTTTGTAAACCTCGGAATATCGCTACAATCCATTGCATTCCGCGCAGTTTGTTTCCTGGACAGTTTCCTGCCCGTCGATGCAAACATATTTTTTTTACTGCAATCTATATATTAATACCGTAAGAGAAATCGTGTCCGCACTCACTCCGCTTAGCCCTGAAGCTGTGCCGCCAAAAGAAGTTCGCAAACCTGAAGAGAAGGTGAAAATCTGGACCGTGGGCGTGTTTTTGTTGGAAAAGATTCACCTTGGCCAAAGTTCTAATTCTTAAGCGAGGGACAAAGCCGCCATCGCCGCCATGTTGAAAATCTCCCACAGAAACTAAAAAAGAACTCGGTTCGCGCAGCCGAAAGCACCAAAGACATTGAAACCTAAATGGTTCTCTTACAGATTACATGCAGAAATGTGCAGGGATAATTCTAACTGGAAAGATTCGAGCTGAGAAAAATTTTCATTCAAGTTTCAACAAACGTACACACTACCTTGCTTCCCTCGGAGCACGCGCTAAGTCATGCTAAGTCGAAGTGACACATTTACAAAACAAAGTCCGTGAAAGTCATGAATAATATTCTCTAAGTATAAATCCTGACGGCTCTATCGCAAAACGAAGGGCACAACCCGAAGAGAAGGAGGAAATCCCTCCAGTGGGCATGTTTTTGTTGGAAAAGATTCACTGTGGGCTAAGTTCTAATTCAATCTATTTTTTAAGCGAGGGATAAAGCCGAAAAAATATAAATAAGATAAACTAAAAAAAATTATTATTCCTTAGAACATTTTTACTTGACCTGTTTCTTCTCTCCCTCACTGAGATATGATAAACATACAAACAATTCCGAAGTCAAATTGCGCTTTCGATTTTCACGGGTTCTTTGACCGATTTGAGAGACGGACACGCGTGATTTTGTCGCACCAAAATCAGGGAGACCAGTGCAGAAAAAATCCTCTGGGCTCACTTCATTTATTTCGGCATGGTGGGACGGGTTCGCATGCTAATGGGAGGTTATTAGTAATGTAAATCCAGCAGTTTATGGAAGGGGGAAATCATGAACCCCTTCCCACATCCATATGGCCATAGTGTTTAAAAAGAGAACACTTTAAGTAAAATAAATTTCCCCCTTACACTCCGTGAATTTTTCACTGGCATCAGCTAGTTTTCATAATTCTGCGAAATCCCACTTAACATTTCCGAACGCCCAACTGCGTTTTGGCATCCGTCAATCAAACCTTTTAAGTCAGGAGCATGGATTTTTTGCTAAGTTTTGTTGGCAGTTTATGGTGAAAAAATTGGTTTTGAAGCCCGCTAGTCTTTTTCAGTTCAAAAAAACTCTCAAACCCAGAGTTGTTAAATTTTGATTGACGGAAGCCAAACCGCGGTTTGTTAGTGGCTTAGTGTTCGCAGAATAGAATAGTTACCATAGTTTCCATAGCAACGAAACAGGGGGTCACTGTTTTTAATTAGCAAACGTTTCCACGTAAAATTCGATCTAAACTTTTAAAATGACACATCAAGCGCTAATCCTTAGGTAATTGTCTATACGTATTCTCGGTTTTCATGTGACGTCATCAAAAAGCTAACTTCTAAACCAAGAGACCTGCAGATATATCCTTTCTGTGATGAATATAACTCTATTCAAGGATTTGTCACACGAAATTTCGGCACCTTTTGCCAAGTAGTTCTCGAGATATCGCCAAGGCTATTTATGTCACGCAACACCAGTCACGTATTTTGAACTTGCCGTATTTCACTCGATTTGCACCGTTCTTACCTTTTTGGCACGTCAGTATGTTATAAAAGTTCATATTTTACCATTCTGTTACTATTCTTATAATTTGGATTGAAAATAGCGTCGTTTTGGAGACCCGATTAATTGGCCGCCATTATGGAGCCCCTCTACTGGGGCTCCAACATGGCGGCTCCATACAATTACTGTACAAAATGGCGCACATTCACTTGCTAATATCTCGCTCGGAAAGTGACCAATCGGCCTAAAATTTACCCAGGAAACATAATTTGGTATATTCTTTACAATTCTATTAGCCATCCAGTGTTTAGAAGTTAATTTAGAGAAATAAATTTCGTCACGTGACAAGTGAAAACCAAGAATACGAAGTTTAGAGAAAATTCACCTAGCCGATTTCAAGATATTCCAGGCAACTTTGTTTTACCTTTGAAATTCAAAATGTTTTCACATGCTTTCTAATTATTATGAATTTTATGGCTTTTGAAAGAAGCTAGCGAAATCTCTTACAGCAAAATTCATCCCAGGGTATACAACTACTTGTTTACCAAATTTGATGCCAGGAAGTGCTTTTGATTTTCCATAATGAACATCGACGCAAACTTCAAACATTTAAGCAAATTCGCAAAATATCATTTCGAACACAACTAAGGCTCAGAGAAAGTTCCTGATGGCGAGTTTTTTCTCGCGCTCTTAACTTAAAATTGACCATATTAGCGAGATGCTATCCGCGTAAGAAAAACGTTTACGTCGCGGATAGCGCCTGGTAAAATTCTCAAGTTCACCACCTTTTTCCTAGTCAAACTTTGGTAACACGGAGGCAATCACTCAATCCCTAGGTACAACCTGAAACTCGGATGTGAGTAGAAATAGGCGTGGCCCGATTGTCACGTGATAATAACTCCGATCTCCCCAACGTTTGTCTAGTGACATGTATTCCAGTCTATTGGTAGTAGGTGTGTTATTTTGGCTGCGCAATAGAAATCAACCTCTTTTGATATGAGAGGTTTAAAATTGATTGACATGGGTGCAAAATTACTGGGTCGATCCACCTTAACGACCTATCATGAGCCTGCTCTCAACTTTAAAAATAAACCACCCTTGCACCCTTGCAGGGTTAACACACTTAGTCAGTACGTACCTCAATAGAACTCCTCGGCTTTGGGGCGTAATGTTTTCCCATTTCAGATCACGTGGCATAACCATCAGTATTCTTTATTTGTTTTTCTGCTACGCACTGAAGGATATATGAATATGGAAGAAACCGAAACAAAGAAAGATTATTCAAATGAATGCCACGTGATCTGAAATGCGACAACATTACACCCAAGCCGAGGAGGTCTATAAGCCTTCTCGTGCGCATGTGTTTTTAGTCCGAATCTTTTGTTTAACTTCTCTTTGTTTTTGTTAAACAAAAGAAATAAAAAAAAAATCGGACTAAAATCGCATGCGCACTTCACACGAAATTTAAACTCCAACTAGGCTTATTGCAGCTCATTCTCGAACCCAGACCTTGGGAGGCTCTGGTGACAGCCACTGACGCATGCGCGAGATTTAATACAGAGCCGCTGAGAGAAAAACATTTCAGCGCATGCTCCAAAGCTCATCAGCCAATCAGCAACGGCCCTCAAGTGGATGTCCCCAGAGCCTCCCCTGCGAGCAGACGAGCTGGGGAGCTCTGGGTACGAGAATGATTGCAGCAGAACCTCTCGAAGTCCTTGATTTTTTCACTTAAGTTTACTTCTTTGTTAAAATGGCATACTTTGACGACAAATAGTCGTATCTTGACAAGTGATACCTCATTTTAAAGCGTTTATCGTGGGCTAATCTATGGCATATAAATTTATTTGATTTTACAAAACCCATATTTTTTACGGAGGTACTTTCCCGAGGAATCAGCTCAACTCTTGAGAACTCCAAGCTCGCAAATATAAAATGCTTTCGTTTTTTGACACCATTTTAGCGTTAGCTAAGGTGTGTTCTCAAAAACCGGGTCGGCGATTTTAGAAATTCGATTTCCTTTTCAAGTTATGATTTTTTAAACTATTTTTTTTTTGAATTTCCTAAAAAAATCCTACAGGACACACAGAACTACATTGTAGCTCTAAAATTCATTCTTTTTAAAATTTCAAAAATCCCCGTAGATTTTTAGAACACATCTAAGCCCATGGTAAAACGTTGTTAAAGAACAAAAGCAGTGTATAATCGCGTGCGTAGAGCTCTTGAAACTTGAACTGATGCACTGGAACAGGAGCTCAAACATCTGTTCTATCAAATAAAGAAATAACGTTTTCATAGTTGAGGTGAAAAAATAATCTTTAAAATCTGAATGAGGTATTACTTAATTTAATTTTATTTAATTTATTAGCTTTGCCCAAGTTAAACATGTACACTTACACTAAATTACAAACGACGAGACTAAATAATACACTTACGATTAATTGAAGAAAAAAATAATAGTAATGACAAAGCAGGGCAGGGTATCCGTGACAGCTACTGCCAATTACCACGGACCCAAGATTAAGACAGATAAAAGACAGATCATTTAATATAGCGTATTAACTAAAAACAGCACGTGATTGTGATTGCCAGGCTTCGTATTTGGTTACAGCTGGGTATGATTGACTGATTTTTTCCCGCCACTTTCGGCGCGCGTGCGTGCAACACAGGAAGCCCAGATAGTTTACCACGATCGTGGATCCTCGGGATCATAAGTTTGAAGAAGAGCTGCAATTAAAATACTAGTTCAGTAAAGCGTTACGAAAAGAAGACAAGTCAAAAAAGCTAGAGTTATCCAGTTCATTTGTGAGGTAGTTCCAAGTATTCGAGTGCACCTATTGAAATAAGATTTTTGGAAAGTGGTGGTCTTACATTTCCTTATTAGATACTGAACTGGGGCGGAGTTGACGGTAGACCTAGTAGGACGGGCTGATCGGACTCTCGGTAATATATAGATTTAGCCACTGGCTAAAAGCGGAGCTCCCGGTTACAATGACGTCATCGATGACGTCCTACCACGTGACAACGCCATCTCACCCTCCTTACCAGGGTGTTCGGAAGCTTGGTTGCTAGGGAAATTTGAAACACCTCTAATCGGATAAACTTTACAATCATGACCAATTTTGCGCCATGACATCATCAAAGGACAACAATACCAACGATGACGTCATCGGGCCACGCCCATGGTCACGTGACCGGGAGTAGAAAAAGACTAATTTGACTTCAAATAGAATCTACAAGCAGGTTGACTATTTTGAAAAATATATTAAGTCTAAGTGTTCGAGCCAATAGCCCAGGTTCGAATTACGCTCAAATGCTCACAAGACAAAAGCTTCAAATCGATGCTTTCTCCAAGTTCTAATTTATTTACAGTAATTTCAGAAGAAAGCCTCGACTTGAGGCTTGTAGGCATTGGAGCGTAATTCGAACATGGCCTATTGTCAAGATACTCCTTTTTTCGCGTAATTATGAAGGTGTTACGTAACCTTAAATGAAATAGAAAGTAGACAGCATTATCCACACATTTTACCGTAGCAAATAATTTCTGTTGTCGCCCACGTGAGCACAAATGGTAGTAATAGCGCTGCGCACCGATGCCGTCACACTAATTTTATTAGACAAGGAAATATGAGTTTCTGCCATTCTCTTTTCTCCCTAAGGCTGGTTCTCATAAAATCGTAACGATCGTTGCGATCACCGAGATAGAAATAATTATATCTCGGCGATCGTTGTTTCGCGATCGTAACGACTGGAAGCACCCCATAATTCAACATGAAAATTTCTCACTTCGCCATGAAAATGGCGTCCACCAGTAATGAAACGCTAATCTTACATAATTTTGCGCAGAAGTTTAGAAATACGAATGCATTTATAACATGTTCGCCAAAAACTACAAAAATAAGTTCGTTCAAGATCAACTGCTAGAAGAAAATATCCGAAAAGTACGGAATTAGCGTCGAAAAAGCGAGCTTTTAGGACGCTACAGTAATTCTTGCCACCGTAGTGTCAGAAGCATGTTGTATTTGCATCTTGTCAGCGATCCTAGCTATTATATGAGAATCGGAGTGATTGTTACGATTCCTAGCGGATCGCGGGTTGGCGGGTTGGTTATATGAGAACGAGAGATCGATACAAAATGAATTGGTAATTTGGTAGTTCCACTCATTATGGCAGGCAGAGCTTGTAAGTGCTTCTATCTTGGCTCGTATTTCGAGCGCGATCCTTCTGAATGGGATTTCAGAGGGATTGTTTGTCTGAGTCTCGTGAACTAAGTTTAGAATCCGCGCGCAGCGCTATTATTGCGGTGACATGTTAGCCAATCAGAAACGTTTCTCACGCTGCGATTCGTGGAAAATGCTTATTCGGCTAATAGGAACGGACGCCCTTTAAGGCTAGTTTCCATAAGGTCGTATCAGTCGTCAAAGTTGTATCAGTCGACCATGAAACAATGAAAATTGGAATTATTATATTGTTTCACGGTCGACTGACTGATAGCGGACTGGGACGATTCGTGGAAAATGCCTCAGTGCTTTTGAACGGGGTTTTCGCGCTACTTGCTTCCCTACCACCCACAGACACATTAAAACAGGAGCCAATATAACCTCGGAGCGTCCATCTCCTATGTTTTCACGGTGTAACAGCGTATTGGAAAAGAAGCCTGGATGAAGTTGTTTTTAGTTTCAAATTTTCACGCAAAGATTAGTACGTCAGACATCCGCTCCGCCAATTAGGATGCTGGTAGCGCATGCTTTGTTCAGAGAAGTTTATTCAAGCGGCAAATCTAGTGTTCTAAAAATAAGACCTGCTTCGTTTTCCAGTAGACCGATAGACCGTTTTCCAATAGACCGAGACTGAGTTCGCGTCCAGTCGTGCATGCGCCTTAATCCTAAGAAGTGTAAGGAGCTGCAGGTTAATTTTCTGGAATATCAGTGCGCCTCTCCTCCCGCCTTGTTCATAGGAGACACAATGGTCAAACAAATAGATAGCTACAAGATTTGTCATGGAATGTCCATGTAGATTATATCGTGAAGAAAGGTAATAAGCGCCTGTACTCGCTCCGTGTTCTCAAGAAGGCTGGAGCTCAACCGGCTGATCTGGTTCGCATATATTGCTCCTTGATCCGGTCCGTCCTGGAATATGCTGCTCCAGTATGGGCTGCGCTCCCTGAATATCTAGCAAATATCATTGAGTCCGTACAAAAAAGAGCGCTTAGAATTATCTACGACCCCGCCTTAGAATATAGTGAGAGGCTCAGACGTGCAGAGCTTATCCCTCTCACGGAACGTCGTGCAATTATATCAGCGAAATTCGTAGAGAAAGCCAGGGGTATTGAGCCCCTGAGTTACGTTATTCCCAATACCACCGTGGTGCCTCACGGTTATTCTCTGCGGTCAGGTCCTCAGAGGGCCCAGAAGTTTCGAGGCCGCACTGATAGACTCAATAACTTTGCCACTGTTCGTTATTCATAATTAGACAAATTATCTGTTAAGTATTGTAAATATCAGTATTGTCTCTGACCTCCACTGCAATTCAGCCAATGCTGCTATGTGGCTCAATAAATATATATTATTATTATTATTATTATTATTATTATCCCGTCTTCGCATTTCTTCGCATTAATTAATCACTAAACATTGGGCAGTTTTCCCTATGGAAATCAAAATGTCCGAGCTGCATCAAACTCGAAATTCGAAGATTATTAATGAATTGTTCAGCTTTTCGTGACGAAAATATTAAACCCATATACTATGCTGACTATGAGCAAACTTGTAACACTTTCCTGCAATCGGTGTATTTTCCATGCTCTATGCCAAAGTAAAATTTCGGTTTGTCCCTCGTAGCAACAGTAACTAGCGAGTATATAATGCAATGAATGCGGGATCGGTCAATTCGCTGTTATACCTTCCTACCGGCCTAGATGAATAGATGGACGCTTCGAGGGAATTGTTTACTGATTCACATTACAAAATAAAGTCAATCAAATAAGCTTTTTGAAATTGATTTCTATAGACAAAATATCACTTTTTAGCTTGAGAAATAATCTGATAATTGCATTTTTCGTTGACTAATTATTCCCTTGATAAGAAAAGACAAGAAAAAATATTCTTCAGGGATTTTGAATCCATTTGCACCTGACACGTTGTAGACTTAACTTATCGACTGCTTTATTGGCCATATCTTTACATGCGAGTTTGTCGATTCAATATTTACAAGAAATAATCTGATAATTGCATTTTTGGTTGACTAATTATTCCCCTTGATTAGAAAAGACAAGAAAAAATATTCTTCGGGGATTTTAAATCCCTTTGCACCTGACACGTTGTAGACTTCACTGATCTACTGTTTTATTGGCCATGTCTTTACATGCGAGTTTGTCGATTCAATATTTACAGAAATAAATATACTTTAAATGTTTCTCTAAAAAAACAAAATTGTGATCTCAAATTCAAGTAATATTCAATAATGCTAATAATTTTTTGTTATTTTTAACTAAATCTCCTTCATCTAATAGTCCAGTTTCGAATTCACTAATCTACCGCTGAATAGGCATCAACGGCGCATAAATACAGCGGGAGCCTCGGTTTGAACCCGAAAGTTGCGAATACCAACGAGTCCAAAAAGTTTTGTCTATTGTGTCCATACAAGCTTCATCAGATTTTTCATAGACGATTTGTTCGTGTAGACGAACAAATCGACTAAAGTCCGACCTAAATTCACACTAGACGTAAAAAAGACAAATAAATCGTTAGACGATTGTCCGTCCAGACCATTTATTCGTCTTCTAGTGTGAAAACGGCCAATCTTAAACAATAGAAAGTTTTGTATTGTAATGTAAAATGAAGCGGCATCCTTTGTTGAAAGGAAAAAATCGATAGAAGAAGTTCGACTGAAGTGCGACATTTGCTCTGGGCCTAAAGCCTGGTTTCCATACAGTCTTATCTGTCGTATCTGTCGCATCAGTCGACCGTGAAACAATGGAAATTGGAATTATTATTTTGTTACACGGTTGACTGATACGACAGATAAGACTATATTGAAACTAGGCTTAAGGCCTGGTTTCCATAAAGTCTTATCTGTCGCATCAGTCGACCGTGAAACAATAGAAATTGGAATTATTCTTCTGTTTCACGGTTGACTGATACGACAGATAAGACTATATTGAAACTAGGCTTAAAGTGCCACTGAAACGAAATCTCACTTCTTGATTCCAACCCGCCAATTTGAAGATTGACTATAGTTGTTGCATTCTGTCAAATATAAGATATATTAAAAAAGAAGAAAATGTTTTATTACACTGTTGAAAACAGGCCTCAAGGACGACATTTTTCAAGCGAGCGAAGAGCTCATTAACATAAATTAGCATCACATTAAAATTCAAGTTTCCAAATAAGGACGTGTGACGTCAACTGATGTACAACTGAAGCCAGCAAAACAACATGGCGGAGGGAACGAGGAATCGAGAGTGAAGTACGTTTATCTGCCGCTGGAGCTCTGTTTTGTACCACTATCAAGAATCAGACTGGATCACTTGCAAGAATAGAATGTGTTCGAAGATGGAATCTGTGCATTTCTTTCTGAAAGACTGAATTCGACGAGCAAGACCGAGTAAACAAGTCATCAAACGAACTCGCGCGCCTGGGCAAATGTAGAAACAAGCGGGTTTTGTTCGGTTCATTTATGGGACTTCAGTACTAAAGAAGTCGGATTATTTGTGTGGAATGACAAACCCCAAAGTGCATTTCAGTTCCTGGTTAAATACGAAAGGAAAGCATTGCCTAAGTGTGATTTTCGACGCTCAAAGAATAGCCATATACTCGGCCCTGATAAACAAGTCGAGTTGAGTGAGTACTTTCTGAATTCTGGCTTCAATTTCATTTTGCAGTCTCCATAATTGAATTATAAACTCTATCTTTGATTACTTGAGAAGTCGACTGGCCGTTGTTCCCTCATTAGCTTGAAAAGCAAACTAAATTTCGGGCGAGGCGGTATTTTTTTTCAGCCTTCCACTGTATCCCAGATTCCTGTCTATTTTTTCACTCATAATAAATGCCATCTGCTCTTATGATCGCTGCTTGTACAGGTAAAATCCTTAGCCTTGAAATTCTACCTGAGTGGCTTATTCTTTTGTGCTAAATTTTATAAAGTAATTGAGAGGAAACTGCAGTATAGTACTGCGAAAGTTTTATCAGTAAATAAAGTAGATGTAGATTTTTAATTCAGAACTTCACTCGGTTGAAAAAAAAGAATCCCCCAAAATATCCTTACCTTTAACCTTTTGTATCAACCGTGTGTAAGGAACTCCGAATAAACTCACAGGAAAGCCAAGGCTATGGTTCGTGTGTATAATTGAAAAGGAACTTTTCAAAAAACAGTTTTTCTCACTTGACCGAGTGCACGAGTGTATGTGCAGAACTTACAAAAGTATCCACCCAAGGAATCATCACATGAACTGAATTGGGTGGCAACAAGATATGTATAAACACCGTTAGCCGATGTGGTCTATTACAAATGCTTGGGCACTCTTGTTACAAGAGTGCCCAATTCATTACTTTGTTTCTGGAAAAAATGGTTGCCCCCCCTGTGGAAGTTCCAGTGGCCCCATGAGCTAAGTCAAACACCAGTACAAGCAACTTTACAATGAATTTAAAGGTGAGTTTGAGTTCTGTTGAAGTGACTTTCTGTTTAAGTTTGAGATAAATACAGTATCCACCATTGGGCAATTCCAAAACATATTATATGAACTCTGGGATGGGCAACATTCAGAAATTCTGAATGGGAGGGGGTTTTCAAAATCAGAGTTCTGCCTGGGTTTTCAAAGTTGGAAGCTAGTTTAACCTCTTAAGAATTCTATGCATGGGGTAAAGCCATTTTGGAAATTCTGGATGCATGCTGGGGGGAGGGGTCAAAAACTAGTGCCATCCGTCCTCAGGGTACATCTATTTTCTGGAATTGCCTATTGCAAATATGATGTTTTGACAAAAAGAGAGAAAATACAGTATCTAGAGATGAGATACAGTAAACACCTGCATATAAGAAGACACGATTTCAGAGGTTAAGCTGATTGACTGACAAATGAGCCTCAAACGACAGCAAACATAAACTTACATGTGGTGAAATTATGACACTATTTCCATTAAATAAGATAAGGATAAAATTTTGAGGCTGCCTGATCTTGTCCTTATAAAAATAAGGTTCTATTGGCCAAGTTTCAGCCTGGTGTTCTTAATCCATTTGTTCATATATGCAGTGTTTACCGCAGCTGTACAAAATCACAATTCCTGGATAGTGAGTTAGGACATGAGAATTGCAAAATGCACTGAAGGATACCAAAACCATACCTGCAAACCTCCAGAGCTTTATAACTCAAGGCATTCATGGCATTCCTCCGGGGGACGAAGTGCAAGGTAATATTATTTCACAAAAAAAATACAAGAATCCTGGCAACTACAAACGTATTTCTCGTTAATGTTGCGACAATACTATTGCAATCTACAGACAGAAAAACAAAGGAGCTTCCAACGAGTCTGTCAACTCTTGATGGATTCCACGAAGACGAACAAAATAATAAAGTTTTAACGCGTTTTTTACTCGACTGATCAGGGCCGAGTGCGGCTATTCTTCGAGCGTCGGAAATCATACATGCTTTCCTTTCGTGTTTAACCAGGAACTGAAATGCACTTTGGGGTTTGTCATTCCACACAAATAAGCCGACTTCTTTAGTACTGAAGTCCCATAAATGAACCGAACAAAACCCGCTTGTTTCTACATTTGCCCAGGCGCGCGAGTTCGTTTGATGACTTGTTTCCTCGGTCTTGCTCGTCGAATTCAGTCTTTCAGAAAGAAATGCATAGATTCCATCTTCGTACATATTCTATTCTTGCAAGTGATCCAGTCCGGTTCTTGATAGTGGTACAAAACAGAGCTCCAACGGAAGATAAACGTACTTCACTCTCGATTCCTCGTTCCCTCCGCCATGTTGTTTTGCTGGCTTGTACATCAGTTGACGTCACACGTCCTTATTTGGAAACTTGAATTTTAATGTGATGCTAATTTATGTAAATGAGCTCTTCGCTCGCTTGAAAAATGTCATCCAATAAACCTCGAAAATGGTGTTTTCGGAATCGAAACTTCGTATGTTCCTCTTTTTCAAAACCTCAAATATTTGGTATAATGAAAGCACTATAGCCAATCTTCAATTGGTGGGTTTGAATCAAGAGGTGAGATTTCGTTTCAGTGGCACTTTAAGAGGCTGTCTCTGTAAGAACGGACCACTCGATTTCGGGTTCGGAACAAACCTGTCCTGATATTTATATCACAGAAAGTACTATGTATGCCTACTACCAAAATGCAGTTTTAAGGATCTCAGTAATTATTTTCGGGAAGTTTTATGAATTTTGACCAGACGGGGCAGTGAGACGCCCTCCAAAACGCCAAAATCTCCTAGTCACGGAGAGCAGTTTTCGCGCCTGAAATCTTTTACTTTCGCATCAAAAACGACAACTCAAATTATATTTTCTTGGTGATTTATTGTACAATCTTTCTTCTGAAGGTGAAATCTTGATTACATTTTATTGATTTTTGTAAGAAAATCAAGCTCATTCGAAGGCGTCCCTTACGACATTTGAAAAGGTAGGGGTTGAAAACCCGTCCTGTTTTCGAAAGTGACACTTCCAGCAGCTAAGAAGCACCCTAAAATTTGTAGATTAGGTAATTTCCTTCAGAATTATGCAAAAAAATCTGCGGCACAACGCGCCGTGGAGATTTGGAAGTGATTTGAAGTTGAGTCAATATCTTGTTGTTGATGCGTGACAAGATTTCCATATGCGTCACGCTTATAAGTTCATCGTTTTTCTTTTTATCTCTACAAATAAGGAAAATTGCCCAAATGAAGTTTCTGATTGATATCCTTCAAATATTTTCCTAATTGCATGTTTTTGATCATTCCGAATATCTTATAGTTATAGGAGCTGACAATAACATACGCTTGTTTATCCAAAGTCAAGGCGAATTGTCTGGCCTTCCCAAATTCCATTTCTCTTTTAGGAAAAAGGTTTCTTAGAAAATATCAGTGAAAAGCAATCACTCAACCGATATCAAGTATTATTATTCAGCACATCGATGCACTGCCCAAATATGGTCATTGGAACGCCAATAGCTGTCTTCTGTACATGACAGCTATCCTGCGATATCCGTCTCTGAGGAAAATATGATGTTTTGAGCTCGTAAATAATGCACAAAAGTCATGTTTTTCGGGGGTTTTGTGCTATCGATGTGCTGAATAATAAAACCATTACCCTGCTCGATTTTGCAGAATATCGTCTGATTTTAGCCAACTCGGGACTTCGTCCCTCGTCGGCTAAGTATCAGACGATATTCTGCGCAATCTCGCAGGATAATGGTTAATTGGATGCTATTAACTTCTGTGTATTTGTATCAATTATGGTGCGATTTGTAAGTCTACTGTCCGCAGAAAGAACAACAATACGTATTCCGAGTGCTTTAATAGATAAAGAAAAACCGCAGAAAACCCCTAGGAGAACTAGCTGCTTAATATCATAGACAGACAAACTACAGAAAATGCAGATCGATTAGCTTAATGATGAAGTTTTCTGTGTTTCCATATTCAATGTACCATCGAAAACGTGTTCTTCGATCCTAGCTCAACTAATCTGAAGTTAAGTGATTTAATGTTGTTTCTTCTACGTCGCAACGTTCATTAGCATTAGAAAAATGCACAAATTACAGAGTAAAGTTCATACTTCTACATATTTAAATTTTAAGTACAATATTTCCGCATCGTTTTGTTCTTACTGTTACGAAATGCCTACAAAAAATCTACAAAAAACTTATAAATCTACATACTATGTAGAAGTGTATTTTCTTTGTAAATTATCATAAATTTGCAGTGATTTTTATATTGATTCTAACTTGCCAAAACCTCCCCTTATTTTAAAGAATGACAATAGCAGAGAACAACAGGAAATCGGGGGGGGGGGGGGGGGGGGGGGGGGGGTGGGGTGGGTTGTCCGCTATTTCTAGATTAGAACCCCCACAAACAGCATAGGGTAAAGGAATCAGATGATATCTGACACCCCTAAAAGATAGAACTTGAATGAAATTTTTACATACACTAGGGAATAGGGAGAGCATCCCCGTATATTCTCCCCGCGATATGACATAGACATAGACATGTTTTATTGGCACTTTGTAAATGACTAAATTTACATCGGTGTAATTCCAATAAATTAATAAAATAATTAAAGCAAAAACAAACATTTAGGATATATATCTTATCAGTAGATCATGCTATTATTGGCCATTAAATGCATTAAAAATATACTTTGAAATAATGTTGCTTAAGTTTTCAGGTGGATTTATCAGTAAGAGGAAGAGCTCATTGTCTGATATTCTGCTTGTCTTAATTTTCCTTGACTGCTCTATCTGTTTGAAGAGTTTATTCCGTTCAATTTTAAAATAACTACAATTTAATAGGAAGTGTTTTTCATCTTCTATTTCTCCATTGCAACATAAACGGCAAAGTCTTTCCTCTACTTTTTGATATGGCTTCTTGTGTCGCCCGACTTCGATTTCTAGTTTATGGCTACTTATTCGCAATTTTGTTAATGCAGTTCTGTGTTTAATATTGGGGACTTGATTAAGATAGGGTTCCTATCTGGCTCAGTCGATTTTTTACTTTCGTGCTCCAAAATACTTTGTTTTCTGAGTTCTGACAGTCATGGTAAGCAATTTTAGATAATTTTTGGGAAGTACTAGGGCTGGCAAGTTTAAGCCAGAAGTTTAGGGACCTTATCTGTGCTTGTGTCCTTAACGGAAATCTTTCAAGTTCGCTTCTGCATGCGTTGTTACTTGCATATTTGTTAACTCCTAGCAACATTTTGCAGAATTTAGTATGTACTTGTTCCATTGGTTCTTTATCATTTGAGGTAGCGGTTTCTATTCCCCATATTTCGCTGCCGTAAAGGAGTATGGGTAATATCAGTGCAGCAAAAAGTCTAAGCGTTAATTTTGGTTTCGATCGGAAAAAATCGCCCATTTCTTTTTTGAACTTAAATAGAGCTTTGAGAGCTGTCTTCTTGAGTTCGTGCTTGGCGAGTGTGAAATTTCCAAATGCTGACATCTGTAAGCCTAAATACTTATACGATTTAACATTTTCAAGTCTCCTTCCATCGAGAGAGAAGCTATAATTATTCATTGTTTTACCATTGTTATTGAAAATAAGTATTTTTGTCTTTTCTATATTCACTTTTAGACCTGATTCCTCACAAAAAGTTTCGACTACATGCAAATATCTTAAGCATATGTAAGTATATGTAAGCCACGTTCCGATTTTGAGAATATCACTAGATCATCGGCATATATGAGGCAACTCAATGGGCTCTCGTCTAATTTTACATCCTCATTATTCTGTTGATTGAGTAAGTCGGGTAAATCATGTAAGTAAAGATTAAATAGGGTGGGGCCCCACCACACCTCCTGGGATTTCCAGTACACAACCCGCTGGCTAGTGATCGGGAGGATCCGAACCGACAACATGCAGAACAGAGCATTACCAGCAATCTGAGACAAAATGGCCGCCGCGCTAATTATGCAGGCTTGCAGGCCCTTTAAAATGGCCGCCGGTCTTATAGGGATTGTGTGGAGAAAAGTTTAAAATCTGAAATAAAAAGAGTACTGTAATTCGTGGACAACTTGCCGACCTCTAGATCAAAAGAATGAACACTATAGAACATTTCGATACATGTTAAAGAGCTTCAAACTTTACTTACGAAGCGCCAAATTTATTTTATCGAACGCTGTCCTAACGGCTGTCTGTCCCTTATGTTTTACAGTAAAATCCGTCCGTAGGCCATTTTCCTTCGCATCCTGATAAACTTCACGGTTCTGTCCGTACTCGAATCCCAGGTGCCGACCTCTCAAAATTGAGCCCTGTTGTTGCACATCAAAATGAGCTATAAATCGGCCTTTAGAACGCCCCCAAAACTCCGCCAATTTTCTTTGAACACAGCACACTTTTTGCTAATAATCCATGCGAGATTTGAAGAAGAAGACAACGGCTTGAAGTCGTTTTCTAGCTCAAAATAACTGCTACGGCCGTAAAATCTCCCTCTGTGACCGCCATGTTTTTCACTGATAACCAGGCCTTCCCTTGGTAGGTTCTTGATGTATGATTTACGATAGTTTACCGAATAAAGTACCCTTATAGTTGCCTCACTGGACCTAGTCAACCATCATTTTACCCTCGCTGAGCCTCGCACACTATGATTCGCATCTTGAATGCCTGTTTTCTTTTAATGCAAAGTTAAACTGCAGCGTTATGGTAAATACTATAATGCAAAAATATATATCTGCCCTCAAACATCTCTTAAAAACAGCTTTATTTACATGCTACCACCCCTCCCCCCTCTTTTCGCCATATTGGATGACACTTATGAGCATGCTCAGTGCGTTGGCTGACCTTAATAATCGCAGGCGCGAAAAGTCTCGCATTGCTGGTAATGGTGTGCACCAGTGCTGGCAATCACATCCACTGTGAGAGATCAAGTCTGCGGTCCTTTCCCGGTCCAAATGGCTGCTGACACAGGCTCTTTATTCAGATTGTATACAGTGCTGCTGGCTCTGACCCGGCTCTGACCTATCTTATGACGACCTATCTACTAATCAAGTCCAGACGGGCGCCTCTTCGGTTATCGCGACGAACGCAAAAACTGTGAACATTTCGAGGGCGGGTTAGGCTACGATCAGCAGATAGCCCTTGTAAGGGCAGGACATTCTATTTCTATTTCAACTTGGTTGTGTCGACACCCCTACCGCATTATGCAAAGGAAGCTCAATGGTTTTCCAGCGATACTGGAGATTTCAATCTCAATTATCTTACCTGGTGAAAGCCGCGAAGATCACTTGACATAACATTAAATGCTGACCTCCCGCGGGTCGTTTCCCGCTCACCGGAAGTGCGCCTCTCTTTCCTTAACTTTTCACAGATCTCATACAAGCTTCATTTGTCTTCACGGGTAGCATCAAAGTCACAGTCTTTAATTTCCATTTAAAGACAAACACTGATCTGCATTTCCTTTCCGCATTTAATCACCATATCGTCGCAGCTACAAACGAATTTCACGATACCGTTTATCCTGTCGGGGGATCTGGTGTGCCTTGGTCCCGACCCAGGTTTCCTATGACTGATTTTCCCAAAGGGTTTTTTCTACTATAGTTTTTCCTGGCCTCCCTGGCACTCCAGTAATAGTATCGGTGACTTTAATGTTTTCAAGTCAGACTTGCTACAACAGATCCTCTCGTCTAGGCAAGGAGCAGTTCTCAACTATTTCACATTTCTTGGACTGTGACACTTCATTGCCGGCAATGTTTTCAAATCACTTTTCCAGGCCTGTCATCACAAAGGGCAGTCATGGGCTGCTTTGCTGACGTCAGTGCTTAATCAATAACACCTAGTGCGTTCGAGTTATCAGCTATATTTTGACGATAACATAATGAAGAAAGCAACTGAAGGGTGGACAGTCATGGGCTGTACTCGGAGGTTGCGTGTCTCGGTCGAGCTCTCTCTCTGCGCCTGGGTGGGGTGGCCACAGATCTGTGGCTTGTGGCGGTTTTTTCTTCCCCACCTTTTGCTGAAGTGATTCAGTTAGTACTGTAATCCAATTTACATAATTTACGAGTTGGAAAATAAACGTCACATCTAGTGGCCGAAAAATCCCAACCGTGCGAGTACGTGTTTTGGTCTTCCTCCCTCCAGCAAAACGTAGCACGGCGCATAGCAGAGCTCGCACCTTCCGCCGGCTTTTCCATATATCTTGCTGAGAGAAGTGCTGAGATAAAAACAAACATTATCTGGCACAGATAATGGCATTTATCTGAGCACGTATCTTTTCATACTGTCAGTTGGTAGACAAGCTGGCGCGCGGGCTGTCAGTGGGAAAATACCAAGCAATTGTTTTAGCCAATCAGGGCAGAGCACTCACGTGGTTCCATTCCTGTATGTATCGGCTGACTAGCATTTCAGTTAATCTTTGGAAGAAACAGCGACAGCCTCAACCAAAACTTCTTCAGTTCAAGGTTTTTTCCCACCGCCTCCCCAACCCCAGCCCACTTGTATTGATCTTGTCTTGTCAACATTGTTTCGAAGCGAGTCCGCAAGGTTGAGTATAGTATATATGTGTATAGGCTAGATAATGTGGGTGGCGGTTTTTTCTTCCCCACCTTTTGCTGAAGTGATTCAGTTAGTACTGTAATCCAATTTACATAATTTACGAGTTGGAAAATAAACGTCACATCTAGTGGCCGAAAAATCCCAACCGTGCGAGTACGTGTTTTGGTCTTCCTCCCTCCAGCAAAACGTAGCACGGCGCATAGCAGAGCTCGCACCTTCCGCCGGCTTTTCCATATATCTTGCTGAGAGAAGTGCTGAGATAAATACTTTTTTAATGTTTTTCCATAAGGATTTTGCGTCACCGAAGTCAAGGTCGGAATTTGTTTTTGGAATTGCTTTCTTTTCTTTCGTCTACATAGCTTTTTGAATGCCTTTTTCTTGTTGTGCAAGTTTAGTCGTAAAACAGAGTTGTTAGGGTCATCGCAAACCTCCTTTCCGAGAGATTTTAAGGCGCACTTCTCGATCGTACAGTCTTTGTCAAACCATGGCCGGTCATTTTTGTGTCCCCGGTTTGACACTTCTTTTTTTACTTTTAAACCTGACTGCTCTCCTATTTCAGTTAGACACTGAGTAAATTTCCTTGTCATGATTTCTACATCACTGTTTTCCAGGATGTCATTTATCTTGTTTTGTACATGCTCTGAACGTAATATTTCTTGTATTTTTACTTTCGCATGGCTAGGTGGGTTCAACGGGGGGGGGGGGGGGGGGGGGGGGGGTGGGGGGGGGGGGGGGGGGGGTATCCACTAACCGGAAAACGAACGAGATTACAAAAAAGCGACTAAGCCTTCTTCGGCTTTCCGTTTCTTCCAGAACTCTTTGCCACATTTGTAAATGTCATGGCAGTTCTAGTCAACCGGAAACACAAAACATTTACATACTTGGAAGCTAAGCTATATCTAGACTGTTTCCCTCCCATAATTATTTAGAGGCAGTTGTTCTGAAATATCCAACATGAATAACTAAATTAAACTTTAATGAGCATGACGTCTACAAAATACTAGTATCACTTCAAACCAGACCCTGAAAAGTGCACATCATAAGTAAGAAAAGAAAGTAATTTAAAGAAAGAACTGAAGAAGATCTACTAACACTTTGTCGATGGAACGGAGCATTGAATATAAAACGAAAACATAGATTTAGTTCACCTGCATTTTCTGTTCATGGTCCGTCTATGATAAACATTCACTTAGAAGTTCGTTTCTGTGGACGGTGTCAGACGGTGGACATACAAATTAACGCACCATAATTGACACCAATACACATCAGTTAGCATCGAATACTTGATATCGATTGATTCTAGATGGCTTTTCTTTTTAGAAAAACAAGTCTTTATCAAAAGGGAAATGGAAGGCCAGACAATTCGCTTTGACTTTGGATAAACAACCGTATGTTATTATCAGCTTTCTAGAATTATAAGATATATATTAGAAATGATCAAAAACATGTAATATTAGGAAATATTTGCCGAATATCAATCAAAAACTTCATTTGGGCAGTTTTTCCTTATTTGTAGAGAAGAAAAAGAACAACGATGAACTATTAGCGTGACGCATCTGGAAATCTTGTCACGCAACAACAACAACATATTGACTCAACTTCAAATCACTTCCGAATCTCCACGGCGCGCTGTGCCGCAGATTGTTTGCATAATTCTGAAGGAAATTACCTAATCTACAAATTTTAGGGTGCTTTTTAGCTGCTGGAAGTGCCACTTTCGAAAACAGGACGGTTTTCAACCCTACCTTTTCAAATGTCGTAAGGGACGCCTTCGATAGAGCTTGATTTTCTTACAAAATCATTAAAATGTAATCAAGATTTCACCTTAAGAAGAAAGATTATACAATAAATCACCAAGAAAATATAATTTGAGTTGTCGTTTTCGATGCGAAAGTAAAAGATTTCAGGCGCGAAAACTGCTCTCCGTAACTAGCAGATATTGGCGTTCTGGAGGGCTTCTCACCCCGTCTGGTTAAAATTCATAAAATAATTACTGATATCCTTAAAACTGCATTTTGGTAGTAGGCATAGATAGTACTTTCTGTGATATAAATATCAGGACAGGTTTGTTCCGAACCCGAAATCGAGTGGTCCGTTCTTACAGAGACAGCCTCTTAAGACCTGGTTTCCATAAAGTCTTATCTGCCGTATCTGTCGCAACAGTCGACCGTGAAACAATATGAATTGGAATTATTCTTTTGTTTTACTGATACGACAGATAAGACTATATGGAAACCAGGCTTAAGGTCTCGTGAAAGGTAAAAATGTAAAAATTCATAAAATGACTTTTTTCCCAAATTCATTTGATACAGTCCTAAAGTATATTTCTAAAACCTCAAATGACGCGTAAACTGTTTTCCTGTCAACTGTTTGCTACGCTTCCATTGCCCATTCTTTGGTATTGCCCGCCACTCATTTTCTGTAATTTAATTAACTTTACACGCTTTTTCTAGCACTTTAATTTTAGGTCAAATTTTCACCTTCGCGAAGCTCCTGACCCCGCACGATTTAAGACATCGCCCTCAAATTTTTTGTGTCGTTAGAAAATGATCACAACTAAAAAACCGTGTGAGGGAATTTTTATTTTTACTTGAAAAATATTTTATGATAAATTTTGCGGCCAAGAACTGTAAAAAATGCGACTTTCAACTTCGAGATCTAATATTTTCGTTAATATGCAAAATATAGAAAATCGCTGACACGGTTTTGCAGTTCATTTCTCCGAGATTAAAATCCGACAAAGTTTGAAATTGTGCAACAAACCGCTAGCGGTTTCTCAAGGAGACAAGGTAGCTATACGTTTGGGGTCTCAAAAATACAATAAAAAATTAAACTTCGATAAACTAAACAACTTCATAAGATAGAGTAATATTTTAGCTTTAAAATGATATATAGCTGATTATCATAGCATAAATTGCGACGCGACGAGAATTTTTTTCCGAAGACACCCCTCACGGGTTTACAGAGACCTTAATACACTGAGACGCGAATCAAGTTATTGTTTCTACAAATAGGTGTCGGCACAAATATTTTTAATTTGATCGTGACCACCTGTCTTCCCAGGTTATTTAATATCAGCAGGGGTTTAAAGAGTCTATTAACGATACCAGTATAATACGTGCAGAGCTATAATGACATAGTGAATAGATCCATACACCATTAGTAACTAACACTACGCCGGAACAAGACAAGAACAGTGTCAGGGATCGATTTCATGGAATGAAATGGTGAGCATTCGTTACAGTTGGATTTTTCCTTTTAAATTGATGACTTTTTCCTTTGCAATTTTCCTTTGCTTGGAAACCAAACTAAGCGAAAGAGGTTAAGTTACGTCACTGGAAATTCGACACAGCCTCCCTAGAACTAAAAAGGACGGGTCCATAAAACGGAATATATAAAAACGGAAACGACGGAAAGAAAGCTGAAGGAAGCATAACGGGTCTGATGAGCAATGTTTCACTTTTGTGCGTGATTGTGTTAGGACAGGTTGTTAGAACTTCGAGCAATTAAAAACGCGAAACTACCACTACTTCCTGCACTACTTATTTCTTTCATGGGAACCTTCAAAATCCCATCAAAGTAAAGGCAATAGGTATCAAACTTTTTAGTAACAATATTTTGGCCAAGCATTGCTCGAATCTCTAAAATAACCTGTCTTATCTAAAAGAGAGAAGGGAGGACAAAACAGACTTTGTTAAGGGCCGATATATCGGATACTTCAGTTCTTCTTCCTTGGTGTGTTTTTCTTCTACGCAATAGGATATTTTTGTAGGGTTGCAAATATGGTAATGAATTTTTAAAAGAAATCATGATCATTCTCAGGAGGTCACTACGATTGTGACTATACCATTGTAATTACGGTTAACTGTCAGTTCAAGGGCGAATCCTGTTATAAATTTACAGTACTCAAGTTGAACTACAAATTTACCTAAACAAAAAAACGCTGGCTTATAATTTTGGAACAAGAAGATTAAATTCGTGTTTACATTTTCGTTTCGTTTTTCGTTCCAAACAATACCTACAATCTTTGCCTAAACGTCTTGAGCACTTTTAAGAACTCTATATTTTCTCATCGGTTTAGGAATTGTCCTTAATGTTTGTTACCCCCTTTCATCCCCCATCGGCCGATGACAAATTTCTTCAGAGAAAGTACTTAACAGCATTTCTCCAATTAGCTCAGCCTTAAAACAACATTCCCCACTGTGAATTGGCTGATTGCATTTTTAATCCGCACCGGGGGGGTTGAGGACCTATGGAAATTTTCCAGGGGGGTTGTTTTGGACTCTGGAAATTCCACGGGAGGGGGTGTGTCTGGATACTGGAAATTCCAGGGGGGAGGGGTAAAAAAAGGTGGCTTTCCAGGGACATTTTATCCAAAATAGATTTTCCAGGGGTATTTTGTCAGAAAAAATGGAAATTCCAGTGGAGGGGGTCCTTTATGAGGTTGGAAATTCCAGGGGAGGGGGTCTGTTTCACGAGTGGAAATTCCAGGGGAGGGGGTCTTTTTAAAAGAGGTCCTCAACCCCCCCGGTGCGGTTTAAAAATCAGCCATTCATAACTCTCGCTTTGAATTGTGATGTATAATGTAATCGAGGAAATATACTTGAGGGAATTCTCTCCGACATTTTTGCAAAAATAAAACTACAAACACTGATTTGCTTCCATTTGTTGAGCTATGCCCAACCTTAAAGTATTTGATAAATTACTTGTTTTCAGTTTCCATTTTCCATCTAGCTCGTGCATAATCACATTGATTCAATGAAGTCTTATAAACTGCCTATTAGGGAAATAAAGAGTCTTTTTTCTGTAATTAATATTAATTAATTAAAATTCGCCGTCTCTTCTATTATGACTGTTTTGCAATTTACGTTGGTGAAAGGAATTTCTATAAATTATGACCTTGCCTTTGCAATTCAAAGAAATATAATTTTCAAACTAAACTCCACGATTTTATACGTTAATACCTTTTAAGAGTATGTTCTCAATAAGCAGATTTGATCTATTTTTGTAGACTTGAATCGGTTGTGCCAGAAACATATAACTTAGTTGAAACATGTAACGGCGAACCAAGCTGTGGAGTATTCGTGGCCAGTTTATGACCATATTTGGTCAAAATGAACTCGCAACTGCTAACCCAAGCAGTTTTTCTCTTCGTAATATTTCATTTTTCGCTCAAATAAAGTAGAGCAACAGTGGTAAGTGATAATATGCTAACATTTAACATCTTGAAGTCTTGCAATTGTTTTTTTTCTGCGAATATTCCGCAGCTTGGCACTAAAGCAATGTATGTTTGTTACACGTTTCAACTCACTTATATAATATATGTTTCTGGTTGTGCTTGTTCAATCATTAGTACGGTACGCTTTGACAAAGAAAACATGCCGCCAGACCACGTTTCTATAACAACGCTCTGTTTGGACAATTACTAGCCAGACTATTAAATCTCTCGCAGTAGGAATTCTAAACTTAAATCCCAATGCAACCAAAAATATAGGAGCCGCAAATTGAAAGAAATTTTGAAAGAAACGTTCCTCAAGTTAAAAATTAAGAAGATCTTATGTGCATAGTGTACATGTTTCATAATTCGAAAACACAAAAACGGAAGGCGAATATTAATAATATTACCAGTTTTCACAAGAGTACAACTGGGTACGAGAGATTCTTTAAACAGACCTAGTTGTGTTTAGATTGGTATTTAGTCTTCTTTATATCCCATACACTTATCTGACATTTGCGCTTATATCTGCTTTTTCGCAAGAACTGAGTGGAGAACTGTTTCCATTGTCATTTGCGCTCGATATTAGATGTCACGTGTTGCTAGCTGTAGTGTCTAACATAACAATACAACACGACGCGACACGATACGACACGACACGACACGATGCGACTCGACGCGACGCGACGCGACACGACACGACACGATGCGATTCGACGCGACACGACACGACACGATGCGATACGACACAACACGACACGACACGATGCGATGCGATACGACACGACAAGATGCGATACGACACAACACGACAAGACACAACACGACACGACACGATGCGATACGACACAACATGACAAGACACAACACGACACGACAACACTCTTGGCTTGAAGACTTGCTAACTATGATAAGTCGCATCGGTCTAATGCTTATTTTAATGCTCTTGAAACGTAGAATACATCTCAAATTTTCTCGGGCAGCTTCGTTAACTTTATCAGCGTTTTTTAAAGTTTTTATTTGCAGAAAGGGGAAAGATACACGCCTTAGACGTACTTCAAAATACGCCCATGTAACCAAAATCATGGTTACAATAATAGTTCACTTATAGTTCCAATCTAACCAAGTGACCTATTGAAATATTTTAAGCCCAATAGCCATACAAAAATAATATCAGTAGTTGTAGTACCAAATTTACAAAAACACTGAAGAGTTTATAGGAGATAACCTCCTGTAGAGCATCACAGACGAACTCTGAGAGTCTAGTCGTGCAAATGCTTGATCCCACTTCTGACACCATCCGTCGGGTTTATTTTAGGCCAAAACGCCAGTTTTGCCAACAGAAACTGATTTATTTCTAGCCACGTTTTCGACTTCGTAACGCAACATGCATTGCGTGTGCGTACTGTAACGTTGTAATAAGAATCACAGTCTATTAAAAAGACTGGCCGCAAACTCCTTAACTTTGACATCGACAAGAACTCGAGCATACAGCACTAATATGATTATGGTCATGTGGCCGTGACGTCACTAACACAGGGTGACCACGTCATACGTGCCACAGGGAAATGATGTCTAAATCGGTCATCGGGATGGAGTAATAGGCAACTCTATTCAACTTATTGAATAGACTGTTCCCATCTTCACTTGCTTAATCATCAAACAATGAGTAGTTTTTCCCTGTGAAATTAAAAATGTCGAGCAACAAGCTCGAATATTTTTCCATAATTCTTTAGCTTTTCCTGATGAAAATATCAATAATATATATATATATTATGAGGCAACTTCTAACATCTTACTGCAATCTGGGTATTTTTATCGGTGCTCTTTTAAAGAAACATGTTGTCTTGTCCAACGTACGAAAACAGTAACTAGGGAGTAGAACAATGAATGCGAGATCTGTGAATTGAAACCGAAGGTAAAAAGAGGAGCACGACCTCTTTATTTGGCTTTTATAAAAAAAATGTTTTTTTTTTCTAACGAATTCACTTGTGATAAAAACCTTTGGTGTATAATATAACAACCTACCGACGAGACACCCAGGCTACGATCATTCATTGAGGATTTGCAATCATCCCTTTGGGAATAAAATCACAAAAGCTAAGCGGTCATGTTGGTGTCAAAGGCCAATCACCAACCGAGAGCCTTTGCGGACTCTTAGCCAATCAAAGCACCCGAAAAACAATGGATCAATTTGAAAACAAAAGAAAACGGGCCGCCAAGGCTCCCGGTTGGTGATGGGCCTTGAACTTTCTTTCTTTTTTTCACCTACATGGCCGCCTGTTACGTCACATGCAAGTCAAGAACGTTAAAACACCCTCCCAAATCGTGTTTAAATAAAAGTTTCGTATTTTATTGTATTATTTTGTACTGATTTGACATTTGTCGAATACAGTGTTCAAAGCGCGCGCTGCATTCTGGTAGTTATGGAACACGGCTTGGGCATTTCTGATTAAAGAGGAGCGCGCGCTCTTCTGGCTGCTACGGCCATTAAACATGAAAACTTGAATCAAGCAGTTATACAATACTTTAAGAAGAAAAAGACCAATCAGAAGCGGGTTAAAGTCGATGTTTATACTGCAGAATATCCCACGCATCTCTGTATTTTCTGGTATACACACGAGTCTTCAGTGACGCGTGGGAAATTCCGCACTTTGCCACGAGAATTCTAGACGGTAAATTTACCGTGGAATTCACGAGTCGAGTGATGTTTTTTTAAGTTTTGTTAAGTTTTTTTAATCCCATAGCAAAGATTTGATATTATTTAGTGAAATGATTCGAGATTTAAACTTTCTTTGCGGCGGGTAACCTGTGTTTTGTGGAATTCAGCTTTCAACATTGAATTCCACGTTAAATCTCACTCGTTTTTAGCCAATCAACGCGCCCGTAAGAATTGAGCTATGGGATTCATTAGAGCGGTTTTCACCAATCGCAAAGTAATTACACCAATTCTGAATAAAATAGGAGTAATTGCAAAGTATTACCAATTACTCACGACAGTCATCTGAAATCCGCTCTATATAACTATTTTATACCACGCTACAGAAATTCAAAGGCAACGTTTTAAGTAAATGTAGTGCATGCTGGGAAGGTTGTTTGGAATACCGCCGAATAAAGAACGCCATTCCTGCCTTCTGATTGGCTGTATTTTCTGTGGCGTGGTATACATAGCATTAGGAAGCAAAAAATATTTTTTTGCTTCCGATTATTATCCACGCGTTGAGTGGAATACCGCCGAATAATGAACGCCATTCCTGCGTTCTGATATGCTGCATTTTCTGTGGCGTGGTATACATAGCAATAGGAAGCAAAAAAGCTTCCGATTATTATCCACGCGCGCAGACAGTTGCTGCCCTGAAGAAAGACATAATATAATTTGTCCGAAACGTCGGCTTTAATTCTGTCTCAATTTGGTCTTATTATTCTCATTAATGACATTAATGACACTATGCAGCTCATAAAACTGTAGGCGGCTTACCAGTTTCCTGATGTAAGGAAAAAACCTACTTAAATGTCTTCCGTAAAATAAATGTTTTCAATAGCGCAACTGAAATTGAGCTCAGGATCTTGGAAACCTGAATTTTAATCATGAGCCCGCGGGTATAACGCGACGTACAGAGAGTAAACGGCGGCGTCTTTCCCAAAATCGAGGTTACAAACCTATATGCGGGAACCAATCTAAATTTAAAACCATTATTTACAAGCAAACTACGCAAGCAAACGCACGTTTAACGCATTTGTAAATAATATATACACTATTTGTCAAATCCTCACGTATAACCTATTTGTTATTTTATATGCAGGTGGCTTGTTACTTCCCATAGCGGCATTCACAAACAACCTCATTGCCTTGAGGCAACTTAAGTGATCCGGAGGCAAGCAGTCTGAAGAAGAAAAAAACATTTGCATATTATCAGTTATCCTTGGCTTTCAAGGTACGAAGATCCGGCGAGAACAACTGTGGGGATAAATGCTCATAACACAAGTATTTGTACTGAGACAGAAGGCGATAGACGTCACTGAGGCCTCGGTTAATGTAAGGCTGAAACCACGCAGTACTGGACCACCAGTTGATTAACACTGTGTGCTCTGATGGAGAATAATTGCTCGTACGCTGTAAGGGATATACAATGGCTTCGTTATTTACAGTAAATTTCCAGTGGCAGTGGACAACGCTAATATGTAATCGCATCCTCGATTAGACATAAACATATATATGCAAACTAAGTTGTTGAACATCAATGATGGTCAAGTCACTGGACCCAGTTGGTGAAAGTACTACTTCTCGTTAAGTCAAAAGGGCGTTCCTTTGCCATACAAGGAAAATACAATTTGCTCAATCTAAGCTAGAAAGGAAAGAGCGCTTTGCAATCCATATAACCCTCACAGCTTTGTTATTTATGGAACTCTGAACATTGATTTATTCAAAACTTATTTCCGACTCTAGTACTGCGTGCAGTCAAACTGGGATCTTAGTGGCTATAAACAACTGCGCATTAAGTAATGTGGGTGTGAGGTAAAAAACATACGTTATTAAATTTCTGCTGAATTTTTTACATATATTGGTGAGAAAAAGTGCAACTTCAATCAAGGATCGTTTCAAGAAAACCGCACGTGAAATATCACGTTCTCCAATCTCTGCAATCAATCTTACAAGAGGAAGTTTCTTCCTCAGGAAGAAGACACCATATTCCTGGTGCAAGGGTGTTCTTGCTTTAAAGATTCCAGAAGTAACACTACAAAATGGTTCTTACCAAGGAGATCCTGGACGCGTTTGATGTCTCCCTTAGTTGCCTAAGCGGACTGATTGTAATATCTAACATGGCTGTTATAGTTCTAATCTCACTAAACAAAAGTATTCGGACCTACACGAACGGCTTGGTGGTATCCCTAGCGTTATCAGATATCCTGACGGGCGGAATACTTTTCCCTGTCCATATCGGAGCAAGACGATTTCCTGGCCTACCGTACCTCAATTGCATTATGCTACTACTAGGAGTAGCTAACGTGTGCTGTGTTACATATGACAGATATCTGTCAATATCTAGCCCTCTTACCTACGCGTTGGATATACGCATTAGGTTCAAAGTAATGATGACCTTGTGCTGGTCACTACCTATTTTATATGCGTGGTACCTTTATTCTGGAACGCGAACCCTACGTTGTTAGTCCACAAGGTGTACATTGCTGTACTTGAAATATGCGGAGTAGTGATTCCCTTTCTATTTATCTTTGTTATTTATTGTTACATCTTCAACCAGGTACGCAAATGCAACATCAGATTAAAAAGGGACTTAACGGATAAGGAGACGAGCAAGAAAAGAAGAAAGGCTTTGTTTTCCGAAGCTAAAGTTGCCAGAGTCTTCGCGACTGTCGCTATATTGTTCCTTTTGTCGTGGGCGCCGATTTTGTATCTTACGACCGTGAGGTATTTCAGCAGTCGTAGCGATCTAGCACCAGCAGAGCTTCATTTGGCAGCCTTCTATGCACTCGCCCTGGGCTCTCTCGTTAACCCTGTGTTGTACTGTTTCCTGAAACCCGATATCAAAGCGACGTTGAGACGATTTGCGCGTAAAAAATGGCGACACACGCTCAGAGCAAGTTTCAACACAAGAACTGCAACTGCAAATATTGTATTGGTTTCAAATACCAACACAAATGAAAATACTAAATTCTAAGGCACGTTTTCTAGGGAAGTATTCTGTAGCATTTCTGAGAGGAAGAACAATGTTGCACGTTAAAGTAGTTGCCATTTTGAAAACCTCTCTACTTTCTAACCTTGGCAATAAGCAATAAGGGAATTGTCATAAGGGGGGGGGGGGGGGGGGGGGGGGGCATTAGAAATCGGGGAAATTCGTTTTTTTTTCGCGGATCAGGTTGTGCAATACTTTGGTTTACAGAATGTGTATGATGTTCATACTAGCTTGGATGCAAGAATGTTTTTCGGAAGGATTGGACTTGCTCGAATTGTTTTTTGGAATTGCCACCAGTTCGAATCCCACTCAGCCTGGATTTTTTTCACATCCAGGTAGTTTTCTCTGGTAGGCATACTTAGTTTGTGAATTGCCACCACCTCCTCCAATTTCAAATGGTCCTGCCCTTATTTATCGCCTTTGGGTCTCCCTCTAACAGAGGCTCATAAGTAGGGGCATTTCTCTGACATATATTTAACCATTATCTGCGAGATTGCACAGAATATCATCTGATACTTAGCCGACGAGGGACGCCCCCCTGGAATTTTTTTCCAGATCCAGGTAGTTTTCTCTGGTAGGCATACTTAGTTTGTGAATTGCCACCACCTCCTCCAATTTCAAATGGTCCACCCTTATTTATCGCCTTTGGGTCTGTCTCTAACAGGCTCATAAGTAGGGGCATTTCTCTGACATATATTTAACCATTATCCTGCGAGATTGCGCAGAATATCGTCTGATACTTAGCCGACGAGGGACGAAGTCCCGAGTTGGCTAAATCAGACGATATTCTGCAAAATCGAGCAGGATAATGGTTTTATTATTCAGCACATCGATAACACAAACCCCCCCCCGAAAAACATGACTTTTGTGTATTATTTACGAGCTCAAAACATCATATTTCCCTCAGAGACGGATATCGCAGGATAGCTGTCATGTACAGAAGACAGCTATTGGCGTTCCAATGACCATATTTGGGCAGTGCATCGATGTGCTGATAAGTTGTCTTGACAGACCTAGATTTTTAGATTGGTATTTACTCTTGTTTCTATGTCGCTGCGGTCACGTATATTTAGAACAACAATAGCAGAGAACAACGAGAAATCAGTGCTTGCACGTGCATATATTGCAAATGACATGCAGGCGTCTGTAAAGCTACTGATAAAACTCATTTGATTGGCTATTTAACTAAAAACTTTACTATTAGCGGTAAAACCATTCTAAAATAACTAGGTCTGTAAAAAATCCCTTATATATGCAATACTATAGAGAGGGACACCCCTATTTATGAGCCCTTGTCATTAATAAGTACTATTATTAACGTGATCTTCCTCAGAGCTGTTACATTTTACAAAAGGGGGGATCTCGCAAGGCACGCCCTGATTTTGAAAAGCGCATTTCGTAAAGCCTCAATGAATATGCCATGTTTTGTGTATAGCTAACATAAAGGCCTGCAAGTTTTATTCTTCGTTCGCGCAAAGGCGCACCAAATGACGAATGTATTATCCTTCATATGCGTGAAGCACGGAAACAATGACGAATTTGTATCCGTGTAACGCAACGTCGAACTCACGCTTGCTTAACCCTACTCAGACTGGGGGGGGGGGGGGGCTTTTCAGTAAAATCCTGATTACTCTAACACCACTGCAGCTATGATGGTGAAACTTCGTGACTTTCCTAAAATTTATCTGGGGACATTTTGGTGTCAATGACATGTCAGGGTCAACGGTCCAGTTTCCATAGCAACCACTTTTTGAAAAAACGTGAATTTTTCATATTTCAAGCTTAATGTGGGACACATTGCCCAATTTATGACTATCGGGGCTTGTCCTCATTAGTAATTTATGTACAGGCTAATTAATTTTGACACAAAATCTTTGGGG
Organism: Scolanthus callimorphus; assembly: GCA_033964015.1. NCBI lineage: Eukaryota > Metazoa > Cnidaria > Anthozoa > Actiniaria > Edwardsiidae > Scolanthus > Scolanthus callimorphus. The sequence continues at coordinate 572,927 of JAWWUD010000049.1, forward strand.
GGGAGGGGTAGGGGTATTTGTTCATTTAACATATGGTCTAAAACTAGCTCTGGGATTCACAAATATCCTTTAATTCAACTTTTTGAATGTCAAACACTTCTTTGATGAGTATTTTGTACATTTTGACCATTTTTTTCTCATTGAGTATTCATCTGAAGAGTCAAATGGAAATTAAATGAAATCCAAGATGGCGGATCCAAGATGGCGGATCCAAGATGGCGGATCCAAGATGGCGGACAATATTTTCAAAAGTCGTCATTATGACGCAAGTTTGTTAAAATTTATGTGTTAATGTCACAAATTATTACATTTACATTATCTTGATGTTAATTAGTTGGCTTTTAGAGTATTATCTACCAAGTTTTTGGAAGTTAATAAAAATTACTTAAAAATTGATAAAACATTGAGAATGACGTCATTGTGACGTCACATTTTGCTCCCACGTGACAAAAATTGGTGTGGTGATTTGTCTAAGGCTCATGGTCATAGTCCCAGTGGTTCCAGAGATATAGAGGGGGGGGGGGGGGAGAACAATTGCACAATTGTAACCATCCAAAGGAATCATCACATGATCTGAATTAGGTGGCAACAAGATGTAAACACCGTTAGCCGATTCTGTCTCTTGTGATCCCTTCTTTCTGGTTCGGAGAGATTCCCCATTTAGCTCGCATTTAGCTTTAGCTCCCTAAAAAAAAAACTAACCGCCCCCTCCCCCCAGAAATGATTATAATAATAAATAAATATTGACTGATTCCTAAATGGTATCGCTAATAAAGAGCGGGAAAATGTGGCACGCGCGTCAAACTGCATTTCGCGCCATTTATCTACAATTCGAATTAGAACGAGTTTTAAGCTAGTAATTTTGTTTATAATATTCATCCATTATTCATAGGATGCTCATCCAATCTCTGCACTGGATTCGGATCAGGTGACACTACTTATAACCCCCGATACCACATGGCTAGGTGTCTGATACAGAATACTAATTGATCTAATTAGTATTCTGTATCTGATACAGAATACTAATTAGGCCAATTACTATTCTGTATAGGACACAGTGCAGCCCTCAGTCTTTGAACAGTTGGATATTTGTTTCAAATAACAAATATCCCCTACTATCCAAAGGCTGAAGGGGACCACTCTAGTGAAGTCCAAGTATGGTCTTCTCTCGTAGAGCAGTACCTAAAAAAGCTTCACCTGAGAGATACAACATAGCCACTCATAATGTAAATAGTGCTTAACCTAAACTAAATAAGAAACAGTCAATCAATTCCTTTGAACCAACTATGACCGTTACCAACGTTATTATTCTATTGATGTTTGGCGTGTGTTTTGCATACAAATTCAAACAACTTACCAATCATTTGCCAGAGTCAGCTACTCGTGTCTGTCATTGTTGAAACGCCTCTGACTCATGAACTCAAATAATCGTTTTTTTTTTTCATTTCTGGCGCTTCGGTTTTTTTGCGTATGCCCATTTTTGGAGAATTTCGAGCCTGATCGAGAAAAACGCAATATAGCGTTCTTTTATTATGTCAATTTGCGCGTTCTGCATCTGATTGGCTCTCAGCAGGTCAATTCAAAACAGAATATAAAGTTGACTTTACAAGTTTTTCAATCCTAGGATTTCAAAATACTTATATAACAAAGTCGTATTTGAAGCACGTATTTGAAGCACGTTAGCTTTCACACAAGGTTAATTCCTTATCTCCACTCTGTTGAACTTAGTGCTACGCGGCCACAGGCTTGCCTGAACATCTACATATATTCACTTCATTACCGCGACCATAACATCTAATATACCCCGACCTGCTCCCAGTCTGACCTGATAGCTCAGCTGGTAGAGCATCGGATGTACAATTCCGGAGGGTCGTGGGTTCGAATCCCTCTCGGGGTCAGAGATTTTTTCTCTTTCTCCGCTTGCTAGGGCTAACGCTCAGAAGTACACATGGGACCATTTCATTAGCACGTTAGCTTTCACGCAAGGTTAATTCCTTATCTCCACTCTGTTGAACTTAGTGCTACGCGGCCACAGGCTTGCCTGAACATCTACGTATTTGAACTTTTTTTTTGTGTAATTTTACATGGTCCGACAATCTTGTTCTAACGCGTGGTTATTACTCAAAATCTGACTTTGTTGGGAAAAATATTGTCTATGGAAATGATTTCAACATGGAAATAATAAAGTGGTAATAGACCGATCCCGTCTTCGCATTAATTAATCACCAAACAATGGACAGTTTTCCCTATGAATTCAAAATGTCCCAGCAACAAACTCGAAATTCGAAGATTTTAAAGATTCTTCAGCTTTTCGTGACGAAAATATAAAACCCATATACTATGAGCAAACTTCTAACACTTTCCTGCAATCGGTGTATTTTCCATGCTCTATTCCAAAGTAAAATTGTGGCTTGTCCGACGTAGCAACAGTAACTAGGGAGTAGAACAATGTAGCGGGATCGGTCAATTAGCCTTCGTGTCGTGCAATTTGGTCAGAAATCATACTTGTGATTTCAAATCGACCTCGCGCAGAAGGAATTCGAGCGGAAATCTAATCGAAACGAGCTAAAGCCTGAGAAACACGAGGCACAAAATTCCTCAACATGTCGCGCAACATTGTTGCGTTGCAAGTTGATGATCGATGTTGCGCGTTTTTCATCTCGCGCCACAACTTGTCGCGCAACAAAACATTTGTTGCAGGTTGTGAAAACTTGTTGCGCGAAGTAGAACGCGGGTCTACTTTGAGACACAAATTCTGGCTTTGTTGCTCGTTTTCATCAAACACACAACTTGTCGCGCAACATTTTGCCTACGATTTAAGTTGGTTGGTTTTATGCCTCATAATTACTTTTGGAGCGTTCAAGTTGGAGGCATAGGTTGAAAAGACGACTAGGAAACGAATTCCAGTGTTATTTTGACAGATACGTTTCTTAAAGCGAGATTAGCTACTTTTATGTACGCGTGTGCGCCATTTCATCCAATCAACGAAGGCCCTCAGATGGATATCACCCGAGCCTCCCCTGCGAGGCGACGAGCCGGGCAGCTCTTGGTTCGAGAATGGTTGCCTCCATTCTCGAACCCAGAGCTCCCCGGCTCGTAACCTCGCGGGGGAGGCTCTGGTGACAGCCACTGACGCATGCGCGAGATTTAATACAGAGCCGCTGAGAGAAAGACCTTTCAGCGCATGCTCCAACGCTCAAAATAAGCCAATCAGCGACGGCCCTCGAATGGATGTCCCCAGAGCCTCCCCGGGAGCTCTGGGTACGAGAACGGGTTGCCTCGGGGGAAACCCGCGCATGCGCAATAATCACATGTGAAGGAGGAGGGTAATTCTGTGAGTAGATCCGTCAACATTCATTGGAGTGAACTAGAACTCACTCACGATTTCGAGAGGAGCTATCGACAAGCATCTGCTTCTTTGCGCTATTTACTCGCGGGGTGCACCTGACATGACAGACTATCTTACCTTTTGTCAATTCAGCAATTCTGAATGAATAAGTATACCCACTACACGGTCACCATGAAGTCTTGCTGCATTTTGCGCAAATCTAAGATAGGGATGTTACCTGGTATTTTCTAGAATCTCTATGCACGTGTATTTCCACCCATGGCAAGAGGACAGCGACGGAATATGTGTGTATACACATCCTTTAATAAAGCTCATTCGAGGAACTGATATTGGTCATTGGGTGATTTTGTTTGGTGGTTAAAATGCCCAATTAAAGGGGCACTCGCACGTTCAATTTTTGAACAACCTGTCGTAAAATAAGTCTAATTCTAAATCACCAAAAATACATTTACGCTTACGGGGAATAACCAAAATAACAGTCCAGGTTTGTTAAATGACCTTTTATCTGTTAAATCAATACAAAATCTATAGGGTTTTATCTATTATCAAGAGGATGGAATTGGAATTTCAGCTCTTCCCATGCAAGTTTACAAAATACTATGGAAGTGCTGAATTAATGATTGGTTTCGTTTCATGATAGCTATAGTAAAAACCAACGTGTAAGAACCTGGATTTTTAAATTTAGCCTAAAATATATAGAGGATATTACATGGCCGCGCGGAGATACGAATTTTATCTTCGAGTGTTGAAACACGAGAAGATAAAATTTGTATCTCCAAGCGGTCATGTAATGTTCTTTTTATTATATAAACATCAATGAAATACCAAATTCAAATTTATTTGAGTTAAGCTTAAAATCGAGCATTCAGCAAAGGCAAGTATATGATATTTTCACGTGTGAAGATATCAAGTTTTCGCGCAGGAGATCACCTGGTATTTCATTGGTGTTTATATAATAAAACTGTATTTGCTGCGATTTTTATAATTCTGCGAAATCTACACCGACCAACAAACCGCGGTTTGGCTTCCGTCAATCAAACGAGTGAACAACTCTGTGTGATTTCACGGAGAATTTCTTGGATCTTGTGAACTGATAGGGTCTTGTTAGGCTTCAAAACACAATTTTTCACTGTAAAATGCAATTCAATTTAAGAAAACATGCGTGGGAGTTCGCAGAATTATGAAAATCGCAGTAAAGCAAATTTAGGCTACCAAGGTGTTCTTAAAAATACGTTCTTAAATTTTCAGATGAATTTCATTTAAATATTATAAATAAATTTGAGGAGTTATTTGAATAATAACCACAATAGACATTCAATGCAGTACTTAGCTTGAAAGAAAAAAAAAACTGTAATGTCAAGTTGCTTTGTATAGGTAATCAGATGATGATCTTAATTCAGCAGTTTTTACCTACTGTATACCTTTACAGCAGCTCTGATAAGCACCTATAGTAACTTCAATTTTTAGCCTTAATAGGTTCTTATGTGTAGAGGGGGGTTAAAATGATAATTTTAGCCTAACAGGTTTTTACTGTGCGACTTCGTCAACCGGGCCATCCCGCAGAAAGTTTGTCATTCAGAGATTCAAACCATTTTAAGGAAATTTACCTGAACCCGCACGTTTGGCGATGAGTAATAAGTGCTTGACGATGAGTAATAAGTGGTTTCTGCTTATAATTTTCACAATTTTAAGAGCCGTAAAGTTTTGATACCTGAGACCTCAAGAAAGTCAGGATCCTTTCCGCTGTACTCGCTTTCTGATTGGCTAACTTCATACAAAATGGCTCGGTGACGTGTCGCACAGTAAAACCCAGGTTTTTATAAGCGTGGTTTTATTGGTAAATCCATTATACCCGACACAGGAATTCCACACTAAATCTCACGCGAAAAATCGATATCGCTTGAGTCGCGCAGCGACAAGGGCGATATCGATTTTTCAAGTGAGATTTAGTGTGGAATTCCTGAGTCGGGTAAGGGACGTGTCATTATTTACCGGGGGGGGGGGGGGGGAGGGCTCCCATTTTTTCAAACAAGGCTAACAAAAATTAGGACCCTCCCCTTGAACATAACAAAAAAAATGTGACCCTCCCCCAGTCATAGGTAAAAAAAATTGGGACCCTCCCCCCATGCAAGTTATTTCTGAAAAATAGTTAGATAGACTATTGTCCAAGTGATGTCTCTTTCTTTCTTCTTTTAAACAGAACTTCTTTTTTCTTACTTCTGTCATGCACCAGTCAATGACATCACGGCCCCCCAATTTAACATTCACTAAGTGTTAAATGTTACTATTTTTCCAGATCACCATGGACATGGTCGTTGTTAAAGCTCCAGGCCCCGGGGACACTTTTGCAACATGGCGAAACGCGCCTTTATTTTGATAAACGCATTTCATCAAGCCTCCAGAGAAAGATAAACGTTTTATTTTCTGCGTGTAGTAAAAAAGCTTGTTGGTTTATTCTTCACGCGCTACAAATTATTATGATTCATGTGCGTGAAGCGCAGCCCAAAAACGAATTTCTATGCAGCTTGTAACGTCGAACTCACTTCTTTGGAACATATTGACTGCCAACCAGGCGTATCACTGGAGGGCTTTTGGGGGCTTTCATTTGTCCTTGCCAAGATACACATGCTTGTAACGACATTCGTACGCATTCCATTTAAGCTCCACAAGCGTATTGTTTTCTTTGGGCAAGTTCTCTAAAAACTAGATTAGATATCATTCCTTATGCGCGCGAAGCGCGCCGAAATTTTCAACATAATGAGTGAAAAAAAAAACTAGAAAATGATATAGAATTCGTTGCTGGAATCTCTCTTTCAAGGCTTCAGGTTTCGAGAGATCCTTTCACTCGCCCAAAAATGAAGTGATCCCTCCCAAAATCCTCCGACCTCAGTCCTTAAACCAATATATTTCGGAAGATAATCGAACTTCTGGCTCAGCGTTAATTCCCCGTTAATGCCCCGCTTAATATTCCCGCTATAGAAGGTCCGTGTTAAATTCCCTGCCCTTCCGTAGATTAATGTGTTAAATCCCCGGCCTAACCGCGCTACTTTCCCGCCCTGTCCCGGGGATGGGGGCCTGGGTGTCAATTGACTGGTGCATAAGGAACCGCGGTTATTATTCATTGCCTCGAATATTTACGTGAGGATGTTTATAATACACAGGTAAAATACAGTGATCCTCCCTCTAAGTGCAATGATTAACGTAATCCCACATCTCCCGTTCCCTGTTTGACCTAGTACTGTAGACATTTTACAGAAAAACGGGCTCGCCTATCCTTCGTTGCGCGCGAAGCGTGCCCAAATTTTGATAAACGTTTGTTTGTTTGTTCATCGTTTTTTTGTTTGTTCATCGCATTTCATCAAGCCTCAGAGAAAGGTAGATGAACGTTTTGTGTATGGCATAGTAAACAAAGCCTGTCAGGAGCTCAGGAAGTACACTACCGCAACTATATAGGTTAGGTTATATTATTCATGCGCACAACTGCGCTCCGCAAATGACGAAGTTATTATTATTCATGTACGCGAAGCCGCGGCCCGACGGACGAATTTATATGCTTGTAACGTCGAAAACTCACGCTTACCTAAGGGGTCTTCTCTCAAACATATAGTGACTTGCCCTCCAGGCCTATCATTTGCAGGGAAATCCTGGGAAAGTTTGATTTTTCTTGTCAAGATAACTTGTTCTTGTCAACGGTAGTGTCCTCTAAAAGAGTATATTATGTCACTGTTTATGCGCGCGAAGCGCGCCGAAATTTTTATGGAGAAGTTGCTGAAATAACCACTATCGCCATTTGTTTTACCCTCTTCATCGTCCAAATGTTGCTGAAAAAATTATGACCCTCCCCCAAATTGGAGTGAAAAAAATTTGGACACTCCCTTTAGACAAGCGAAAAAAATTAGGACCCTCCCACAAAAAAATAGGAGCCCTCCCCCCCCCTAAATAATGACACGTCCCTAATGGATATTTTTTTGAATCCCATGTCGGAGGTTTTATTGATTAATAATTTACAAAAAAGGCTTTACGCGCGCCAAGGAAGCCTTTGCCACTGAACTGTTAGTTCAATTCAGGAAAATGAAACTTAAAATCTTGCTAGCGAAGCGTCTTCGTTGACGAAAAGACGTTTCATACAGTGTTTGACAGAGTTTAAAACTTTAGAAAGTAGTTGTTCTCGCTTGGTAAATTGTAATTTGTCGTGTTGAAATTTATATTTGTGGGTGTCCTGTGTTTTCATTGAATTCTACTTTTGCAGCCATGTAATTCCACAAAAAAAATCCTCGATTTTAGCCAATCAGCACGCGAGATAGAGTCATAGCATTGGATTCTACTGTATAGCATATAATGAAACTGTAGTAACGTGATAAAGGCTTCGTTCGCCTTTGGAGGATCTTCAACATACACTCAGATAGGATGTTTTGTACGGCGCTGCATTTGCCGAGTACAACTGTCCATTGTCAATCGTGTTTAAACTACACAGTTCCTCGCTTACTGCGGTTTTCGTAATTCTGCGAACTCTCGCTATTGATTTCTAACCGTAAAACCGCCTTCTGGCTTCCGTCAATCAAGCTCCCAAGTCTTTTCGTCGTTACTCTTTGTGCTTTTTCATTGGCCAGCGCCTAAGCAGTGCTAAAATGGCTTCCTGTCGCGACAGCAACGTTACGTGCTGGCCAATCAAAAGCACTAAGACTAACGACGAAAAGACTCGGGAGTTTGATTGACGGAAGCCAGAAGGCGGTTTGACGGTTGGAAATCGTTAGCGAGAGTTCGCAGAATTATGAAAACCGCAGTAATAATACACATACAGGTAACAAAGTGCCAAAAAAGGTAACAAAGTGCAAAAATGGTTTTAAAAAATGCAAATTTTCTTTTGAATACTATTAGGATCACAAAATATTTTGATAAAATAGCTATATCATGAAACTTTGTTTTTTGTTCATACTCAAGTTCTGTCAGGTTTTGGTCCAGATTTGAATCAATGAAAAATGAATGCGGTTTGTTCAGTTTGTAAGCAGATTTGTGAATGACTCCTTAGAAATTTTTTCATGTGTATTATATTAAAAGGAAATCATACGACTTTTCTCGTTCAATTTGGAATTTATTTACACTCGTTGGTTTTTCAAACAGCTCAAATTTGATACTTTTTGAAAAACCCACTCGTGCAAATACATTCCAAATTGAACGAGAAAAGTCGTATGATTTCCTATACTTATTGTGATCCAAATTGGAATTCTAGCCTGAAGTAGAGTCTACCGTTGACCAAACAATACATTGTAAACAGTAAACTCACTTCAGGCATGAATCACAAAAGAGCGAGGACCTGTGAAAGGACTATTGAATAATTGTCTCAACTCTTACAACATTATTGAAAACTTGAGGATCAAACATATATAAAGAAATATACAATCCTTTTTTTGAATATGTAATAGTAACTTATCTACCTCCATGTCTATATGTCTTGATTTACCACAAGCACAATTGATATTGATATTATTCATCATGAGCATTGTTTCAGTCTTATTATTCAGAACGGCCCAATGCATCCGTTCGTCTACTCTAACCTAGAAATTCGTACGATAGCGTATATTTGCTCAGTTTGAAGAGATCGCAAAATGCATAGTCCCCATATACACAGGGAATTTCTGCAGAAACCCATCCATGGGAAAAGCTGAAGTTCCCATGGTAGAAGAATCATGTGAATTCCGAACACTTCAACACTTCACATGGCTATCCATGTGAATTCTGAACACTTCGCATACGTGCGCGTATCACTTGGGAAATTCAGCTTTTCAAATGGTTGGGATTCTGCAGAAATGCCCTTGGGTAAACTTCTGCGCATGTTCGACGAATTTCATTTTACGGTTTGAGCATCTTTGACTAAACGAAATTTATTTTGTCGCAAAAGCGACGGGACCAGCGTTTGCATTTGCGGCGATAAGGTATCCGTTGTTGGCAAGAAATCCGTTACCACTGTTTACATTGCTACGCGACCTCAAAATTCAATGTTGCGATGGGCGAGCAGATTGGTGATTTTTAGCTGTCAATCAAACCAAAACGCTGGATTCGGCCTCTTCAGTGGGTCGAAATTGATTGCCAAATCAACCAAATGGTTAGCTATCCTTTTGAATTCCTTGCCTCGAATGTTTACCTTTCTGGTGCAAGAAAATTAACATTACAGTTTCTTGCGTAAAATCGCCCATCGCAACAGTGAATTTTGAGGTCGTGTAGCAATGCATACGGTGGTAAAACACATGGTTTGATGACATAAACTCTTACCACTGTATGCATTGCTACGCGACCTCAAAATTCACTGTTGCGATGGGCGATTGGCGATTTTTAGCCGTCAATCAAAACTAAAACGTTGGATTCGGCTACTTCGGTGGATCGACATTAATTGTAAAATCAATTAAAATATTGTAAGCTATCCTTTGGCTTTCTGTCCTAGAATTATGAACTTTCTGACTCAAGAAAATTGACATTACAATTCCTTTGCTGAGAATCGCCAATCGCAACCGTGAATTTTGAGGTCGCGTAGCAATGCATACAGTGGTAACACCTCTTTTATCGACAATCGCAGTAGCAATTGAGTCTCCAGTGTTCAATTTGTCTGGTTACTCATCTCACGTCCCTGATGGATGTAATTGTTAATTACTTAGCAGAAGCAGGCAGAAGTGACTGTCACATTGCTGCATCAAGGTCATACACTATACGAACTTCATTCCTCTTCAAGCCTTGAATGTTCATTAGCATGACTATTTTCTCCCAGGGTAATGTTGGCTGTCGCGGTGCGTGAATTAAAACTCGCTCTTAAACCATTGTTCCAATTGTTCCTTCTACACGACCGACGCCAAGCAGCTCTTATATCAGGCTTCAGGAAACAATAGAGAATCGGATTCACCGACGAACCCAAGGAAACTGCGTACATGGCAACAAGGTGCAATTCATCTGGGATAAGAAGATTGCGATGTTTTGTAGCGAAGATAGAAATTGTTGTCATGTACAGGATCGGAGCCCAAGACAACAGAAAGATAATAGCGACTGTGGCAAACACACGGGCGATTTTTGCTTCCGAAAATAGCGTCTTCCTGCGCTTCCTTAAGGTAGCTGTATCCATCATCTCACATTTGAGTCTCTTGTTGCATTTCCAGACTTGCTTGAAGATGTAACAGTAGATTGAGAAGATGAAGACAAACGGGATGACGACGCCGCAGATTTCCAGAATAGCGATGTACACCTTATGGGCCAGACAGAGGGATTCGTACTCCAGATTAGTGGTATGAGCGAGTACATGATAGGTACAAGCCAACAGAGAGTTAGCATTATCTTGAACCTTTTTTGTATGTCCATGGCGTACGTTAAAGGGCTGGATATAGATAGGTATCTGTCGTATGTCACGCAACACACGTTAGCTACGCCAAGAAGTAACACTATGCAGAGTATATAAGGGAACCCGGCAAACTTACTCGCGCCCACGAACAGAGGGAACAGTACTCCACCTGTTAGAATGTCCGAGCACGCGAGGGAGACCACGAGCAAGTTTGTGTAACTTCTGATGTTCTTGTTCAAGAAGACTAATGCGATTACAGCCGTGTTCAAGATAACAATAAGTACGCCGAGGCAACTGAGGGAGACGTTAAATGCAACTTCTACATCTCGGGACACAGTCATTGTCGAATGTTACTTACCCTTACCAGTCAAGTCAAATATCCGTTTCTTGAAAAGCTTTTTATACTTGATTTTTCCAATATTCTTAAGAAATCATATATTAAGGCTTCGAATATAATCCAAACACTTCACTGCGCAGAATGCTTATATTACGTGAAGCCAGTTAAATGTTTCCGTGTTTTCCGGCTTTTGCAATTCCTGTCACTTGTTTTGAGTAATGTTTCCGCCTTTCTTTCTCTTGCGTTATGTACTGTATTAAAATACTAAAGGTTGTGCTCCAATATATTTACCTCACGATACTTCTTATATTTTCCGGTTTTAAGTTGCATAAATTTATTTTACCAAGGCTAAGGTCGTATCTTGTACTATTCCTTGCTTTACTCTTCACTTGTTTATCTTTTGGGATGAACATTAACCAAGAATATTTCGAGTGGTTTGAAGTTCCTCACGTTGCTCTTTTAAGCCGTCTTTTGGTAAATATTGCGCACTTCATGAACTCAGGTAGTTTTGCCTTTATGCGAAGTTTTTCTCTGATTATTTGATGAGTGAACAAGCAAAAGGCTGAAAAGGGTCACATTTTCGCACACGTTGTCTAGTATACCTTGATTCTCTTCCTATTGATCTTTCCTTGATTTCTTGTTTCTTCCTCAGTAAGATCAGGCTCCGAGTAATGAGTCAATTTCAGCGCGCACAAACGTGGCGATTGTATCTCCAAGCTAAAAATATTTACTTCCTTCAAAGCTTACAAGCCTTGCAAATACTTCCCTTCTGAAGCCCTTTTTATCAGTTACGAAGTACATAAGTATTTTACCGCACACCGAGAACTGCAAGTAATGGGCTGAGATAATATATTCCTAATCCTCTTTCCTGGTGATTTCTGTTATTATTCTGGGTGATTTTAACACCAACTTGTTTAGCGGGGAAACTTTCCACCTCACGAAATCCGTTACGAATGCTCTTTGATCCTGAAATTACTGAGTCAAGATTTCTATCTTCATGTATAGACAAACCTTTCTGCCATGGCGAAATCCTTTCAGACTGTTGTGATCTTCTTTACTTCCAGTAACTAGATTGTAAATTTAAAGTTGTTTTTGGACCCCCTGTCGCTATATTGTTCCAAAGGAGTAATTGGTTTGAATTCATATGGCTTTAGTTTACTGTGTTACTTAGCAATCCCCCTGTGGACGTTTTACCCCCAGGCAACACTGGAAGGCAGTAATCAGGTGTACTTCTTGCAGTGGAGGTTTTCGTTTCATTAAGTATGTTAACTTCTGCTTGCTATCCTCACTGAGATTAAGTTGACTCTTTTTATAACTGCACTGGGAATAACATCGGGTTGGACTTTCCGGCGTTCTTTGTTATTCGTTTCCAAGCGTACACCTGCTCCGGACACTTTGTTTGTTTTTGAACAATAAGTCCTCGGCCTTTGAAGTTTGTAGTACTCTTCAAGCTCCGAACATCTATCCGTCTTCGATTCCCAGCTAACAGTGCAACACTATTCTGACTGGTCCTGCAAGATAAGATGTCAGAATTATTTCCAAGTCGTTTTATCTATTTTTGTGAAAGCACTGACTCGCACCCTTGAGTAGACTATGAGGAGGGGCGTACAAAAGCTTTGATTTATGTATGTTTGTTTTGTGCGAAATAATTTAAGCTCCAAGTACCTAGCGGGTTTTTTTTCTTTCAATGTTCTGCTTTAAGGCGGTAAGCTCTAAGAGGCCACTTCTAGATATAGAGATGATCCTTATCAGACAAAAGTAGTTGTTCCTTTTTACGTTTGTTCTGACTAAGTAACTAGAAAGTCACGCCACCAAAAGTATTTTTTTTTCTTTTGAGAAAAAAATATTACCGAGTGGTTACGTGATAAAAGCCATAGTTCTTCCCTTAATTAAGCCAGCCTAACCTCAATAAATTTTTCTTAACAACGTTTAAGTTGTCATTCTAGCTAACGATGATATATGTTTGTGCCTGATAGTTTATTAGCCTCATGTTAAACATTTCAGCGGCTTAATTTTTATAGGACAGCTGTCTTCGGTGGTTATTTTGGGAAAATGGGCGTATTTTTTTCTTTTTTCAACAGAACCATACTAGCGTTAACTTAAATGTTTTCACCGTTATCATTCCTACTTAAATTAGATCTAAATGAAGGCGACAAGATATCAGTTGAATGAATGCTCTATTGAAAGTTCGGTACGTTTTTTTTTTCAATTTAGTGAGAAGTGTACAAATAGATAATGAAATAACTGCAATCACAGTCCATGAAAATAAAGTAGACTTGATGCCCAGGGACTTGATTTTTATCACACAGTTCTAGACCATTTTTCGGGTACATTAAAACGTTATTGATTAATTCTGTTATTTCCACTGCATTGCCTAAGCTCAAGGAAATCTAACTAGAGCTCTTTATGCCTGAAATATCGGAAAAATAATTTACTTTGGTACATTTGTCTTAGTAATCAGGTATTTGCAAATTGGAATCAAATTACTGCGCTAATAACCTCACTGGCATGGAAAGAGTTCGTTTTAGTCCGGCGGGCTAGCAAAAAAAAAAAAAAAAAATCGCACCTTTTTGGCTAAAGGCTGGCAGTTTGAATATTAATAGTTTTTAGTAGTTTATTGAAGATAAACTATGGAGCCACGCTGAATTTAATAGCAGCGAACGCTAGAAAAGTTTTAATGTGAACCATTGTTTTACCATTTGCAGCCATCTTTGAATCCTTTGTGATTCATTAGCTTTGCGGCACTTGGTGAAATCTTCCATCGTCATGTTTATTGAGTATAGCACTGTACTAGGAAAAACTGTTATGCCAAAATTTTAGAGACAAGCTTCTTTTCATACATTCTGCACATATGTACCAATATCTCGATCTTTTTTGAAATTTGTTGGTTAAACCTGAAACATTTCATCAAATCTCAGTCAAGCTATTGTACAATATAAAAACATTCCCAAATAATTTAATGAATCACCTGCTGTAAGGTAACGCTGAATCGAAGTCAGTTACCTCAATCCATAGTCCAGAATTAGCAAATGTTGAGCTGCTATGGCTGTGCAGTCTAGAGAACAACTTGAAAGTTCCCAAAGCCGAGCTCTAAACACCTCATTTGAATAACAAAGCATTCAAAATGGCTGCTAAAGCGCTGTTCACGCTGACGTCATCCATTGCTATTAATTTGCCAACCAGAGATCGATTTAATCTACGGTTGCCACATTAGTATTAGTATGGCAATATTGATAAACAGTGAGTAGCGCTCTTGAGGAAAACAATTGCTCACTCTAAAACTTCTCTAGCTTTCCCTACGATTTAATTCAAGCGTGGCTCCAAGATGTTGAAAACTATCACCAGGCAAAATGTTGGGCTTTAAAGGGAGGCTGTCACGATACGCGCATGCTCCAGGAACGATCACTGAGCAAAACCATTTAGACCATCGTATCAGAAAACTATTAACGAAATGTAAAACGTAAACATTTGGTCGGATGGACCGCGAGAAATTAAAACGGATTGTTCTCGTGGTTTTCAGCCTTCGCTAGCCATCCATTCTCTTCTCGTCTCCTCGCGGGGGAGGCTCTGGTGACAGCCACAGACGCATGCGCGAGATTTGATACAGAGCCGTTGAGAGAAAGATCTTTCTGCGCATGCACCAACGTTCAAAACCAGCCAATCAGCAAAGGTCCTCAAATGGATGTCACCAGAGCCTCCCCTGCGAGCAGTACGAGAATGCTAGCCATCGTTACGGGACGATACTTCTTTGTTTTGAGATGCGCAGAACAGCTGCGCAGTTGCGTGACAACCTCCCTTTAAGCCTAAAATGCGCGGCTTGCTTTATTTTGAGATACAAGATACGAAGATACAGAGATACGAAGATACAGAGATACGAAGATACAGAGATACGAAGATACAGAGATACGAAGATACAGAGATACGAAGATACAGAGATACGAAGATACAGAGATACGAAGATACAGAGATACGAAGATACAGAGATACGAAGATACAGAGATACGAAGATACAGAGATACGATGATACAGAGATACGAAGATACAGAGATACGAAGATACAGAGATACAAGGGTATCAAGTTACCAAAAAATCGCACGTGACTGTAACGTGACTGCCTGGTCAACCAAGACAGAAGTGGGTAGATCGTGACTTTTGACCTCTTACTGCTTAGGTTAGATCTTATGCAGTCATGCAATGGATCGTAAGATGCCCACTTTACTTACGACGTTTTCGATGGAGATTCCAAGCGGCCGATCATCTGGACGAGGGATTCTCCGTCACTCTCATACATGTAACTACAGTATCGAGAAATTGAAATCCAAACTTCGATGGTCCTGTTTAACTACATTTTGCTCCCGAAACACTGTCTTAGTTCTTATTAAATCTCAGGTCGGTCTCGCACCGCCAGGCTCATGTGCTTTGGTAACATGATCTACCTACTTCTGTCTAGGTTGACCAGGCAGTCACGTTACTGTAACGTACGATTTTTTGGGAACCTGATATCCTTGTATCTCTGTATCTTCGTATCTCTGTATCTCTGTATCTTCGTATCTTTGTACCTTGTATCTCAAAATGCGCAAGTTTCTCGAAAATGTGCTCTTATCCGCTGGACTATATTTAGGAAAGAAGTTGGTAGTAAATTCAGGCTTTTAAATAATCAATACATGCAGATATATAATGGTAATTGAACTGAGTGGGAGTGCAATTTGGTCTGAAATCATACGCGTGATTCCAAAATCAATCTGGCGCGTAAGCGCGAGTTTGATTTGAAGTCACAAGTATGATTTTAGACCAAAATTTTGCGACACCAAGCTCAATTACCACTTATTATATTGGACTTTTTAGACTTTTATTTTTACAATTTATATAAATAATACGTTACATATTATTACAACTGGACCGCAAATAGCTTAGCTAATCGTGGCCATTCGTGGCGGATCAATAGAATTAAAAATATGTATATAAAGAATAAAAGTAGCAATTTATAAGCAAATAAAAGAGCAATTGGTATCAGCCGTTAAATTTAGGAATATATAAGGGTATTATAGAGAAATCAATACATAAGTGAAGGAAAGTGGCCAAAAATTGAAAATGAAGAAAACATGTGAATCATACAGGTCCAAGCAAGTGTTTATTCTTGGTTTTCACTTGTCACGTGACGAAATTTATTTCCCTATATTAACTTCTAACTACTGAATGCCTAATTATATAGAATTACAAGAAAACAGCCCGTCACTTCGTGACGCTAGAAGACCCAACCTAAGTTCCCCCTTCCATAAACTGCTGATTTACATTACTAATGACCTCCCTTTTTGTGTGTTTGTTTTGCACTGGTCTCCCTGATTTTGGTGGAGAAAATGACGCACGTGTGTGTGTCTTGGTGAGTCAGTCCGGTTCTCAAATTTGTCTAAGAACCCGCTAAAATTGAAAACGCAGCCTATTACAGAAAAACATTTGACTTCGGAATTGTTTGTATAATGCTTATCAGTAAGGCACGAGAGAAGAAACAGGTAAAGTTAAACTGTTCTAAGAAATTTCTTAGTTTATCATAGGAATATTTAGAGAATATCATTAGCGCGCGCTCTGTAGGCAGTGCCAGGTGTAAGTTTGTTCAAACTTGGATGAAATTTTTCTCAGCTCAAATCTTTCTCGAATTAGAATTATCCCTACACACAAATGTAAGTAATCTGTAATAAAACCATTTAGGTTTGAATGTCTATGGTGCCATCGGCTAAGGGAACTGTGTTCTTTTTAAGTTTATGTGGGAGATTTCAACATGGCCGCGATGGCGGCTTTGTCCCTCGCTGAAAAAATCGCTTCAATTAGAACTTAGCCAAAGGTGAATCTTTTCCAACAAAAACACGCCCACTGGAGAGATTTCCTCCTTCTCTTCTGGTTTGTGTCCTTCGTTTTGCGATACAGCGTCAGGATTTATACTTAGAAAATATTATTCATGGCTTTGTGGCATTTCGCCTTTTTAGCGTGCTTCCAGAAAGCAAGGCGGTGTACGGCGGTGTACGTTTGTTCAAACTTGAATGAAAATTTTTCTCAGCTTAAAGCTTTCGAATAATAATTATCCCTGCACATTCCTGCAAGTAATCTGTGACAGAACCATTTAGGTTTAGATGACTATGGTGATTTCGGCTGTGCGAACTGAGTTCTTTTTTAGTTTCTGTGGGAGATTTCAAAATGGCGGCGATGGCAGCTTTGTCCCTCGCTTAAGAAATCGCTTGAATTAGAACTTAGCCCAGGGTGAATCTTTTCCAACCAAAACACGCCCACTGTGGAGATATCCACTTTCTCTTCAGGTTTGTGAACTTCGTTTGGCGACACAGCTTCAGGGCCAAGCGGAGTGAGTGCGGACGATTTAGCCAATCAGAAACGTTTGCGCAGACAACCCGATTATAATAGTATAGATAAAGAATATACAAAATTTTGTTTCCTAGGTAAATTTTAGGCCGATTGGTCACTTTCCGAGCGAAATATTAGCAAGTGAATTTGCGCCATTTTGTACAGTAATTGTATGGAGCCGCCATGTTGATGCCCAAGCAGAGGGCTCCATAATGGCAGCCAATTAGCCGGGTCTCCAAAACGACTCTATTTTAAATCCAAACAACAAGAATAGTATCAGAATGGTAAGATATGAACTTTTATAACATACTGACGTGCCAAAAAGGAAAGAACGGTGCAAATCGAGTGAAATACGGCAAGTTCAAAACTAGTGACTGGTGTTGCGTGACATACATAGCTTTGGCGATATCTCGAGAACTACTTGGCAGAAGGTGCCGAAATTTCGTGTGACAAATCCTTGAATAGAGTTATATTCATCACAGAAAGAACATCTATGTAGGTCTCTTGGTTTAGAAGTTAGCTTTTTGATGACGTCACATAAATACCGAGAAGGCTAATGCGCTCAAGAATTCGAATCGCATTTAGCTCGGGTTTCGCAATCAATTCATAAATATGACTCTATTTCCTCTCTAGTCGGTTTTCCACAAAAGGTGATACCGGAAACGCCTCACATGTCATTGTATGCAAAACAGCTCATTATAGATGCAGAAACTCAATGTTTCTTAGTGTTCAATGTTTATTTAGTGTTGAAATCGCTCATGTTTAAAATTACACCATACACGATTTTTAACAAGTTAAGTTAAGGACTGCCTTCCTGGTAATTTCCGATAAAATGCCATAATTTCTTCAAAAAAGTCGCATCTTGATAAGACCATCTTTTCCTTTTTTTCGTTTTTTCTCAATATTTTAAATACTAAGAGCTCGTACCTATAATGATTTAAAAATTTGTATTGTATTTTCACTGCACGCCTAGACTAGTTTTGCACTGTATTTACGGGCAGTGCTATTGATGCACTTTATTTTCAGTTATCAGACGATAATAAACTTGAAACGAATAAACTTGATACCTCATGTTAAAGCTTGTTTCTTCTGCTCGACTATGAAACTTTATTTCTATAATTTGATTAAACACAATTTTTTTAGGGAGTTTTCTTTCCGACGCATCGGGTCAAGTTTCGAGAGCTCCAGGCGCGCGGATTTACACTGCTTTTGTTCTTAGACAACGTTTTACCATGTGTCCTTGTTGGGGATTTTTGAAATTTTAAAAAGAGCCGATTTTAGAGCCAATTTTGTGTGTCCGCTAGGTTGTTTATACAAAATGTATACAAAATTATTTAAAACATCATAACTTGAAAAGGAGATCGAATTTCCAAAATCCCCGACACGATTTTTTAGAACACATCTTAGGCCTAGTTTATACGTCGTATTTCGGACGAATTTAATAATCTCAATTAAATTCGTCTGAAATGCGACGGATAAAACGAACTAAAAAAGGTCGAAAATTAAATTCGTCAAAGACCGCGTTGTATAACGTTCATGAACGGTCATATAATTGGTACACCTTTGAGAGAACATTGGGAATGGATAAACAGCAACTGAGGAAAAGAATGATGAATAAAGATAACTCTTGTGTTTCCTGGCTGACATCCAGAACACACCCTAATTGGACAACCCCAAACTATAGGGAAATAGAAGAAGAAGAAGTATACGTCGACCCCGACGTATACAACGTCTGTAGTATGTCTTCGTTTTATTTTATTGTCGTATAAAACGAACCTCCATTTTATACGTCGCACAGACGAATTTAATTGATCAATTAAATTCGTCTAATTAAATGCGACGTATAACTAAGCCTTAGTCAACGCTATATGGTGTCAATGAACGAAAGTAGCGAACATTCGCGAGGGTGGAACTCTAAAAAGTTGAACTGATGCACTAGGACGGGAACTCCATAAAAAAATTTGTTTTTTAAAATTAAATTAAATTATATACCATAGTTTAGGCCAGGACATAAGCTTTAAAATGAGGTATCACTTGTAAAGATTAGGGACGTGTCATTATTTACCGAGGGGGAGGGCTCCCATTTTTTTCAAACAAGGCTAAAAAAAATTAGGACCCTACTCTTGAACATAACAAAGAAATGTCACCCTACCCCTGTCGTAGGTAAAAAAAATTGGACCCTCCCCCATTTAATTTATTGCTGAAAAACCTGTCAGATAGACTATTGTCCGAGTGATGCAATGTCTCTTTCATTTTTCTTAATATAGAAATACTTTTTTCTTACTTCAGCCAAAGCTAAGGAGCCGCGGTTATTATTTACCGCCTAGAGTATTTACGTGAGGATTTTGGGTATACACGGGAAAAATGCAGTGATCCTTCCTCTATAAGTAGAATGATTAACGTGATCCCACCTCTCCCGTCCCCTATTTGACCTAGTACTGAAGACATTTTACCGAAAAAGGGGGTCGGATATCTTTCGTTGCGCGCGATGCGCGCCCGAGTTTTGATAAACGCATTTCATCAAGCCTCAGAGAAAGGGTATATGAACATGTTTTGTGTACGGTATAGTAAACAAAGCCTGTCAGGAGCCCAGGAAGTACGCTTTCTCAACTATATAGGTTAGATGAAAGCTTCTATTGATGGGCTTCTGAGCAAACAAGGTTATAATTCATGCGCGCACAACTGCGCGCCGCAAATGAAGAACTTATTAATATTCATGTGCGCGAAGCGCGGGCCAACGGACGAATTTCTATGCTTGTAACGTCGAAAACTCACACTTATATATGGGGTCTTCTTTCAAACATATAGTGACTTGCCCGCCAATCATTGCAGGGCATTTTTGGGAGCTTTGCTTTTGCTCGTCTTGTAAACGGTGTCAGGTAGTGTCTAACATTGCTCACAGAGTATAGTAGATGTCATTGTTTATGTGCGTTTAGCGCGCCGAAATTTGTATAGAGAAGTTGCTGAAATAACCACTATCGGCAACTGTTTTGCCCTCTTCATCGTGCAAATGTTTGATGAAAAAATTATGACCCTCCCCAAACAGGAGTGAAACAAATTTGGACCCTCTCTTTAGACACGCGAAAAAAATTAGGGCCCTCCCCACAAAAATAGGAGCCCCCCCCCCCCCCCCCCCCCCCCCGCTAAATAATGACACGTCCCTTAGGAGCATTTTTCGTGAAATTAAGCCATTACAACGAAAAAGTACCCCGAAGGTAGTCCGTAACCTTAACCTTCTTCGTCCCACTCAAGAATGAATGCCTCTTAACTAGTGTAAGATAACCATCTGGTTTTCTTGTTAAGGTTACACGATACCATTTCGTTAAAATGACATAATTTCGCCGCGAAAAAAGCTGCTAAAATGTGTAAAAATTAAATTAATTACCGACGACCGGTTAGCGCAGTGGTAGAGCGCCGGGCTTTTGTGCGAGAGGTTGGGAGTTCAAACCCCGGCCGGACCAACAGCACTCAGGTTCTGCCTTTGCTCTAATATCTGCAAATGGTTAAACTATCGCGTCTTCTCGGATAAGGACGTTAAACCGTAGGTCCCGTCTCACACATACACTACACTAACCGGAACCAGAGGGACGATAAAGAACGTCCACGAGGACCGTCGGAAGTTGCCCAACCTCTGTGTCACAGAACTCGTCATACTAACACACACTCATTATTATAAAAACTGGTTTCTATAGGATGAATTATCCAAAATGTAAAGCGGTTATAGCTTTGAGGATAAGCGCTATATAAGCACCTACTTTACTTACTAAAATTTATATTCGCCATTTTAACGAAAACGTACCCCGAAGGTGCTATTCAACCATAACTTCCCGTCCAGAAAGTCAGGCAGGTCATTGACATATTAAAACAGTAAATTGCTGGAGAAAACATCTAACAATACAGCTTTGGTGAAAATGGATAGACCTCAGCAATAGAAACATCGTACCGTTTTGGCTGCTGAACTATCATTTACTGTTAACAGATATAAGGGTCGGAATCAGATCAAGTGACCTAATTAATATATCAGCTCCTTAAAGCACCCTAAAGGAGCAAACTTTTTCCACGTGTAAAAACGTCACTATGTAGAACTTAAAGAGAGAAATATTATTAGCTATTAACTTTTCAAAAAGGAAACTCACTACCGGAGAAATTTTTAAACTTTGAAAAGTGAAAATGTCACGTGACTGGCCACGTGACGAGTGTATCAGCCAAAATTCCATACTAAAACATTTCACTTGATGAATGTTAACTATCCTGAAAATTTCATGCTCCATCATTAATGATTAGAAAAGATATTTCAAATTTTGTAATTTTTTCGATTTTCTGGGCTGACCCAGGCCTTATACACTTGAGTACTAAGTTTGCCGCTATCACAGTAGAATAGTGCTGTTTATATAGAGAATAATACATGGACGCGCGCGGATGACCTGCGCTCACTCGTGATATGTATCAAATTGAACACTCGAAGATAAAAATTTATATCTCAAAGCGCCCATGTATTTCTGTTTATTATATAAACTCTTTTGTGAAAAAAATTCGATTTGATGAATTTCGCGATAGTGAGCATTATCGTAATTTTTCACACGTGCGAATTGCGATATTTCTCAGTGGCCGAAATCATGATAAAACACTATAGTTTATAGAATACCTTGTATTCATTAAGGGTCTGTTTATATGTGTAAAGCACGGGTGGCGCACCGCGGTGAAGCTCCCTACTTATTCGCGTTTCCCGAGTGACTTGTTTACTGATTCGGTCAATTACCGATTGAGTTCCGGTTTACGTATAAAATAACTATTTTAGTAAAAATAACTCTCAAACACATTATTTTCATTACAGATCCATGTTAAGTCCAATTCTAAGGATTCAAGAACAAATTTGGCCATGCGTGCAGGACAACGCAACAAACAATGTGTCTAACCATAAGCGCGATTTAGTCAGACAGAACGGATTTCGCAGCACTTGCACCAAGTAATAGAAAATTAATTTCATCACTGACTTTCTAAAAATAACATTGAATACTTTTTTGTTTGTAAGAAGTTATATATTGTGTAAAACCAAGTGTTGCGAAAACTGGACTTAATATGCTTCTCTAAGGGACGTGTCATTATTTAGCGGGGAGGGAGGGCTCCTATTTTTGTGGCCGGGAGGGTCCTAATTTTTTTCGCGTGTCTAAAGGGAGGGTCCAAATTATTTTCACTCCTGTTTGGGGGAGGGTCATAATATTCGCGCACATGAATATTAATAACTTCGTCATTTGCGGAGCGCAGTTGTGCGCATTAATAATATAACCTAACCTATATAGTTGAGGTGGTGTACTTCCTGAGCTCCTGACAGGCTTTGTTTACTATGCCGCAACGAGTTCTATATCAACGCAAGAGATTCCAGCAACGAGTTCTATATCATTTTCTAGTTTTAATTTACTCATTATGTTGAAAATTTTGGCGCGCTTCGCGCGCAAAGGAATGACATCTAATCTAGTTTTAGAGAACTTGCCCAAAGAAAACAATACGCTTGTGGCGCTTAAATGAAATGCGTACGAATGTCGTTACAAGCATGTGCATCTTGGCAAGGACAAATGAAAACCCAAAAAGTCCTCCAGTGATACGTCTGGTTGGCAGTCAATATGTTCGAAAGAAGTGAGTTCGACGATACAAGCTACATAGAATTCGTTTTTGGGCTGCGCTTCACGTACATGAATAATAATAATTTGTAGCGCGTGAAGAATAAACGAACAGGCTTTTTTACTACACGCAGGATATAAAACGTTTATCTTTTCTCTGGAGGCTTGATGAAATGCGTTTATCAAAATAAAGGCGCTTTTCGCCATGTTGCAAAAGTGCCCCCGGGGTCCTGGAGCTTTAACAACGACCATGTCCCTGGTGACCGGGAAAATAGTAACATTTACTTAGTGAATGTTAAATCGGGGGGCCGTGATGTCAATTGACTGATACATGACAGAAGTCACTTGGACAATAGTCTATCTAACAGGTTTTTCAGAAATAAATTGCACGGGGGAGGGTCCCAATTTTTTTTACCTACGACTGGGGGAGGGTCACATTTTTTTTGTTATGTTCAAGGGGAGGGTCCTTATTTTTTTAGCCTTGTTTGAAAAAAATGGAAGCCCTCCCCCCCCAGTAAATAATGACACGTCCCTAATGGATGCTTCCAAAATGTATTTGAGAGTTCTTGTTTTTTTTGTTTGTTTTTTTTTTGCATAAGTACTCCCCCGGAGTACTGAATCGGTAAATGGCTGAATCAGTAAGCAGTCGATTCGGGGAACGCGAATAATTAAGGAGCTTCACCACGGTGGTGGCGCAGCGTGTAAAGCGCTTGCCTCTCACCTTGTCGGATGAGACAATAAACCGAGGTGTGTCTCTCAGCTCACTACATGCACTTTAACCACTATGTATGCGAGGCGACGTTAAACAACAACAGTGTTCGCTACATATCTAACAAGCACTCACGCCGATTGTAAACTGCATTGTATGAATCGCAGTCCGCATCTAGGGATCAGACATGTCCACATCTGTAAACCGCATTTGAACATATCCATTTGACCGAGCGGAAATGACCTGCTAAAATCACTAAATTTCTAATACTAAGGTCAGGTTAACTCAGATAAGCTTGATTTTTTGCATACAGACTCCTTATCTGATGAAAAACAAAGAACATGACTTTTTTCTAATGGATCCGTTTTTGAGATATTAGGTTTTTTAAAAACGTTGGTTTCTGTGCCATTTTATGGGAGAATTACCACTTTGATCAGGAATTATGCAAACTTTGTTCAATCATATCTAAAGTCATATTCTCTATATTCTTCAAATTTCTATAAAATTTGGAATTAAGCTTTTGGGCATAGAAACTCTTGAGCTCATATATTAAAATATGGCGAAGTTAGAGTTTTCATTTTTGGTCATTTCCACTCTGCACAGGGAATTTCTGCAGAAACCCATCCATGGGAAAAGCTCAATTTCCCATGGTAGTAGAATGGGAAGTGTTCGGATATCCCATGGCTTATCCATGTAATCTCCGAACACTTCCCATAAATGTGCCTTGGGAAATTCAGCTTTTACCATGGATGGGTTTCTGCAGAAATTCCCTGTGCAATACTAACGTGTGATCGTGTCATCACCAGGAATGGACTTTTAAAGGAGCACTGGATCACGTGGCCCATGTGGGACCTGCTTCTCTTACCTTTTAAATGAAATTATACGACGTAAGGCCAACAAACCATTTCAACTTCCATGTGTAAATAAAATGATACTAAAGTATATAGATTTATATATTTGAATAAAGATTTGAAGTTTGGGATCGAACCGGACAAAACACCAGACGATTTAATGTTTCGATTCCCACTAGTTAGCTTCAGGGACATTTATTTATACACGAGGAAGATTACGTTTTTGTTTTAGATTCACATGCATATCTGCTGCTTTTTAATGACGAATGTGTTCTGCAAACCCTTCCGTGAGCAGCTAATTTTAACAACGCAGTAATGGAGGGATAAAGACCGGACATCTTGAAAGTAAATGTTTAAATGAAACAGGAATTTGCGCGTGTGTAGGCGCAGTAGGTTATTGTACCAAGTAGGGTCTCTTCAGTTCTTTTCTTTCTACCTATTAGTGCGCAATGCTAAGTACGTCTATGCTAAAAGGTTTTAAGGGAAGAGCTTGACGCACGGAGTAAAAGTGAATCTTAAAATAAATAAATCGGCGACATAGGGAAATGGCGCTTGGCGGAGGAAAATCATCTGAATCATGTTTTCAGAATTTTTGAAACGAAGGACGAGTTCACTACTAAAATATAATATACTAAAAAATATACTAAAAAAATGCTTTTTCACGTGTTGGAGTCAAAATTTGGAATGCTATCCTCTTGAACAGGCATCTTCCCAAAACAAGATTGAAAAGAAAATTAAGAGAAATTCTGTTAGATATTCTAATGTCTGAAAATCGGTATAATATCGATGCAGATGAAATATCTGTATTGATTTCAAAGAAGACATAGATTATGCTCACTTTCTCATTTCTTCTTTTTCCTCACTTAATTCCTTTACCTTATTGGAATCCCTTTTTTGAATTTAAGTTTTAAGGCTATATGCATGAAATAAATCTGTGTTAACCACAATTAATTACTCTGAGAAATCTGTAAGACTGGCCCGCCTCGAGTAGTTTGAACTACCTGCGGGTCAGTCTGTTTATTTATTTTATACTTAAAAATATCTCAACAAAATGAAATGAATGAATGAAAAATTTAAAATCAATGGGACTTCTTATGTAGACAGCTTTACGACTGTATGCATTGCTATGCGACCTCAAAAATCACTGTTGCGATGGGCGATTGGCGATTTTTAGCCGTCAATCAAAACTAAAACGTTGGATTCGGCTACTTCGGTTGGTCGACATTAATAGACCTCCTCAGTTTGGGCGTAATGTTGTCCCATTTCAGATCACGTGTCATTAATTTGAATAATCTTTCTTTGTTTGGGATGCTTCCATATTCATGTATGCTTCGATGCGTAGCAGAAGAAGAAAGAAAGAATACTCATGGGAATGCCATGTGATCTGAAATGGGACAACATTACGCCCAAGCTGAGGAGGTCTATTGTAAATGAACTAAAATAGTTGTAAGCTATCCGCTTTCTGTCCTAAAATTATTAACTTTCTGACTCAAGAAAATAGACATTACAATTCCTTTGCTGAGAATCGCCAATCGCAACCGTGAATTTTGAGGTCGCGTAGCAACGCATACAGTGGTAAACACGAGGTTTCCTTTTTTTCACAAAATCCGATTTTGTACTGTAAATATCCCACCAAATAATGCAAAGTGTTTTAGCCCTATTCAGACTGGGGGGCGGGGGGAGCTTTTCGAGCCCCCCCTCCAGTAAAATCCTGATTACTTTGAAACCACTGCAGCTATGATGGTGAAACTTCGTGACTTTTCCTAAAATTTATCTGGGGACATTTTGGTGTCACTGACATGTCAGTGTTAACGGCGGTGTTAATGGCAACCAGATTTTTACAATCATGTTTTGCAAAACTCGAAAATATTCATATTTCAAGCTTAATGTTGGACACATTGCCCAATGTATGACTATCGGAGCTTGTACTCTAGTAATTTATGTACAGGCTAATTAAATTTTTACACACATTCTTTGAGGGGAGGGGTAGGGGGATTTTGTTCATTTTAACATATGGTCTAAAACTAGCTCTGGAATTCACAAATATCCTTTTAATTCAACTTTTTGAATGTCAAACACTTCTTTGATGAGTGTTTTGTACATTTTGACCATTTTTTTCTCATTGAGTATTTATCTGAAGAGTCAAATGGAAATTAAATCAAATCCAAGATGGCGGATCCAAGATGGCGGACAATATTTTCAAAAGTCGTCATTATGACGCAAGTTTAATACAAGTTATGTGTTAATGTCACAAATTGTTACATTTACATTATCTTGATGTTAATTAGTTGGCTTTTAGAGTATTATCTACCAAGTTTTTGGAAGTTAATTAAAATTACTTAAAAATTGATAAAACATTGAGAATGACGTCTTTGTGACGTCACATTTTGCTTCCCCGTGATAAAAATGGGTGTGGTGATTTGTCTAAGGCTCATGGTCATTGTGTGAAAGTTTGATGATCATAGCCCCTGTGGTTCCAGAGATATAGAGGGGGGGGGGGGGGGGGGCGAATTTATTTACATTCGTCTTTATGGGCATTTACGTTTGTTGTTGTGAGAAGATACGTCAGGCAGTCCGGTTCATTACCAGTTTTGGTAATATGTTGTAAACAAACCGCTCGGCCAATCAGATCACAGAACTCAAAGGGTATACCGACGTAATATGAAAAAAAAGAAATGAAATTAATCTGAATTGAATTCTAC
The DNA here is from genome assembly GCA_033964015.1 of Scolanthus callimorphus. Lineage (NCBI taxonomy): Eukaryota > Metazoa > Cnidaria > Anthozoa > Actiniaria > Edwardsiidae > Scolanthus > Scolanthus callimorphus. The sequence goes on from JAWWUD010000049.1 coordinate 600,165, forward strand.
ACAGTCGACGGCTGTACTGTACCAATTGATTTCTTGCTCTTAAATTAGCCAATCAGAACGACCTTTGTTGCCTCGCCAAGCGTTCCAAACATATTCTACTATATATATTTATGCACTGCCTAAAAGCGGAGCTCCCAGTCATTTTTATACCTTTTTTAAAGCTTCGCGTCATCGTTGACGTCTCTATGACGTCACATCAAGTAGCCACTTCGTTGCGGTGACCTAGACAATTTTGCCCAAGTTTTGTCGTCTTGGAGTTCCTTCACGAGCTTCACGAGGGGAGGGGGGGGGGGGGGGGGGGGTTCTCCCATGTAAGAGTGACAGGGGTGCTCGTCGGGACATCGGAAAATATACCCTAAAAATACCAGGACACAAAACATCCAACCCCTAAAAAATACCTTATAAAACAAACCGACCCCTAAAAAATACCAACAATAAACCTTTTTTGTTATTGTTTATTGTTTTTCATCTATAAATGAACAAAGAAAGAAAGAAAACGTTTTCATTGGTTTGTGACCCTTTCATTCATTTGCGTACCCCTAAAAAGTACCATTTATTAGTGAAAGCCACAATGTTTCTCCGATACCCCCTAAGAAATACCTGAGAGTCGATTTTCACCCCTAAAAAATACGACGAGCACCCCCATCAGGTCGACATGTGAAGAACCCCCCCGGATTGGAGGCCAAGAGAACAATGTTTCTCGAGTATCTGCAAGTTTTGGTCAATTTTCCTGCTTTTTTCGCTAAGATGTAAGGAAAAGTACTTACAGACCTTAAGGTAAGGGGGAACTTCCTAATTCTTGATTTGCAATCATTCCTTTAGGAATAAAATAACAAAAGCACGGCGGCCATGTTGGTGACCTGAATAAAAGAAGCAAATGAACTTTCTTTTGTTCTGCACCACCAACATGGCCGCCAGTGACGTCGCATGCAAACCAAGAATAAGGAAGTTTTGCGACGTCATCAAATCGACAGTTCTTGGCGAAATTAACTTGATAAGTTTTTCTTTGTATTACCATAGGGTTTCCATGAACTTCCGCGTACGCCGGACGGACGGATTTATTCAGGAAGAAACAAACAACAAATTTGGACACATTCATTTTTGGTGTAATACTTTAATAACGCCTTAATCATTTGACTTGGAGCCGTCAATGACGCGAGCAAAATGAGTGAAAATCCCCGTGACCATTCAAAATAAAGTCGCATAGTTATACGTATGTTCTTTAGGTTTGGTGCTCCACTAAATTAAAGACATTGCAATTGAGCATATCAATTTTTATCTCCTCAGGAAATCTTGCCTAATGTCACATGTAGACTGGCCCTGGAAACGTTTCGTTTTGACCCACAATCTTTGCGCGCCGTGAGTTGAGATCAGCTGGTACGCGTTCTACATCGAAATGAACTAATTTATGCAATAAAACTGGATGTCTTTAAAATCACAAGAAACAAAAAAGGAGTGCTAACCAGTGATCTTGACACACTGGGGAATTGCAGATGGAACGCCAGATACAGAAAGTGAAAAACTAATAAATACACACATTGGCATAAGTCTGGCCAAGACGGAGCGCTAGCACAGTCTATTACCCTTGCAGTTCGGCAACCATGGACAGGAGGTTCGTCCTTGTTAGGACTCATCAGCATGTCATAGCCATGTCCGTGGTTGCCGCACTGCACGGGTAATAGACTGTGCTATTACCAAACTTTATAGGATATCCGCCGTTTTCAAGCACTATTGGCACTGACTCAAACCGATTTTATGACCTAATAACTGTAATAAGGTAACAGATCCAACCCGACAAATGTGTTTATGTTGGGCATTCTACTGATTTTAGCGCCCTGCGCATTCCCTGAGGCCCCTTGGCGTATATATTCTTGTTAATTCATTAGTTATTCACTTGACAGTTTACCAGTTCACATAACGCTTCACCGTGTTCGCGTTATGGGAGACGAGAAAGTGACTAAAAAAGATTTAGATGATTTCAAAAAGTTTGTTCGTGAAGAGTTAGCCGCTCATAAAGGAACATTACACTCTGAGTTTTCTAAGGCTCAGGACGCGGCCCAGGAGGCTTTGATCACTTCTAAAGGAATTCAGGAATCTTCAGATTTATCGTTCAAACGGATCGGTAACGAGAAAAAGTTTAAATTCAACAAACACGTTCTGGATTAATTGCACTTTTTAAGGCAAGTTTTTGTCTTTGCATCCTGGAATCAAACCGGAGGCTGTAACACTCCTTGAGGGAACAGTTAATTTGGTCGAAGAAAGAAACAGGATTATAAGAATTGCTGATAATTCTGATGCAGGTTTGGCTTACAAGTCGAACAATACGAAGCCGTGCCTGTTTCTTTAGGAGAGGAAGACAGCAAAAAGATCAGAGCCGCTGAGAAGGAAGCCTTAAAAATCCAAAGAACGACAACGCCGAAAGAAAAATGCTGAAAAGATTGCAGTCGGAGGTCAGAGAGCTTCTCAGTTTTCCAGAGGTTCCCGTCAACAGTACGGTCAGCAATGGCAGCTTCGCTCGATCAGCTTCATTCCCGGCCATTCTACAACTCACGGGATTTTGCCGAACAGCAGCCCGGCTTCCGTGGCTGCTGCCGATGTTGTGGATCTCCTTCCCACTGGTGGAGAGACTGTCCAGTGCGCCTTGGAAAGTCACAATTCGGCGCCTCCAGTAGCACAGCTACTCTCCCGTCCACAACCCGTCCCTGAAACATCTTTCTGGAAGTCTCTCAAGTCCACGATGTTTCTGGCATTCTGGATTTTGATACATCTAATGGGGATTCTCAAGTTTTACACCAAGATAAGTATCCTGTTGATTTTTCATATAATCATTTTCTTGTGCAGAATCTTTATGAATTTGAAAAGGGTGTTTCCCCACTTGTACTTTTAGGTAGACTTTAATCTTGCGCTGTCTTTTGGGCTAATATTGGATCGCCTAACTGGATTGTAGATCTTATTTGCAAATGGTTATCGAATTCCTTTCTCTGTTATCCCTCTGCCCGTTTACCTGTCCAATAATAAGTCGGCACTTGATCATGCTTCGTTCGTTGACAAAGCTATTTCGGACCTTATTATTGTGGGCTCAGTCATGGAGGTTTCAACCCCTCCCTTCGTTGTTAATCCTCTTACTGTCTCCGTAAACTCGGAGAATAAGTGCCGCTTTATTCTGGACTTAAGAAATGTTAATAAATGTATTCCTAAGTTTAAGTTGGAAGATGCTCGCATTTTCTCTAATTATTTACATATTTCTGGTTTTATGTTTAAATTTGATATTAAGTTAGGTTATCATATGCCCGGAATATTTCAAGTTTCTTGGTTTTCAATGGCCGTTAAACAACCCTCCTTTACCTCGCTATTTTGTTTTCACACGGTTTTGCCCGTTTCGGCTTAGGATCCGCGCCTTATTTATTTACTAAGCTTTTCCGCCCTTTTGTTAGGCATTGGAGATCTAAAGGTATTCTATTGTTCTTTATCTTGCGCCGTTTGCTTGCCTAATTTCGAGCAAGCAGAAAAAGCAGCTCTTATAGTTAAGAATCACCTTTCCTGTGCCGATGTTGTTGCGAATGAAGATAAATTGGTTTGGGTGCCTCAAATAAATAAATAAATAACTAAATACTTGAATCATGAATGGCTTGGTCTTGTATGGGATTTGCGCACTAATTATATTTCTATTCCAGAAAGACGTATTGCCAATTTGATTCATTCTCTTATTTCCCTTATGTATAATTTTCCTTTTGTCACGCCTCGCAAGATTGCATCTGTTATGGCAAAATTGTTTCTCTTGCCCCTGGTGTGGGGAATATTGCTTTTTTGGATGTCCAAGTTCCTACAGTCTTTTGTTCAATTCCATGAAAGTTATTGGGATGTTTCATTAGACATTCAATCGTATCAGCATGTTAAATATTCTGTTCAGGCAACCATTGTTTACTCTGATGTGAGTGCTATTTCCTGCGGAGGTTGCATTTTGCAAGTAGAATCAGATAAATTTGAGCTTTTTTGCAGAGTTTTCTCTTCTTTTGAAATTTATTTGGATACAGCAATGTTAGAGAGCTTCTTGCTATTCTGTATGGTCTTCGTTCTTACAAGCCTTTAGTCTCTAACAAGACAGTTAAATTGTTCACTGATAATAGGAATGCTGCTATTATTACTGCTAGGGGTAGCAATACTATGCGTTTACATTCTTTGGCCATAGACATTTTCAAGTTTTGTTCTCAACACAATGTCTCGCTGGATGTTGAGTGGATCCCTAGGTCACTCAATGAGTACGCTGATTCTGTTAGTCGTATTGTAGACTATGACGATTGGGCTATGTCAGGAGCGTTTTTCGCACATCCCATAGGCCTTTTTGGCTTTTTCGACGTGGATCGTTTCGCTTCTGCACACACAACGAAGTGTAAGCGTTTTTACTCTAAATTCGGGTGTCCAGGATGGGAAGCTGTAGATGCCTTTTCAACTTCTTGGGCAGGTGCCAACAATTATTTGGTACCGCCCATCCACCTTGTCGCGTGCACTATAAGTCATCTTGAGGTTTGCCACGCTTCTGGTGCAATTATTGTTCCCAATGGATGTACACAAGTTTTTGGCCTTTTCTGTTTCCTCTCGGTATTCCCAGGCCTTGTGTGGCCTGCATCATAGAGTTTTCAGACCCTAGAGGCATTTTTGATTCGTTTCACCTTAGTTTTCCTTCTATTTTTGGATCTTATTCATTTCGCTCTTCCGTATTGGTTGTTCATCTAGACGCTGCGTGATTACTATTTATAGTAGTAAACTGCCTCCAGATGACTACAGCAATTATCAGTGCTGTCGAGATTTTAAATTTGTTTATTGCTGTAAAAAATTACTCAAACAATCAAATGAAATAAAACAGTATATGTATTTATTGCTGTTAAAAAAAAAATGTTTCGCTGTTGAGCGTATATATATATTTATTGCTGTTGAGGGAATAATGAAGTCTGCCTAGTAAAAGTTCGCTATTGAGCGTATGCATTTATCGCTGTTGAGCGTATATATATTTATCGCTGTTGAGCGTATATATATTTATCGCTGTTGAGCGTATATATTTATCGCTGTTGAGCGTTTTTCGCTGTTGGGCGAATAGAATAGCATGCGCTATTGCTGTTGAGCAATTTGTTTTAACTCGCCTTGTGGCAGCCTTTGTAGTTTAGCTAATGCTAATGAAAAGTTCAATTGTGGATTAAGATAATATTAAGACAATGTTTATAATAATAATAATAATAATAACCTTGTGTTTCCACTCTATACATTTTCTTTATACAATACAATTTAACAGTGATTTATAGTTACCAATGGTTGTTGTTAAAGAATACATTTCATGAATCTTGTTTTTCCTTGTTCTAATATTGTGGTTTTCCTTGTTGACAAATTCTAGGCTATGTGGCGTTGGTCCTCAGCCTCGCGATCCAGCTCTGAATGCATGGGAGTCCGCAATTCCATTTGTCCTTAGTCATTCAAGGGCGGCCAACACTCTTAGGGGTTACCAGGGATATTTCAACGAATGGAAGCGTTGGACATTGCAATATCCTGAGATCAGGATCAGATATTTTCCAGCCAGTGACATTCATATTGCTCTTTATTTAGTTTATTAGTTCAGTCAGGCTAATCAATGTATCTGTTCAGCAAAGTTTCTATAGTTAAAATTACTTTCACAATGTTTGCGCGTTAAATAATCCATTTGAAATTTTTTTTTGCGTTTCGGAATGTTGCAAGTATCTTGCAACGAAGTCTAAATCGTTGCACAGGCAACCCGTTCTCTCTGAACATTTCTTTAAATTAGTTTCTAAATTTGCTAATAGTAATGCTAGTTTAGCGGATATTCGTGATGTTTGCGTTTGTCTTCTTGCTTTTTCTGGTTTTCTCCGCTTTGATAGGTCAGTGGTCAGTCGCCTTAAATGTTGTGATATCACACCTTTCCAAGGGTATACTTTTCTATCAATATTAGTTCGAGTAAGACTGACCCCTGGTAAAGGGTTGCGTTCGTTTAATTTTTAAGACAGGTACTCCTACTTGTCCTTGCTCTATGCTTTCTAGGTTTGCCCAGGTCGCAAATGGGGATTTTTTATCTTCTGAATTTGTTTTTCAAAATATTTCTTATAGTAAAACCAAAGGTTACGCATTACGTTTGGGTTCTCAACTCTCTTATACAAGTTGTACTTGCCAAATTTTAAGCTATCCGTGTTCCACCGGGGTTGTTTGGCCTTCATTCTTTCCGAATAGGTGGTGCAAGCGCAGCCGTCAATAATGATGTACCAGAAAGCACGATCAAGTTTCATGGTCGATAGAAATCTGATTCTGTGAAAGATTTATATTGAAGTGCTAATATCCGTCAGCAGCTTATTGAAACTGCATCCATAGGCTTGTAAATTTTCTGTTCGATTCAATTCCGCCAGGCCTTTGGTTCTTGACAACTGGTACACGCGTCTACTCCTACACCCTTTGTCTTGTTATTGTAGAATATACAATATAAACGCTTTCTGCGCGTAGGAGCGCAGCGACAGAGCGCTGAAATGTGTTTATGTTGGGCATTCTACTGATTGTAGCGCCCTGCGCATTCCCCTGAGGCCCCTTGGCGTATATATTCTTGTTAATTCATTAGTTATTCACTTGACAGTTTACCAGTTCACATAACGCTTCACCGTGTCTAATTTTCAGTTCACGCTGTATCGACAAATTGTATGGACAAATTGTGTATTGTTAACATCGTCTCGTCTTCAATAAACTGGTACACGCGTCTACTCCTACACCCTTTTGTCTTGTTATTGTAGAATAAACAATATAAACGCTTTCTGCGCGTAGGAGCGCAGCGACAGAGCGCTGAATGCGAATTCTTGGTATTTGAATGACGTCATCAAAATGCTAACTTTGAAGCTATATGGACTCTTAACATGTAACTGTTATCGAAAGTTAAGAAAATATTACTTTAAAGTTCTGAACGGTTTAAATCTTTTACTGTATATTTTTTATAGCTGCGAGCTTATATAAAATGTAGGATTTTTGCGACATTCGGTTGTGGTTTTGAGGTTTGGTGTATAGGTTTGAAACATATATTAGGTCGAATATCTTCATTAGTTTCTCAACATATTTGAATGAAATGAGATATCGATAAACTAAGACACGCTTTTTCTCTCGGTCATTTGCTGATTCAAATGAGCCATTTTGCAAGATACTTGTTTCAGCGTTTCCTTACACTTTAGTCGCTTTGAAGATACATCATTAGATTTCTAGTTGATACCCAATTCTAAAATCGATAACAAAAAAAGAGAAAAATAGAGAGGCATGTTCTTTACTCATTTATTTTTAATTTGATATATAACATGCAAGACTCGAGCGAAAAATAGGCGCGCTATAGATGTTTTCCCGGTGCCACCCATGAAAGGTCTGTGAACATACTCCTGTTTCAATTTAAAGTGCCACTAGCACCTAATTTCCTCTTGCCTGACATTCAACAAAATTCGACACACAAGAAGAAGGCATCATAATCGTTAGCACTACGCCATTTGTTTTGCCAGAGGTTGAAAAGAAAATAGAGTATTTTCACGTCAAAGTTCGGATTTAATGAGCTGTTTTCGTCCTGATATCCATACAGTCAATTCCCAAGCGACACAGCGCATGTGACACGTGATCCCAGCACAGGGAGCCCGAACGTCCGATCTTAATTGCGTTTTTCCCTATTTTTTAGGGCAGCTCTCCAAAAAAGAAGTCGTACTGTAATATGTCTTACTTCTGCGGTTATAGTCGTCGCATTTTCTACTAGTTTTAGCATTATTTTAATAGACTTCGTATATGCAATTCAAAAACCTATCGATCAATTTTGCTCGATTTCTGTTGGATTGAAGTTCACGACATTTGCAAAGGCCAATGCCCTAGCATTTTCAGACGCATAGTCTGAAAGAGACTGCTAAAACATATTCAATTTGGCCAATCTATATCCCAGTAGGATGCTTTGTGACCATAATGTACTTAATTGAATAAAGGCAGGGAAGTGTGACACAAGTCATGGTTGAAATAAAAATGGGCTGCCTCGGAAATAGACTAATATGGCGACGAAATTATCGGCTCTCGGAAAAGCGTACACTTAAAAGAATCAGAAGAATACTCACTAAGAACGTAGCGGATCTGCTTAGATAGTCGCCTTTTTAAATGTCCATATGTACAGTAGAATCCCGATTTTACGATCCTCGATTAATGATACCCGATTTTACGATGCAATTTTGCTGCCCTCGTGGGGTATCGTAAAATCGGGGTTTCACTGTCAATATGATAAACGTGGGCACATTTTGATATTAATATCTAAAAATACGTGACTGTTACATTGCGTGACTCAGAACTCTTCGCCGACATCTCTGGGACAGAGTGAAGCAAGCCGACATAATTAATATGGTGTGAGAGCTTGCTGAGGGTAGCCGTAAATCATCATTTTCAAGGGTACAACTTCGTGGCGTTTATACTTTCGAACTTTGATGACATGACGCGAATATTATATATATATATTTAGGAGAGAGTATTATTTTGGAGAGAAGTTAGACTTGATGACGTCAAGAATACAAAACGAATACTTTCTTTTAATTGTTTTCAAATTTCGAGGAACTACGAATATTGAGCACTCTGGCACATTTGGGAAAGCGTAAAACCACACTCTTGCTTCTAAATAGTCAACATGGAATTATATAAATGCAAAAAGAAAGAAAATTAGTCATCTCACGTAAATCATTGTGAAGACAATATTTGGAACACAATATTATATTGAATACATACGATTTATGTATGTTTCTCCTCAGACGCGGACCTTGCAGTTGTTGACCTGGGAGGTACCATTGTACCATTGTCTGTAACTCTTATTAGAACATACGGCATCAGTAACAGCTACTTGGTTAACGCGGCATTTAACAAGCTTCGATATTTTAGATCGGGTTACGAGAGTGAACGTGACTTGATGGCGATGAGGTCGCTGTTCCGCTAGCTTCTAGAGCATATAAATCATGAATCGCAGACCAAACTAATAGTTTCGCTTTGTTGAATTTATTTGCGAGAATGTGTTTATCTTTAATTTTATCGTGATTGGCTAAAATGGCTCTCGAAAATTTAATTAATGTCTCTTTTATCTTATTCCCCGTCATTTTTGAGCAATCAATTAGTTATATGCTCCCTTCAAATAAATAGTCATTCATTTTAAATCAAAACATCGGTCTGTGACCCATTACTCACTGGATTTTGTTTTCGCACTTTTGAAGCTCTCGCGCAAACGTAAAGCGCTACTTCAAATTAAACTCGTTATTTAAGCAATAGAGCACAACTTTCTATGACTTTGTCGGCGCAATAGAGCACGCGTGATGTTGGGAGAGACACGAGAACGTTGTAAAAACACGAGCCTCAGGTGAGTGATTTTAAAACGTTTCGAGTGTCTCTCTCAACATCACAAGTGCTCTATTCGCTGATAAAGTTCATAGAAATTTGTGCTCTATTGCTTTTATGATATAGCGGGGGAGAACATACTATGGGGAGAACCATTACTTTATCGGTGTAATAGAGCATATATTTGGACCAATCAGAGCGCGCGTTATATCGTAGCTATATCATAAAAACGGAATAATCAACCTTTAGCGCGCCATCTATAACAATGAATACGTTATCTTTGTTCAAAAATGTTTGTCTTATAGAGTTCAAGGTGGTAACTGGAAGAAAATACATTGGAGTATTGACTCAGTCTTTTTAGACACAGAGCAGACTTGACGTTCGCTTAGTCCCTCCTAAATTAACGCCTCGTGACAACACAAAATCTTAAGCTTCGCACGCCCACATGAACTAGCGAGAATCCTTCATACTGTAAAGCACAACCTAGAAATCGTGACTATGCCAAGAGGCAATACATTCAAAATTAACAAAGATTCACGCAAATAAAATTTAGCCCATCGTAAAGTGATAAAATCCTTACCTTTGCGCATGCTCACATGAACCAGTTATAATCTAAAATCGTTATTGATACATAATGAGAAAGTACGCCCTAATAGTAGTAAAATTGTCAAGTTTAAGAGCGACAGCTTCCTGAAGATCGAGTTCCGTTTATATTCTGGCCGGCAACAGCTTGCTGCAAAATAAGGTAAAATCCAAAGACCACAAAAAATCTTTAAGAGGGACAACCCTCTTTATTCGCTCATGATCAAATCTGTAATCAAGATCAATAGAAAGACCCCCCGACCGTGCAGTTATAACCTTCGCCGCTCGTTAAGTGGAGCTGCTAAGCCGGATTTAGTCACTGATCGCACTAATTAACAATTACTGACTATGAGTTTGAGTTAATAGATAGTTAGAGTGGTTTTCATCCGACTGTGAAATAGATACTAACAAAATAACTGCTATACACTATGAAAGTGATGCCTATTGTATTGTCCTTTTTAATTATGACTAGTAGACACTATTAAACATTATTTGTCACAGTCCGATGAAAACCACTCTTAATGTGGCGTGTAGCGCCGAGTTGATTCATAGAAAACGAGAACGAGTAGTCTAATTGTTCTAGTAGAACTGAACCCACTAGCATACTACCTTCGAGTTGGAAGGGAACAGTGGAAGAGAACAAACTTTGGCAAAAATGTCTAGGTGAATAGAGAAGCTCAACGATATGCTAAGGTGATGTGACGTCATCGATGACGTCATAGAGGAAAACTGACTTTGGAGCTCCGCTTTTAGGCAGTTCCTAAATCGATAGATAACCCAACCACGGGATACAAATAACAATAACGATAATTACAAGAACGGTAATTACACTAAGTACAAAAATGATAAAACGTATCTACAACTGAGTATCCGGATTCGCTTCTTTAGAAGATTGATTTTATCTTTAATCAAGAAAATTAGCAAAAAAGATGCAAGCAAATTAGCTTATTAAGACTACTTAGTTTGTTTATATAGTACTAGATAACATTAATTGTTTCTTTATTTAATTAATCAGCTTCGTGACATTTCTTCTTAAGAACAAGTACCAGAGTACTGAGTCGGCAATTAGGAATTAAGAGGAAAACCGACAAATATTAAGAATTTTCAATCGAGTAATTTTGACACAAAGTGAAAACAATTTTTAGAGAGAGCATTATACAACCAATTTCCTTGTTTGTAGCATTGTTTGAAAGGTCTTGAATTGGCAGTAACACCGAGAAGAATTCCCAAGGAAACCTGAAAAATGTGTGAAGGAATGGCGCTAGCTGTTGATGTTCATTTCATGGTGCTGTCAACCTAATATAAGTTTATGGTTTCAGACAAATTTCAGTCATTTTCGATGTTAGGTGTTAGTTAAGAAATGTTTTTTTAGATCAAATATCAAAAACAGTAAGACAAAAGTCTACACTATGATGTAAATTATTTTGTTCCAATATTTGTTTTTTCAATCGTTACTTGATCTTCAAATGGATTACGTCTTAATCCTAATTGGAGATGGGTCGGTATAATTCTGCCCTTATGTCACGGTTTAAGCGCCTATCCGATTAAATTTGTAATGACATTGCAGCATTATCCCATTTGTTTTCATTTTCTTTGCCGCTTTTGAACTAATTTAATGGGAAAGTGACACATGCAGGCCAAGGGAATTTCTGCAGAAACCCAAAAACTGGATTTCCTATGTAACAAGCTGGGAAGTGTTCGCCTTTACCCCTGGGGGGGGGGGGGGGGGATTCCCATATTTTTTTGGTTGGGGATGATCGTCGGAAATTTTCAATTTCACACCTAAAAGATACCAAACCATGGCGTGGCTCAAATAGTAATTCTTGCCCTAAAAGATGAGGCTGTGTGTGCAAAGTAGGCGCGAAGGAGACAGGTAGCAGGTAAAAGGTACCTATCAAGAAATTTCCGTGTTTGACTAAAATCTGACTTTGATGTTGTCTAATTTATCGTCTTCTCATCGAGTAATCTCTCTTTCTTACACGGCTCGTAAGGACCACCATCATGAGACAACACAATTTGGACACATATTTCGGCCCTAAAAGATATCAATCTCTCTTATTTTATTGCAGATCAAGGTCACCCCTAAAAGATACCAAGGCCCCGTGATTTTAACCCTAAAAGATACGACCATCAATATGGGAAAAAATACGGCCGCTAAAAGTTTAATCCAAGATGGCGGACGGTGAGTTACGTGACATCGTTCCCATGGTAGCAAGAACTTTATCGTAATCGAAATTCCAAAATAAGCTTGAGGCACAAGTTTGAAAGATTTTCGTTGAAAAATAACGAAGTTACCAAAAGGCAGCCCTCGTAACTCACTGAGTTTGTTTATACCACAACAAAAATGCAAAATTCTAAACATGCAAAGCGCGCACGACAGAACGTTCAAATAAACAGACCGTGGACTAGAGAGAAGCACGGCCAACAGAAAACTTTGGAAAAAATATTGGCGTCTTAAAAAACGTATTGAGCAGGCGTTCGGATTTGTTTTTTGAAAATGTCATGAAGTTCAATCCGACAGAAATCGAGGAAAATTGATTGACAGGTTTTTTACCTGCGTATATGAAGTCTGTTAAAATAATGCTAAAGCAGGTGAAAAATGCGACGACTTAGAACCGGATAAACTAAGACATATTACAGTCCAACTTATTTTTTGTAGAGCTGCCCTAAAAATACGGGAAAAGACGCATTTAAAATTTACATTCGGGTTCCCTGTGCTGGACTGAGATGACGTGTCACACAGGCGGTGTATGTTGGGGGTCATTCTTATGTTCATAATGTGACGCTTGGTGATATAAAAATCGGGCGTTACGGCAATACTGCCTTCTTCATACTCGTATCAGTCGTATTGCGCTTGCGTGGTGGACAAGTAAGTTTTGAAGATGTTACTCCGATTTTCATAATTCTGCAAACTCCCACTCGACATTTCCGGGTCATCTCCAGTGTAAGAACCATTCCCTGAGGACACCTTTGTGTTTAGTTACTATATAATCATGATTGGTTCAACCTTCGTTCTACCAAACAAAAAAAAGCTTTGTGACGCAGCTTGAATTCTTACACTGGAGATGAGCCACATTTCCAAACGGCAAACTGCGTTTTGGCTTCCGTCAATCAAACCTTTTAAAGTCAAATCCACGCCGAATTTGGTTTGCATTTTACATTGCAAAATCGTGTTTTGAATCGCGTGAAATCTTGTGTCTTTGTTTAAGTAGCCAATCAGAATACGAAGTATAACCAACACACAATAGGTTTCCCATTTGAATAATTAAATTTGTTTTATGTTTCGTTTTTGACACTTCCATTAAAGCCCGTGTCAGCCACTCCTTTGTTATTGTTTTCGTTCGATATTAAAAGAAGAATTACGTGTAGAAATCCCTTAACCCTATTCAGACTGGGGGGGGGGGGCTTTTCGAGCCCCCTCCAGTAAAATCCTGATTACTCTAAAACCACTGCAGCTATGATGGTGAAACTTCGTGACTTTTCCTAAAATTTATCTGGGGACATTTTGGTGTCAATGACATGTCAGTGTCAACGACCCAGTTTCCATGGCAACCACTTTTTGACATGCATGTTTTGCAAAACTCGAAAAAACGTGAATTTTTCATATTTCAAGCTTAATGTTGGACACATTGCCCAATTTATGACTATCGGAGCTTGTACTCCTTAGTAATTTATGTACAGGCTAATTAATTTTTGACACAAAATCTTTGGGGGGAGGGGTAGGGGGATTTTGTTCATTTTAACATATGGTCTAAAACTAGCTCTGGGATTCACAAATTTCCTTTTAATTCAACTTTTTCAATGTCAAACACTTCTTTGATGAGTATTTTGTACATTTTGACCATTTTTTTCTCATTGAGTATTTATCTGAAGAGTCAAATGGAAATTAAATGAAATCCAAGATGGCGGATCCAAGATGGCGGATCCAAGATGGCGGACAATATTTTCAAAAGTCGCATATCAAGATAACAGTGTCGACTTTCTAGCAATCGAACGGGCTTCCTGTGGTGTCTTGTCTACCTTGTAACCACGTTCTTGACCGCGATAAAAACGGCAGAAAATGCACATAGCATCTTTCTTCGAGTGTATTCGAGTTCTGGCTGAGTTTTTAGCTTTCTGGGTCAATAAAAATAGTGAAAAACTTACTGGGATTCCAAATATGGTATGGAGATATTTCCTTATAAGGAATTGAAGAAAGTCGACACATTTTCAAGGGAACTATCTTGATATGTCATTATGACGCAAGTTTAATAAAATGTATGTGGTAATGTCACAAATTATTACATTTACATTATCTTGATGTTAATTAGTTGGCTTTTAGAGTATTATCTACCAAGTTTTTGGAAGTTAATTAAAATTACTTAAAAATTGATAAAACATTGAGAATGACGTCATTGTGACGTCACATTTTGCTCCCACGTGACAAAAATAGGTGTGGTGATTTGTCTAAGGCTCATGGTCATTGTGTGAAAGTTTGATGATCATGAGCCCCAGTGGTTCCAGAGATATAGAGGGGGGGCCGAATTAGCCCCCCCCCCCCCAGTCACAGATGGTCAAAAAAAGCCCAGTCTGGATAGGGTTAATAACCATCTAAAAGCAAATTTTCAGATTTGATTTTACAAATTCAATCGAGAACATCGCTCCAATACTCTAAATCAGCCGTTGGAAGTGGATGCTTTCACCGAAAATGGCGGCTGACACAAGTTCTTTGATATGAAAAAATTAAATCATATATGAAATGAGAATGAAATAGCGAATCGATCAATTACATTACCAGGACGAAGCAACAGAGGGATGACTTTAGTTTGGAGGAAAGGAATTTAAAGTTGAGGTATATCAAAGATCAGAGAATCAAACTTGGGACATTGAAAAGGGAGTGAAAATCCTAAGGTGCGTATATAGCCAGGGGTGGTCTGGGCTGTCTGTGACCCCCCTCCCCCCTTTTTTTTTAGAAGAAAAATACAGTAAACATTAAGAAAAAAATGGAAAGCTGGAAAGGAGCACCATACATGTGTACTAATATGACCCCTCCTTTTCTCAAATCCTGGCTTCGGCAGTGATCATCATTTGTCGTGCAATTAATGTGGCACTGGTATTTCGTTGTCAGAATCAAACATCTCAGCAACCGGGAAGCTTTTGAAAAACCTCTGTAAGGCCTGGCACGCCGCGCTACTGCCGCGTCGAGTTCAATTGAATTTCGTTCGGTGATAGCGCGACACTAGCGCGTCAGCACTCGGCCATTTGCTTTCCTCCAGGCAAGGCGTCGCACATACGCCTTAGTTTCTTCAATCAGACTTGACAAGTTCTTAATTGAGTTCGACACGGCAGTAGCACGGCGTTTAGAACCAAGTCGCGCTACTGCCGATCACACGGCAAGGCCTGCCGATTTTCGACACGAGCGCGGCAGTGGTTCTAAACGTCGCGCTACTGCTGCGCCGCATAGCACAGGCTTAATAAGCGAAGACTTACCTTTCAGACTTGTATTTGGAATTTGATACTATTTGGTTACGCTCTCACTTTAAAATCTCAACGTTCATGACACAGAATTAAAACAGTGTTTTTGAATTCCACTTTCCAAATTCCATGCAATGACTACCGTCAGTTATTGATTACTTTTCCTTTCCTAAAAAGGAAAGATGCTAGAAATTTCTCAAAAAGAAGAAAATGAAGACAGATAATGATCGATAAACATAGGAAGACAACAACGTGCAAACAGAACCTTAATGAAAATAGTGAAATAACAACGTAGAGTCCCGACATTTGACAATGGAATGTGAAATGAAAAAGGCCATTCAGGCGTTTATTAAATCGACCCTGCTGTCTTTAATTTAAATATAAGAAGATCATTACATTGGGATTTTTCATCAATAGGTTTAAGGCCCTTTAAACCCATATGACGTTTAATTATTTCGATATCACGGAGATAGAAATTGTTTCGATATCACGGAGATCTCATCGTGTAAGGGGCCGACCATTTGACTTTTGAGGGGGGGGGGGGGGGGGGGGTGGATGATTTTTTTTTGCAAGATTTTTTTTACGTCTCTGAGACATTGTAGGATATTTATTTCGTAAAATTAGTTGAGGATTATGACAAAAATGCTGTGCAGGAAATTTTTTTCGGCCCTTCGGGCCGTGCAGGATATTTTTTTTCAAAATCATCCATCCCCCCCTCAAAAGTCAAATGGTCGGCCCCTAAGCTGTCTTTGTTATTTACTTTCCTAAGATGGCCGATTCTAATTATTTAGATTAGTGCGCGTAGACTCGATGCTTCGTAATAAATAAAGATTGAACTGGATTTAACATAACAGAGTTTAATCTTCTGATTCGGTCGCCATTACACACATGAAGCAGCATGCTCTTCTCCACAGACATGCGCAGTACAAACATGTACCAATAACGTACTAAAGGGGGTAGGGTAAGTACAAACACTACACTGCGATTTTCATAATTCTGCGAACTCCCACTTGACATCTCCGAATGCCAAACTGCGTTTTGGTTTCCGTCTATCAATTCTTCTTAGACAGGCGCATTGGCTGTTTTCTAAGTTAATTTGCAATCATGGTTTGGTTTTGAAGCCTAGCTATTGTCTCTACAAGTTTAAAAATGCTCTCAAAGCCTACGTGAAATCACCAAGACGGCTCACTCGTTTGATTGACGGAAGCCAAACCGCGGTTTGTTAGTTAACGTAGAGTTTGCAGAATTATGAAATTGCAGTAAGTGCCCGATTGTTTTATGTTTTCTCGTTTAATTATTGACAACTAGCACTTACTCATTGACCATAAAATTGACAGTGCCAACAAAGTAATCCTTCTAGTTCCAATTTTTGTTGTTTCTCGCTAAATATGGTCAGTGGGCTGAAATGGTCCAGAGGCGTTAGACGCCCTTTCTGGAATGAAAAACTTTGATAAACGAAAAGAATTCAAACCATACTTCACCAATCAGCTAAATAGGCAATAGATCGTTATGTTATAGAAATATGTTGAATTCGGCTCTTCGTTGGACAATTTTTGCCTTCTCAACTTGGCTATTAATCGTGGGGCCATTTTTGAAACCGAAATCAACGCAGATATTGAGAACATAAAATTCATTCATTCTACACGACTCCGCGGCGAAATATATGGATTTATTTCTTCATTGTTTCAAGCTATGCATACCGAAGAAGAGCTTCGCCCAATTTTTTGATAAATCTTCGAGATTATTTCCGAATTCCGTTAAAACTAAGAATAGAAACTAGAGGGATTCTATTATTAGCATAATAAATGTAATGGACTGAGTTAACACTAGCTGCGAAAAAGCGTGCGTTTTCCAATTATTAGACTGTTTCTTCAGATCTATTTGTCATTCGCAAGGTCTAGTTTTTAAGAACAGGCTCAATTAAAGATTTAAAAACACGATCACATGTATGGAACAATAGCCTTTTATATCTTTTTCTAGATCTGAAAGTTAGATTTCAAGCACATAGAGCTTAAGCTTCTTCAAAACATTTTCAAACGAAGTTTTTTCGATTTAATATCAGTTTGTTAAAATATAAGCGTAAGATAGGAAGGGGTAATAGAAGAGTAATATTTTATACTTCAAGATGTAAACAAATGAGGTTGAATGGGCATCGATGACAGGCTGGGCGTGCTCCTTTGTCAAGGATTGAAAAGGGAGAAACTGATACCACGAAGCTTTTGACTATCGAATGAGCTTAAAGAGCATGTGTCAGCGCCATTTCGACATCATAGCAACATACCAAGTCGTAGAAAGCATCCATTCCCATCGGCTGACTTAGATAATATAGAGCAATGTTCTCGATTGAATTTGGTAAATCAAATCTGAAACTTTGTATTTAGATGTTTATTGAGAGATTTCTATACGTAATTCGTCTTCTAATATCGAACGAACACAATAACAAAAGGAGTGGCTTACACGGGCTCTTTAACTGAGACCCTTCTCGCCCACTCTAGAATTCTTCAGACGCCTGGTGATTGATATGCTACTTTTTGTTGAAATAGCCGTTTGTTTTGTGTCAAAAAAGACAATTTCAATTTTCATAAAATTATGCGACCAAAAAAGAACGCCTGAAAAAATATATGCTTAAGCAGCTTCTTCCTTTTATTTATTTTTTTCACGAGAGTTCTTTTGGCCACCAGATATATTCTGAAAATTCTCGAGTCTCGGATGTTCGTGAAACAGCCCTCTTCTCTTTTGCCACTTCGTTTAGTGCGCGCATTAGATCATATATAAAAGTAATAAAATTGCTATTATAGATATTAGACCAAAGGTATGTCCAATGTCAGTTTTAATAATATCCACGATCAAATCCCTTTTCGTTGACGTTATATTGATGTAATGTATATACACAATTCAACGCAAGCGTTTCAGTATCAGTTTATCAAATTTGATGATCAAATTTTCATTTAGTTTGTGCAAGTCGCAGACGTTTACGCTCGGAAATACGTAGACGGATGAAAGGTATTTCAATTGATTGTGTTCCCTTTCTCGGGTGCCTAAGTACTCAGTATTTCGCCTTATTGATATCACGTCCAATTTCTAATGTAAGCGCATGATACAGCTCATTACTTTAGATCAAACCAGATTAAACCTGATTCGATAAGGAACACTTCCCAACACTTCACACTCACAATTTATAACGTTTCTTCTAAGTTCAGCTGGCAGGGTATTCTGAAGGGTATGGGAGCTCTGTAGAAACATTCTAACCTTATAAGGACACATCTAAACGCCGCGTTTATATCGTGCGCGGTCGTCTAAAACTCACGCACCGATGCCTGTTTATTTTCCCATTGCTCCCAATGCACTAAACAAGTTTATTAGATCCCAGCCCCCCACTAGTGTTTTAAAAATATCATCGAAAACACCACAGGGAGCCAATTTCGTTTTAAACAAAACCTCAGGCGGTTTGATTGTCTTCTTTACGAGCGCTATTTAGTTTTATAGAAAATTGCCACGGCAGGAAGTTGTCGTTAAATATAATGAACTCCGTGGTCTAAGGTGATTGCAATTAGTTGGGTCTCTCCAAGTAATATATTTGTTCGCCAGGGTAACTTTTTTGACATTGGAAATAACAATGTCATTTGGATGTCGTGGTGGCATTTTGATTTGATTCTTAATTTAAAACGATTAGGAATTTGCTCTATTTTGATGCCCACAACAATTCTCAAGCCCTTTGCTATGTATGTTGTCCCAAAACTTCCAAAAATTATATGCGAATGCATGAGACTTATATGAATTATCTTAAAGTGGTTTTCCGAATTTAACTAAAAAATTCACACCAAAGAAAATGGACTGTACCAAAATATAGGAATCACAGGTTAATAAGCTCTATCAGGCTTTCAATGTTTCTACGTTTTGCTTATGTATGTCAACATGGCCACCAAAAACTTTGGCTCAAAAAGTGACTCTGCTTTTGTGCTTTTATCACGACCCCCGTTTCATCATTACTGCACCATTATCGAGTTTATATCTTACTAAAACATTATTATGACATAAGTCGAGCAGGTCTTTATGTTTTTAGAAGGTACAAGTACTTAATTCACTCAGAGTTTCCGACAGAGAATCAGATAATGCAAGAGTAAGGAATTGTGAGGACACGCAATTAGTATCTGGAAGTCTCTTTATTAAAAATAAATTTACCAGAACACTCAGAACTGAGAGCTAAATTTGCAGAGCTCGTGAATTCGTAAATCAGTATAATTGTTTTATTAGTAAAGGTTTCATAGGCAATAAATTATTATAAACATGAACAGGGTCACCTCGGGAGTTGCCAATAACATTCACCTTATGCCTCCAACGCAAGCAACTGCTGCATAGTGTACCTTTAGAAAACAGAATAAACACTAGTCGCTAAACTGAGAAACTTGAATTGAATATCGAATAAGTGTTGCAAAGAATAATTTTTTGAAAATAGGATAACCATTTAGTTGCGAAAACTGAAGGGAAACCTGGTAAGTAATATGGAGCACCCGGCTTAAATATTCATGTATTTATGTACTGGCTTTCTATGCGGCGAAAGATAATCAAAAATCGGCTTAGTTTGTTACATGTTCAGTTACATACAATCTTACAGCTTTACTCAGTAAGAAGAAACACATTTCGAACAGCTGATATGTCTGGGTCACGCAGTTGTAACATCTGGGAATTATAATTTAATATATATACGTTCCTGTATACCGTTTATGTTTTAGCGCTTAATAAAATTGTGCGGTGATGTAGGAGTGAGCGAGACTTACCGAAGATCTGTGAATTCTTGATTGATTCTTGTCCGCCTTGATCGCTGTTCCTCTAAACTCGCTGGATATGTGTGCCTCTGGCTACTTGTGTAATAAACTAAAGGCGGGCTCTTTTATTTGTTTCATTGTGGGCGAAACAGAAACAAAGCCCTCTATTAAAATACTATGCATCCTGGGAACTAATATGACGTGGTTGTATAAGGTTTATAAGGCACACAATAACCATGTAGATGACTCACAGAACGCGAACAATGCGTTTACAACGCAGCCGATGATTTTCTCAATAAAACGCGGGCGATCGAAGCATTGTAACGTAAAACAACATAACGCAAACAACACGGTATGTTTACACGCTTTACGACGCATGCTTCACGAACGCATATGCTGTCATAACATCTGTGAAGCTAAATTAAAGCGACTCTTGTGGATCTATAACATTATCTTACAGTGTAAGCGTGCTTGTCCAGAGTCAAATAAAAACATTTCATTGCATTATTGATTTTAAATGAACAATGGGGTATTATTGCTTCCACAAATTGTAGTTTACCAGAAGTTGATATTTAATACATTCCCATCATAACAGACACATTGTCCTTTGCTGTTGGAGAATCACACAATCAACAGGGAGTAGCACTTTGTTTCGCCCGACAGGGGAAAGTATCATGGATGACGAAGACTCGGTGGGACGTGCAAAAGGGACTTACTAAAAGTTTGTATGATACGTTAGAAAACCATGTAATCCTACTGTTAGTGTATAATTTTTGATGATGTCGTTTTTTATGGTAAATCCTCGCGGGCTGCCTGTGGTGTTCAAACCTCGTTTCAGAGCCCTCGGCGGGGAACAAGTAAGTAAGTACTTTATTAACGTCTCAAATCTTCTAGCCGTGCACGAGTGCACTACTAATCGGGGAGACGGTGCACTAGTGCACTAGTGTGTGTTAGTATTGTGAGTTCTGTGACACTGAGGTTGGGCAACTTCCGACGGTCCTAGTGGTTCTTTAACGTCCCTCTGGTTCCGGTTAGTGTAGTGTATGTGAGAGACGGGGCCTACGGTTTAACGTCCTTATCCGAGAAGACGCAAATTGTAGTTTACAAAAACCGTAATGGCGACCTCTCCACCATTTCAAAAAGAAGACCACAAATCAACAGCGTGTTCGCATGTTACAAATACATGTTCTATCGTGTGAGGAACTTTGCACAGGATACAATTAATTGATTCCGTTATATTCATTTTATAAAGAAGAGAGTTTGTGGGCAAAAAGCCATCACAAGCTGCATGGCCCATGCGATATCAAGTTGGGTTTTGAATTTTTTAGGGTCGTGTTTTATCCACGATTTACGCACACAGTATAAAACTTATGCAAAGAAGATGAAGCGATACGATACGATAATCGTTGTTTCACGAGGGTAGCATATTGACCGCAACAGTCTTTTAACATATGGCCCTCGTGAGTGTGAGTGTGGTGAGTTCTGTAACAGAGTGGTTGGGCAAGTTCCGACGGTCCTCGTGGTTCTTTAACGTCCCTCTAGTTTATGAGTTGGGACCTACGGTTTAACGTCCTTATCCGAGAAGACGCGAAGGTCTTACCATTTGCAGATGTTGGAACAAAGGCAGCCCCTTCTCCTCGAGTTAGAAAAGACCCTGAGTGTTGGTCCGGCCGAGGTTAACTCCCAACCTCCCGCACATAAGCGGGCGCTCTACCACAGCGCTAAGCGGGCGTCGGTAAAAGCAAAGCCTTAGCCTGCGTAGTTCTATAGGAGGTGAGTGAATCATGTTGCAGAGAGAAATCTAGAGAGTAGACGACCACTACCTTTGAAAGGATCGGCTGGACTGAAGTTCACCATTGAAGAGGTTTCTTAGATTTGAATTCATATTTTCTGTCAGATCGTGTCGGATTGCGAGCGATACACGTAGAATCTAAAACAGGATCCAGACAAATCGACAGCCTCTGTCTAACAATCTACCAATCACAGCACGCTTTTTAAGGATGACCCACTATGAAACTTTATCACTTTCGATTTTCGTCAAAAGATTTAAATGATAAACGATTAATCCGGAAAATTTCATATTGAGCTGAAATCCTGTCTTGGCAAAGGAATTATGTATCAGTCAATCTCAGCGATAACCTGACAGGGGCTTACCCAGGGGGGGGGGGGGGGGGGGGGGGGGGGGGGGCAAGGGGTTCAATAACCCCCGTTTGACCTGGAAAGCTATCTTAACAACGTCAAAAACATAAATCATAGAATAAGCATGAGAAAACTAAAATTAAGCAACCATGACCTATGATCGAAACCGGGAGACATAGTAGGCAATACAAAGAATTAGAAGAGAAGAATATGTCCCCTTTGCAAAAATGTTTAAGACGAAGAGCATTTCATTCTCAGGTGCCCAAACTACAAAAACCTTCCAAATGAACTTTTCCATGCCATAGAAATTGAAACCAAAATCAACCTACGCCAAATGGCCCCCTCGGATGCTTTTACCAGAATAATGTCTCTAAAATATAAAGAAAAATATCCAAAAAACTATAGCAAAATTTGTCTGGGAGGCCAAAACAGAACGTCAGCAATTACTTTGTAAAAGCACCCCCATCACGACGAAGCCTTTGAACCCTCGGACTTTGACCAAATAAAAGTGAAATTGAAAATTAAACAAAATATTAATGTATTTTCCTTTTTTAAAATTTATTGGAGTTATGCTCATGTAAATATTTTTACACGGTTCCAATAAAAAAATATATCATATCATTTTGACCCCCCTATTTTTAGCCAACATATATTTTTTAAATCAATTAATTAATTAGGAAAACTCGAGTAATATTTAGATGAAATCCCTTCGACAGCGTGTCAGTTCAAAATCAAGCTTTGAATTGCCAGGTCTATAGAATGTTCTTCCCGAAATTTATGGGTAGGAACAGGGGAATAGCAAAGTGGAACCCCCCTTCAAAAAACCTGGGTACGCCCCTGAACAATGCCCCCACCCCTCCCCGGCAAACCCCGGGGAATTGGTCATTTCTAAAAATAAAAATGAAAATTCCTGACTTCTGCAACCCTAAATACTATAGATAAATGATGAGCGATTTGTGCGATATCATTTTTCGCGTGAACTTTACCGCGGAATTCACGAGTCGAGTGATGTTTTTTTAAGTTTTTTTTAATCCCATAGCAAAGATTTGATATTATTCTTGGGTTTCACGTGTCACGTGACCATACTAAAACTCCCTAAATAGGCTTTTATTCCAAGACAATAAAGAAAATAAAGACAGGACCCTTTAGATATTGTCATATACTTGTGGTTATGTGAGTTTCAGGCCAACTAAGTAAATATTTGTCAAGTTCTGGGAAATACAATTTTAGTAAGAAATGTATGGGAACTTTGCGATTCGATACCTTATTTATTTCTCTTATGACATCTTTGAAAAACATCTAATTCACACACAAAATAGTATGGATTAACAGAAGAATGTCAAGCGCTCTTTTTGACCAAATTTCAGGGAGATATGTTATTTTCTGAATGAAATATGAGTAACGTAATACACGTCAAGATTACAGCAAAAATGTATGGAGCCGCCATCTTGGTGCCCCCTTGAGGGACACCAAGATGGCGGCCAAATCACGAAGTCCCTCAAAAGCGCACACTAATAATAGGAATAACATCGAATGACATTTGTAGTTATTCTATAATCATATATTCTCTATTAGTTTCCAAATTAGACTATAACCTCCTGTTAAAGTTCCCAATCGACTCTTTGAAATTCGTGACCGGGTGTTGCGTGACATGAATTACCTTCGGCGATATTTCTGTGTTTTAGTAATGAAACGATATGATATTTGGAATGAATGCTCCTAAGAAATGATTCGAGCTTTGAACTTTCTTTGCGCGTGGGGAACCTGTGTTTTTATCGAATTCAGCTTTCAACCATTGAATTTCACGTTAATTCTCGTTCGTCTTTAGCCAATCAACGCGCGCGTAAGAATTGAGCTAGGGGATTCAGTCTAAAATTGGTGATTAGATAAATCAATGATTAGATAAATCAATGATTAGATAAATCAATGTATAATTATTGTCGTCATATATTACCTATAATTCAGTGTTCTACACTGCGAGAGGTACTATTTAATAAACGAATTATCTATCTATTATCTATCACACAATTGCTCAATGTAATATTTAACTTCTCTTTATTTATTTTTTTATCTTCTGATAATCTCCTTCAAAATATGAAGAATGAATTTCTAATATTTCATGCTAATGACAATTTGTCATCCGATTGACACTCTACTTTTGGGGCGAGCTGCATGGATCTTCCACGTAGTCTCATTTCGAATACTGAAGCTTCAGCTGGATGGTGTGCAAGTAGAGGGGGAACTAGCAAACGAAGCCGAATACTTCTTCACCAAATGACTTGAAATGTCGTACCAATCCATCTTGTTCCCGCCTTTCGCACCGCAAGTCTTGTGCATTGGCAACACCTCCCGTTCTGCATCCAAAATCTGAAACGAAAGCGCTTCAATTTTATTATACCGTAGGTGATTGGACTGGGGCTAGTTACTAAGGAAATAGTACGAAACATAGAGAACAGAACTTTTGGCGAAAAATTATAACTGAGAAACAATCAAACATTTACAGCTGTTGTCATGCCACAATTCACAATTCCCCTTATAACATCTTGATACCACTACTACCAAAATCCTCTTCGAATTCGTTTTGTTATTCAAAAGTTTGAGCTTGTTTGGGAGCTGCAAGATAATGGTGTTAATGAGGCAAACAAAAGGAACTACGAAAAGGATTCTGGAAGTAGTGGTATCAAATGTAATAAAGGGACTGAATTTATAAAACGAAAGTGCTACAGTCAGAAAAGGGCCGAACCTAGAAGTAATTTCTGTTGGATGTGGATGTTTTTTTTTTTTACAGAAATCTAATCGTTTACCGTTTGGAACAACGCCCTGGAAGTCCCAACAAAATTGCGATGGAGGAACCAGGTTTGAAGGCTGGTTCTCTCTGTAGCGCAAGACGCAAGCGCGAAGCAAGTGTGAATCATTGCGAGGCAAGCGCAAGCCTAAAATCATTCTCGAAGCCAGAGCTCCCAGCTCGTCACCTTCGCGGGGGAGACTCTAATGACAGCCACTGACGCATGCGCAAGATATGATACAGAGCAGCAAAGAGAAACGACTTTCTGCGCATGCTCCAACGTTCAAAAACAACCAATCAGCGAAGACGCTCAAATGGATGTCCCCAGAGCCTCCCCTGCCAGCAGACGAGCCGGGGAGCTATGGGTACGAGAATGGCCTAAAATCAACACCCATTAGTTGCGTGCGCCTGCGTTCACTTGATTCACACTAGACGCAAGCACATTTTTCTACAGAAAATTCAAATCCTGCCTACCCTAGCTCCCTCCCCAGTCCCCCTCCCCTCCCCTCCCTCCCTAATATCGCCCAGCCCGGTTTTTTCCTAATAACCCCTTCCAGTCTCTCGATCTCCACTTACTCTGTCCCAGATGTTGAAGTCCGACAAAAGGAAGCTTTCGATGCCAAGGGATGGTTCAATATAAAAGTCCCAGGGGCCTGTAGGGTATACACCAGCTCTAGCTCTAATTAAACCAAAGTCTTGATCCTCTTGCTTTTCATTGTTGATGTAAGCTAGCACTTTTCCAGTTTCACTAACTCGTGAAAGGCAGAACATAAACCACTTTTTAGTGAAGGATTCATGCACTTCATATTTCGCTTTCCTGTTTGAAAAGAAAGTAAAAAAAAAACCCACAATATTAGACCAAAAAGGAGAGGGAATCGCTTGAGAGACAAATATGTCAGGGGCGGATGTCAGATAACTCACATCTTTGCAATCACCGCTATATAGGTTTTCTTTTTTTCCTGGTGTAGTGACTCTACTACGTAGTTTTAGTACTGTCATACTAAGGCATCATTTCGTGCCAAATGCATGCTCGCCGGCGCGCGTTGTCATCTGACCCTCGTTTTGGTGTTGTGGTATGAGGGTCGATGCCTAGCGGTGGATAATATATATAACTCGACGCTTCGCGTCTCGGTATATATCCACCACTATTCACCTCCCATCAGGAGATAGTTGTTTAATAGAACGAAGATAGTTGGAAAATAGTCATGTCCCCTAAATTATGATAATCCTCATTTTAAGGCCATTTAACAATTGACGATAATCCTCATTTTGAGTTCGCAATCAAGTTGATTAGGAAGACCTACGAGGCCTGGACTTTAAATTGGATGATCAGATGAGCTGAGCCGACTTGAACAGGACGCTCCTTTTTCTGTAGGGTCAATTCCATAAGGGGAAGGGCGTAGTCGTCAGTTCCAAACTCGAGAAGGTTCGAACCATCTTCCTTCACCTGTGTAAAGTCCAGCTGGAACAAACAAAACAGCGAGCAATTATTGGATGAGCGTCGTTGTCAATGTCAACCCGTGAGTGACGCGGGCTACCTGTGGTGGCCTACACGATCAACGTTTCTCTCCTCGTACTGCCTCGTAGCCAGGTGCGTTTGTAGTGATTTTCGACGCGAGAGCGACTGGGAGCGAGCTAGCGCGAAAAGCATAATGAGGAGGGGCGACCAATGATCCTTCGCGAACACGAACCATTCCCAAGATGCATTGCCGCGCTCGCTACCAGAGCACTCGCTAGAGATTTTTCTCTCTCTTTCTACTAAATACAGACGCCTAGGGACGAAGCAGATTTAAGGTGAGAAATAAGCTAGCAAAGTTTCTTGAATTCCAATTATAGTAAGTAAAAACTTGGCAAATTTTAGAAAATGGCACATTTCAACGGCAACTGTCTTGATATGATTTCTGTAATATCGGGAATAAACAATATCAAGACAAGTGGAATCAGGCGATTCTGTAAAAAACACTTTCGCGATGAACAAAGTTTATTCTTCTCTCAAGCAATTTCTTTTACAGAAGCGCTTTTTTTCAATAGGGAAGCACGCCCTGATGCATTGCGCGCGTAGAATCAAGAATCAGCTAGCTGATTATTGAAGACTTCAATTAAATTGTGTGATTCCCAAAGTGAAGCGCGCGCTCTTAGCCAATCGAGATAGTGAGTAATCGGGTTGTCTGCGCAAACGTTTCTCATTGGCTAAATCAGTCTGTCCGAGAGCAACACTGAAATGGCTTCCCTGACTACAGCTATGTGCCCTCAGTCACGTACATATCAATTAATCATTGTCGTTTTTGCCGAATGCACTTGGGAGGACTGGGTCGAGTCGCGCGCGGGCTTGTGTGGGTATTTTAGCGTGGTTACCAAGACAAAATCAATGGTGGACAGATCGAGAACTCGAGTCTCTGTGATTCCTGCAAGTTTTCATTCAAAATTTCACAGCTTTCTTGCTACATTTACCGAAATTCTTATCAAAAGAGGATCTCCTGTCACTTCCTTATAAGGTAAATGATTCCAAATATGGTGCTGGCCGTGAGGTGTTGAAAAACGACAATTTTTGGTTGGAGATTGTTTCATATGCAAAGCAAAACATGGATTTAAAAACTTAAGAAACTAAATTGTCGTCTTGAGTTAAACAATTGCCCACCCTTTTCGAAATAATTAACTGAATACGAGACAGTTTCTTGGAAAAGAAAACCACATAAGCCTTCGGAAAAACACAGTTGTGCCGCTCAAAAATTATAAAAACACAAAGTTCAAAAGAAATTCCTGCATCATTTAATTGTTTAATGTGCTTTTGATATGTCTGTAATAAAGAAAGTATAAATGGAGTCCATTGCAAATTTGAGACATTTACCCTACCTTATGTAATGCCTAAACAAAATGTTGGACATTTCGAGCCCGCGCTTGCCCAGCGGACAACCGCATGATAATGAAAAAAGTGGCGACCGAGGCAAAGCGATATCGAAGAAGTCCAGTATCATTATCGCGGTTTAACTGTGTGATTACCCATTATGCACCAAGAAACGAGTGATTGGAACAAAATGGCGAAAGAGCAAAGATGTTTCCGTGTGATTTCAACTTTTTCGTGATCTTCTTCTGAATTTCAATCCAACATGGCGTTTGTCGGTCGTCGAATTTAAGCACAATTTCAAGGGATTATGGGACTATTTTCTACATATTCTATTGCGTGTTTTCAGCTGATTTAGAAACGTTTATATCCATTTAGAATGTTACTATCTCCGAGTCCGAACTTTCGTGTAGACAACTTTCCAAGGTATTGCCGGACAAACATTTGTTGCTGATTTCAGTGATTTCGGACTAAATTACAAAACATGAGAGTCTTGGTGAAGCCAAAAAGTGGGGTACGATTGAGTAGGTTTCCAAAACATATCAAGGCTCAATCTATCGCTGGTAAGACTTCATATACTATGCTAGTTAATATCAGAGTCCGAAGTTTTTACTAAGTTTATTTGCAAAGGAATATGAGCGGCCGCCATCTTGGCCAATATTTCTGGGTTGCGAGTTGCGCAATTTAGCGGCCACCATCTTGGCCAATATTTCTGGGTTGCGACTTGCGGACGTATTTTTCCGAGCCACGCTGGGGCGAGGAAACATGCGAGCAACGAGTAAAATGTCCGCCAGGCCAAAAAAAAAAAAAAAAAAAACATCTAATGAGTTATTTATTCTACGACAAACACGGGAAGTCATTCAATTGCGCGCGTACAACCGGTTCGTACACGGGGAACTTCTGCAGCTGAATTTCCTATATTGGTAGAATCGGATTTCCCATGGCTATCCATGTGAATTGGGCACACTTTCCACGCGTGTGCCTTGGAAAGTTCAGCTTTTCCCATGCATGGGTTTCTGAAGAAATTCCCTGTGTATTATACGACAGATACGGGAAGCCCAGTTCATAACCGGTTTGCTACAGTCTAACGTAGTTAACGTCCTCCAATATTCTTCGGAGAAATGCAAACGAAGAAATGGGACATTACCTTCATCCACATGCAGATTGTAAAGTCCTGCGTTAGATCTATGTCCTTGATCAAGCCATTCGTGGAAGCGCCTGCTGTAATGGTGAGCTGGACGGAGTCTGTAGGTAATGATGTGAAGAAATCACTTTAAAGGTAGCCTGTCACGGAGGTTGTCTAATTTGCGAGCCTGCGAGCCACGAGTTCAGTTCAGTTCAGTTCAGTTTATTAGCACTTATTTATATTACAAACAAGGTTATGCACTACAAAAAGAAAACAACTATAATAAAGATTTGTAATGTATAGAAACAAAAGAAAAGTGCGTAGTGACCATAGTAGCGCATGGCTTTCGAAATGGTCACTACCACTGAAAATAGAGAGACTATTTTAATGTTGAACATGCTATCAAGGTTATGAATTTCTAAAAGCTTATAATATTTGGATGCATTTTCTCTTCTGGAAGCAAAAAAGATGGATTTTATACATTTGTTCATTTTGAACTTTACAGATTTAAGGCGAGTTTGGCATGCAGTTCCCCAGCTCATAAGGCCATAGGAAATATAAGGGTAAATAAAGCTATAATAGAGTTGCTTGAGTTTGCTAAGGGGTAGATAATATCGTAATTTATTTAGGATTCCTGTGTTTTTTGATAAAGAGCAATTAACATGTTTGATTTGTGCATCCCATTTAAGGTGGCCATCAATAAAGATACCTAAATATTTGAGATTTGGCTTTCTTGAGTAACATTGCATGCAGTAAAATGTTAATAGAGACCCTCCGCCTAGGAGAAGCAATTAGCATAAAGTTTGTTTTCTTGATATTAATAGATAACTTATTGGCATTGCGAGCCTCTTAGCGAGCCCCGAGCCTTTTCTGGCGAACCTTTGAAAAACACATTAAAAAATAGAAGAAAAAAAAGCATATAATACGTGGTCATTTTAAAGATACCAATGATTAATATTCCACTCTATCCAACAATATTAGTCTAACTAAGAAATGCAAAAAGCAACCAAATCTCAGTTCCTTCAAAATTATCATGAATACCATGGCTCATAAATTGGTTACCACACTAGCCTGCGACTTCTCTTACTCGGTTTATCCAGCATGGTAACATGGTAGGCAGTCATAAAGATTGCCCGATTTCCACGCTCGTCACACCGCTTCAATTCCATTCGCAACTTCTACCCAACCGACAAATAGCGATTTAGTTTCCGTCTTTTAAAAATGACTTTTGAAATGAGCTATACAATTATAGCCGCACGCTTTCAATAAATATATTTTATAATAGTTTATAAAAAACTTTACTCTGAAGATGCAATTAAAACTTCAGAGTTGTAAACTAACAGACCCCTGACAGAGTACTAAACGCAACCAAAGCCCATTCCACGGTTGCGAGCCTCTTGGCGATCCCCGGGACTATTTAAGACGAGTCTTTGAAAAACATAATAAATACTTGAGTAAACCTTATGTCGAGAAGCGGTATGGTCAACCTTTTGGCCACCTTGCCTTATTGAGTGAACATTATTTCAAATTTAATAAAAATGTCAGGAAATACATCAAAACTCGGGGCTCGCCCCGAAAGGTCCGTGGCTCGGTGGCTCGCAAATAGCACCCCCCCCCCCCCCCCCCCCCGTCACGCAACTGCGCAGCTTTTCTGTGCATTGCAAAACAAAGAACAAGGTCCAGAAGGGGGGTCCCAATCCCAGTTCTCAGTATCAATTTTCGCCAAATCCCAGTCCCAATCGCCAAATCCCAGTTGTGTGTGACGCTGCAAGCCGCTGACCGAAATACTGAGTATGAGGAGACTGTTAACTAAACAAGAAACCGCTGTACAGATTATTGTCGTTCTTGACTATCTGTTTTGTCTGTTTCACATGTTTACACTGATTTTATCCTGACAATTATTTTAAAACGATCGTTTTACAAGAAAAAGGGAAATGAATATTGAATCCCATTCACAGTTTAGTATAGACATTAATTCCCATTCCCAACGTTCAAATCCCAGTCCCAGTGACCTCAATCTCATTTTCCCAGCTTAAAACAACGCCAATCCCAGCTCCCATTTTACCCATTCTGGACCCTGAAAGAAGTATCCCGTAACGATGGCTAGCGAAGGAAAAAACCTCGAAAACAATTGTTTCTGATCTCGCTAGTTCTCGATCCATCGGACCATCTTTTTAGCTTTACATATTCTTAAATAGTTTTCTAATAGGATTGTCTTATTAGTTTGCTGATGAATCAGTGGTCGCTCCTGGAGCATGCGCGTATCGTGACAGGCTTCCTTTATCAGTGATCGTTCCTGGAGCATGCGCGTATCGTGACAGGCTTCCTTTATCAGTGGTCGCTCCTGGAGCATGCGCGTATCGTGACAGGCTTCCTTTATCAGTGGTCGCTCCTAGAGCATGCGCGTATCGTGACAGGCTTCCTTTATCAGTGGTCGCTCCTGGAGCATGCGCGTATCGTGACAGGCTTCCTTTAAACAGCCTTAAAGGGACAGTGTCACGATTTTATAAGGGTAATTTAGGTTACGTTATATGTAGCCAAATTAATAAAAAATGAGCAAGATGGATATTTTCGGAGCCCTACATAGAGCGCGCATTTTGTAGCTAAATTCTAATCGTGGTTGAACGACTCAGAGAAATTACTTCGACTTATTAGGAGGCCTACTTCGGGTCTTAATATTAGGAGGCCTAAGAGAAGGAGGCCTAAAAGTAGGAGGCCCACTACGGGTCTAAATATTAGGAGGCCTACTCCGGGTCTAAATATTAGGAGGCCTACAAGTAAGAGGCCTACTTATTAGGAGGCCTACTCCGGGTCTAAATATTAGGAGGCCTAAAAGTAGGAGGCCTACTCAGGGTCTAAATATTAGGAGGCCTAAAAGTAGGAGGCCTACTTATTAGAAGGCCTACTCAGGGTCTAAATATTAGGAGGCCTAAAAGTAGGAGGCCTACTTATTAGAAGGCCTACTCAGGGTCTAAATATTAGGAGGCCTAAAAGAAGGAGGCCTACTGAGGGTCTAAATATTAGGAGGCCTAAAACCGGGTCTAAATATTTTGTGGTCGGGGATGATCGTCGTATCGACTCCGTTTTCTTAATGTTAAACTATAGTTTAACTATAGCTAAGCCCCTGCGCCTAAAGGATAGAAGATAGAAGATAGAAGATAGCCCTTTAGACAATTTTTCTGTCTCAAAACAGTAAATAGTGCTTGATATCTACTAGTTGAGGAACCAATCAGAGGGCGCGAAAATGACTATTCACTGTTCACTGTTTTGGTAAAATCACGAAAATGACTATTCACTGATTTGGTGTATACTAATTAGTGTAATTCTCACTTACTATCATAAAATCCCATACCTTGGCACTTCCTCGCCTTGTCCGGTTTCTTACCGCTAGGACATTTCTCCAGACATTTGTTTGTTGTAGGATCAATCGCTGTACGGCAGACCTTGCACTCATCCGCGGCTGGCGTTTTTCCCTTCATCGGCTCGCAACCTATGATAACGTTAACGTTATAATATAGATTTAGCCACTGGCCAAAAGCGGAGCTCCCGGCTACATATTTTTCTGTTAACGGACGCGCAGTATTTTCCCGCCGAAATGAAATACGGTTTTTGGGTTGCCTGTGGTAGGGGCGCGCAGACACGGACGCGCCCCCGATACCCAAATGGGAATACCGCTGAACCATGGAAAATGAAGTCGATCGTATACCGGAGTTCTATTGTATTTTTCCTGCGATACCTATGGTGCTCCGCTCTGCGGCCTTCGGCCGCTAAGGAGCTCCGCTATAAATATCAATTTTTAAATTTTATTTTTATATTAAATTTGCCCGAGGGCCGGGAAATCCTCAGAGCGAGGCTCCAATTACATGGTTCCCTGGTTAGTGTGGTGGGTTAGTAAGCTGTGAGACCTGCACTGAGGATGGGCAACTTCCGACGTCCTCGTGGTTCTTTGACGTCCCTCTGGTTCCGGTTAGTGTAGTGTATCTGAGAGACGGGACCTACAATTTAACGTCCTTATCCGAGAAGACGCGAAGGTCTAACCATTTGCAGATATTATAGCAAAGGAGCACCTTCTCCTCAATATTTAGAAAAGACCCTGAGTGTTGGTCCGGCCGGGGTTTGAACTCCTAACCACCCGCACATAAGCCCGGCGCTCTACCACTGCGCTAACCGGTCGTCGGTCGTCGGTCGTCGGTAGCGGTTTGTAGGTTTTCTTTGAAAGCGCTTCTTTGGAAACTCTCGCAAGGATACCGGTAAATCGTTCCAAACCATTTCGCCAATTCTTAAAAAGCCTTTTATGTTGTGCTAATCTAGATTTTTTAATATATGTTGACTTTTTAATACATGTTGATCGGGTACCGCATGAGTGTATATTTTGGGTATCAGCGAAGAGTTTAGTATATTGGGTGGAGCAGCTTTTCTTTCGAATGTCATGCATAAGGCAGCTCACATATTCAAAATAAAGAAAATCGACAGGTAAAATATCACATTTAAGAGCGGATGTCTGTAACGGTCGAACATGGGGTTTGGGTAGCCTTCCGAGGCCGTTTTTACCGCACCAATAAAATATCAAAAATAAAAACAAATTCAAGGCGCTTTGGAAAATTTAAGCTGGCAGAACTCAAGAGCACATAATTCTTGTCATTTTAAGCAGCTGTTTATTTCCCAGCGTTGAAAATTGAATATTTTACGAGTTTTTAAATAATTACACTTTTTTGGAGCCCCCATCTATAGGGTATCTTTGACGTGCTTTATCGGGTGATCCATGTACATTTGACAACTGAAATTTACTCAGGGCGAGGTCAAGTTAACACATGGTTCTAGTGTTTCGAGATGTAAACAACAATTTTGAAACTCGAGAGCTTTGATTTTATCTCTGCAGATTCAAACTCAAGCAAGAAACCATGATTATTGTCTGAGGATATTGGTTAGACTCTTATTCTCGTTTCAACAGAGATTTTTGCAAGATTTTCCCTCCACGCTTGTCAAGTGAACAGTGTGATGCGTGATCTTTAGTCGCCATGTCAAGGTATTTTTACCGCCTCCTGCTGGTTACAAAAGTAGCTTGCCCACAAAAGTTATTTGATATTTGTAAACATCTATCATCGGTCTATTACCCTGAGTAAATTTCAGTTGTCAAATGTACATGGATCAACCCGATAAAGCACGTCAAAGATACCCTATAGATGGGGGCTCCAAAAAAGTGTAATTATTTAAAAATTCGTAAAATATTCAATTTGCAACGCTGGGAAATAAAAAGCTGCTTAAAATGACAAGAATTATGTGCTCTTGAGTTCTGCCAGCTTAAATTTTCCAAAGCGCCTTGCATTTGTTTTTATTTTTGATATTTTATTGGTGCGGTAAAAACGGCCTCGGAAGGCTACCCAAACCCCATGTTCGACCCGATACTAAACTCGGCCGGATTTCTCCGAAAATATTAATCGCAACGAGATAAAAAATATATCGTTAGAAGCAGCTGATAACAGGCTTCATTCTGACATGTAATGTCAAAATCCATTTTTCCAGCTGGAGTCGACCGTTACAGACATCTGCTCTTAACAAAGGTTGGAACCGCGTGTTCATTTCTATTAGCAAAACTCATAAAACGTAGAGCCCGTTTTTGGAGCAGGAGAACCTTATTCAAGTGATACTTTCTGGCAGAACCCCACACAGTACTACTGTATAATATATATATGGAAAGATTAAAGACTTGTACATTTGGCGTAAAATCTTATAAGGTGTACAAAGTTTAGCACCTCCTAATGGCAGTGGTAGTGATAGTGGTAGTGATAGTAGTATTTTCAATGAAGTCATACTGACCGTGCAGTGGATCACACGCGACATGGCAGGTTTGCACACACTGTTGTGTTTCTTCATCCTTGTGGGTCTTGCCTTTACATTTCGTATTCATCCGTAACCGCGGCACCGTATGTAGGTCAGTTGCCTGGAGAAACATATCACATGAAGGCCATCATTTATTATTATACCACAATGCGCGCGTTTCTTGAATTCTGATTGGCTCTCAGACATTGGTACATAAAAGCTTATACCACAACGCGCGCGTTTCTCGAATTCTGATTGGCTCTCAGCCGTTGGTACATAAAAGTATATACCACGAAACGCGTCATCATCAGCGCGCGCGCTAAAAAGAACCAACGAAAACACGTTTGGCCGAGCTTGCGCTACTGATTTTGTATATATTTTTGCCTTTTTGTTGTGGTATAAAACAACTGTCCTCGGCTGCGCCTCGTGAGTCCACAACATTTTGACCACTTTATTACGTCATTCCGTGGTATATAAGAGGACATACCACGGAAAATCAGAGGACATTTGTTGAATATACCATGGAACGCGCCACCATCAGCGCGCGCGCTAAACGTCAATTACGTCATTCCGTGGTGTATAAGAGGACATACCACGGAAGATCAGAGGACATTATTTAATCTCATCGACGGCGAAAGCGGAATTGGCATCTAAGCACAAATTGTTTCATATCTCCGTTAAAGGGGCACTGTCACCATTTTACACGATTTTAGGGTTAACTTAGGTAGCTTACATGCAGTCAGATTCACAAGAATTGAACAAAATAATCGTCTAGGTTTGTTACTTTTCAGCTACAAGATGAGTACAAATTTGGAGTATTTCCGTGTGCTATCGAGCGGATGGAATTGGATTGTGAAATGACATTTTTAATTTCGTATCAGGCAACAGTTTTAAAACTTGGAAATTTGATAGCAAAAGCTGCTAAATCTTACGTAAGAATGCATATATATATAATGCAAGTTTCAGTTAATTTTTTCTTTCTAGGACATAATAACAGTATACGTAGGATTATGAGTTATTTCTGTAGATCACTGGTCTTATTTTATAATACTTTATAACATACCTACGATATAACGCGCGCTCTGATTGGTCAATTTTTATGAAGAAGTTTTGGCGGGATGCACGTAGTCAAGGGCAACCGAAGAAGGAACACGGTTTGAACTCGCCGAAAGATTGATTTGGTTCGCTGAAAGATTTTCGTGTCTTATTCACTAAAAATATGGCTAACAAGTCTAAAATGGAGTTCATCAAGCACTATTGAGAGCATGTCAATTTGTGGGTTATGCACAAGGTTGATAACTTCCATGGATTTAGTGAAAATTTGAGTGCTGTGTGTCAAACATCAGGGTGAAAAGCCGGCCGGTGAAATTCAGAACAAGTTCAATTCAGATTTCAATGACAATGGAAATTGCAAGCGATTCAATATGAAGGGACTAAATGGACAAACACAAGAGGTATTTAAACAATTTTGTTAGTTTTATGGAAATTAGCGTTTCTGTAGCTTATTTTCGAACAGTTTATACGTCTAAATAAAAAGTTGTTTTGGTTTTATAGTGCTGTTGGTTTTTGTGCACCTGTTTCGCCCTGACAAAAAACTTTTTCTTTCTCCAAAAACCCGTGAAAAACTTATTTAAGCTTAAGTTTATTTAATTAAATTGTCATTTAACATTTTGTTTATGAAAGTTTTATTATATTTCATTCCAGTTGACTTTGTTTTGACGAGTGAAAAATGCAATGTTTTCAGTTTCAGTTTTACCGTGTTCGCTTGAACGCTTCGGTGTTATTCGTGTTCGGAGCTGCCTTTTCACTTTTCTATGCTAAAATCTGTTGGCTATGTTATAAAAGTAATGGTCCATGCTTAGCTGTGCGTATATCCAGTTCTGGAAGCACTTGGATAGTTGAGAGAGCACTCAGCTAGCTAGAGTCGCACTCGGCTAACGCCTCGTGCGACTCTTACGCTACCTTCGTGCTCTCTCAACTATCCGCGTGCTTCCAGAACTGGATATACGCACGCTAAGCATGGACCATTACTTAATTGTTGAAACAACCGTGACGGTACCCCTTTAACGTTCGAAGGGTGTAGGGACGTATCTCTTTAACATGGGATTCGAGATATGCTCGGGATCCCTGTGGCGTCATGTCTCTCAAAATGGCCGTTGGTCGATGAAAAAAGACTAAGGGATCGGCACTGATAGGTTCGCCATGAAAAGTTGGTCGAACATTTTCTTGAGGTTATCCTGCAGAAATCGCAGCTGCAAAAGTCTCACAGGGAATTCTGCAGAAACCCATCGGACGATAGGAAAAGCTAAATTTCCCCGAGGCACGCGCATGGGAAGTGTTCGGAATTCACATGGATAGCCATGGGAAATCCGATCACTTCCGCCCATTCTCCCATCATGGAAAATTCAGCTTTTCCCATGGGAAAAACATATTGTAATTTTTAACTACTTTTAACTATTGTAATTATTGTAAAGCGCTTAGGACGGTTATTGGTTTAGGCGCTATATAAATAAAGGCTATTATTATTCAGCCATGCCACTATCTCGATTCTGATTGGCTAAGAGTATGCAGCGAAAGCTTGTTGGCGCGCAGTTCGTGACGTCAAACTCCAGACATTAGGATTGATGCACTCCAATGACGTCATAACGCAAGCCAATAGGTTTGGCCGCCATCTTGATTTTCATTTTGAAGGCGAAAGCCAATTTAGCTAATTTTCTCGTTGAATCTGCTATGCTTTTAGCCGAGAGATCATTGCTCAGGATATCTAAACATCAACAATGGCTATTTGAATTGAATACGAAGAGGAAAATAGTAATGGACGTAAGCTGAAGTTGAAAAAAAACCGTTTCGCCTTGCAAACCCTCGTCGTCGACTTCGTTTAGCTAGGTAAGAATTTCTTTTGCTGAATATAATAAAACAATTATTGAATTCGGTTTTCGCATGATAGTGAGATTTGTCAACGCCTCGAGTTATCCGCCTCAGCTTCGCTTCGGCAGATAACACAAACCTCGGCGTTGACAAATC
The DNA here is from genome assembly GCA_033964015.1 of Scolanthus callimorphus. Lineage (NCBI taxonomy): Eukaryota > Metazoa > Cnidaria > Anthozoa > Actiniaria > Edwardsiidae > Scolanthus > Scolanthus callimorphus. Next base: position 638,069 of record JAWWUD010000049.1, read on the forward strand.
TCACTATCATGCTCAACCTCATCCAATAAGTTTTAATTATTATTATTATGTTTCTGCAGAAATTCCCTGTGACTAAAGAAAGAGTCATCTTGACTTTGTTTAGCATGTTCCATATAGTCATAAAAAAAACAGGAGGTCTAAGCCACGAAAAACAGGGCATGGCGGCTGACACAGTCACAGGTAATTTCTGCAGAAACACATCCTTGAGCAAAGCTGAATTTGCATGGGAAGAGCATGGGAAGTGTTGGGAATTCACTTGGATCCGAACACTTCCCATTCTTCTCTTTAATTGGGAAGTACAAATCTATTTTAGGGTCATACGCTTATCATTTGCCCAACCTCTATATCTTCGTCGCCATTGCCAAGCCCATAGAAGCGCACATCCAAAGGATTGTCAGTGTCGATGTAACTAAGATAGACATCCCCAGTATAACCATCACCCGATGATTTGCCATACTCGATCACAGTACTGTCCTCGGTCTCTCTCAAGCACACAAAATACGATTGATAGAGTTTGCTATCTCCCAGACCAAGAGCGTCCTTTTCTTCAGTTTCCACTTTTCGATTTGAGCCTGAAGATTTAAGGTGTTACATGCATTAATAGTCTAGTCATTTTGTGAAATGACCCACAACTAATTGCAAACTACGCTTTGACTAAGAGAAATTTCCAATGTCATAATTCCAATACAGCGCCTGACTAGGAATCTTGAAACACGTTTCCATAAACAACTCAATAATTCTTAATAATGGATTCGGTTTGCAAACATCAATAGACTCTATACAAAGGGTAATTTCTATGTAAAACTAAAGGAAAGCGTTAGAATATTTACCTGTAACGCGTTACAGTCTAGAACTAGTTTCATCAGCGTAGAGCTATAAGTGCCGTAATACCTCATTATAACAAAAGCCAATATGGCAAAGAAAGCTGGTTCCAATTGCTTTGAATAAATCCCTTTTTTCGAGATGTTGCCGTATCGGGATTTTGGACGACTTTTGATATGTTATCAAGTGAGTATAATAGAGTCTAAATCCGTTGAGATTTGTACTGTTGCAATTTGTTCCGGGTTAGCCTTACTTATTCACGTAAAATGACGGGACTATTATTAATAAGCAATTATTGGATGAGGTTGATCATGACATCGTCAGTTAACAAACCGAGACCACATGCACGAGGCTTTGCTAATGCTTGGTGCACACTAGCGACATAACGACATAAGAACGTCATTTTGCAACGAAAAAAGCATTGGAAAATAATGAAATAATCAATATTTTCATGGATCATCATTAGAATACATCATCAAAGCAATCTTCTGTTACTTTTTGTGGACTTCAACTTTTGAAACCACTAACTTTTGTTCGCGTGATATGTTCGTTATGTCGTTATGTCGCAAGTGTGCATAAGGCTTAACTCACGATGGCATGCGAAAACCGAATTCAATAATTGTCTTATTATACATTTTAAAGAAGATGACTTTATTCAAAATATTATTCATTTGTAAATTAGGCCAGAAGACCCCTTTTGGGAGACCTGATAACGTTGTTGTAGTTGTAGTTTGTAGCTTTGTTCAAATTCAAAATGTAAACACGGACGAGGGGCTTGGGAACGACCGACTTTTAAAACATGCTAAATGCAATGTCCGCTGCAGATATTGCATTTAGCATGTCAAGTTCACACGATATTGAGAATTGATTGTTTGCTCTCGACCAATCAGATTTGCGGTAGTGAGTTCAATGTACAATAATCGATATTTCAGCTCAATTTGACCGTTTTTGTGAGAACAATTACCCTCTAAATTAAGACAGGTTATGTCAGAGATTCGAGCAATGCTTGGCCAAAAATATTGTTACTAAAAAGTTTGATACCTATATTGCCTCTATTTTGGCGTGATTTAGAAGGTTCCCATTAAAGAATTAAGCAGTGGTAGTTCCGCCAAAAAATTCTCATGGAGACCCGAGAAATATCCAAAAAAAAATAACATGAATGTATATAGGATAGCCACTGGCACTGGCAAATATTTTTCATGCTCAATGCAACATTTCTGTGAACTTTGAATTTTATTTTCTCAGGTTCCCATGATAATAGACCTTTTTCCAAAATGGCCGCCGAAAATAAAATCGATTTTTGTTAAAAATGAACACCAGCACTAGAACACACATCATCACTTTAGTAAACTACAAAATTTCGCTGCATTATATCCAATATCTTCCGAGAAAACGAAAGTTGAAAATTTGAAAATTTACAGATGTTTGTATGACTGGGGGTATGCGTCATACCCCCAGTCATACAAAACTCTGTTAAAATTTCAATTTTCAGACTCTGCTTTCCTCAGCTGACATGGCATTTGGCATAACGAAAATTTGAAGGATTACTTATGTGATTATGCTCTTTCTTGTGCCAGTGTCTGATTTTCAGTCAGTTTAATTTTAAGACATGTGAATTTGCGGCGGCCATTTGGAAAAAGGTCTATTGTTTGGCCGGACGATAAGAGGTTATCACTTATATTCATACCACAGGCTCCCAGGCTACTGATTTGTGTGAGGAATTAACGGTAAAATACAGAGAATGTATGGACATGTAAATCACGAGAAAAATAGACGATGGAAATTTAAAATCACGAATAAAAAACTGTTCTACAATAATATCTTGTTGTACTTCTCTTGAAATCTACGAAAATTATGGAGAGTGAGCCCTTTTTATTCTTCTCCCGCTCCCTATACAATAGAATTCAACCAGGCAGAAAACACGATCTCGTCAAACCGACGGCTCAGAGCCGACAGTTTGTGTACGATCTCAAAATTTACACATAGAGCGGTTTACACATGACTGTCGTGAGAAATTCGCAATTTTTTTGTAATTACTCCTATAGGTTTTGTTCAGAATTGGTGTAATTACTTTGCGATTGGTTTCACGACAGTCATGTGAAAACCGTTCTAAATTTTTAATAAATCCTCAAATCATTTTACGTACTTCTTATAAATATATTTAACTAACTTACTTGCCAAATATTTCGGCGAAAGATCCATTCCCGCGGAGAATATAAGCAAATATTTTAGCAGTTCTGCATTTCTCCAGTCATATGGACGGACTCGCGTCTAGATGACGTCATTTCGGCCGACTCGGAGTTGTTCGGGCCCCGCTGTTGTACTCCGAATTGACTCCGAGTCTTCTTTTCGCGCCTGTTGTAAGGGCCCGAGCAACTCCGAGTCGGCCGAAATTACCTTTCAAAAAACACCAAAATCAAATCAAAAGATTTGTTACTTTTAGCAACAAGATTTTTGACCGCTTCATGTTGAAATTGCTCGAAGTTAATCTTTCTTTCTAAATCCGTGGGTAATGTAGGATTGCGTGTGAATAAAGCGCTTCGTAAATTTTGGACTTAAAGAGCCCGTGTCAGCCACTCCTTTGTTATTGTTTTCGTTCGATATTAGAAGACAAATGACACGTAGAAATTTCTTAATAAACATCTAAAAACAAAGTTTCAGATTCGATTTACTAAATTCAATCGAGAACATTGCTCTTTATTCTCTAAATCAACCGATGGAAATGGATGCTTTCTCTGACTTGGTATGTTGCTATGCTGTCAAAATGGCGGCTGTCACAGGCTTCTTAACAAACTGACCTTGTACATTGCTACTCCATAAGGTGCGATCTGACAATAGTACCACGTATCCATGTCATTGGGTATTATCGAGAAGATCACATAAATTGAACCCTTGCTGATGCCAGAAAAATATACGCATTCGCCGTCAGATTTCGGTTGAATGCGGTATGCGTTGGACCAGTGAACATTGCATGGTCTGATGCCCAGTGAGTTATCTTTTTCTTTTCGAAATACATCTTGTGTTTGCGACTCCAGCCTCGCCACCGTCTTGCCTTTGTAGCTTGCCGGGAGTTCTGGAAAGTGAGTAAGTGACTAAGTAGGATATTTATATGCTCAAAAACAGTAAAAATATATGTTATTTATCGGCTGGGAGGTCCGTATAGGGCAAAACTGTGAAATGTTTGTGAAAAGTCGATCCTGTCTGTCCCGTTAAAATGCCCTCTGTGTCCTTAAAATGCTCTAAAAGCGTAAACATATTGTCAAGCTTTCAAACAAAAAAATCTTACCTCTAATATTGTCTCTGTGATGCTTTTGAGTTCTTTGTAGTCCTGAAAATTGCTACATATTGCGTAAAACAGCCTGTAAAAGCCAAAGTTCCTGACACCACTTACTAGGCACAGACAGATTCTGCTCGGCAACTTTTGAGCAACTTTTTCAATTTTGAGCAACTTTTTCAATTCTGAGCAACTTTTTTCAACTATGAGCAACTTCTTTGCATTTCCGCTATTTCCTATTGAATTTTTTACAACAAAATGGCAATTTGTGATACATTTGCCATTTCAAATCAAACACAGAATGAAAAATCTTGCTAAAAAGATAATAAAAAGTACTTTCTTCACCTTAGGTGCTCACTGCTCAGAGGTATCTTCAAGATATGGATGTCTCGTTGGGTATCACAAAATAATAAAAAAATATCTAAATATAGAGCAGAAGCAAAATGGCGGAAGACCCTATTCAAGAATTGCTAGAGAAAATGGGGCAGAGGTGACATAACCTAAAAGGGCTTCCTTATAGGTTCTTTCAAAAGTAGTAGCAGTATTATTGTATGAGTTTGATACTACAAACTCCCCATTTTTTTTACTAAGCCAACAGAATGGCGGCAAGTGAGTCTCTTTTTAAACAACCGTATTGATTAGTATAATTATGTCATATGGTGTTTAGAATATAATTGCCTGATCTTATATGGAGATGTTGAGTTGAGTGATTCTTTATCATTTTTTAAATAAATCAGGCGACAAGCGTGAAGAAATGCTCTTTTTTGGGGAGCAACTTTTGATTCTGTGAGCAACTTTTTCGAATTTGGGCAACTTTTGGGCAACTTTTGAGGGTATTTTGCGGCAACTTTTAAAGAATTTTTGAGCAGAATCTGTCTGTGCCTACCACTTACAGGCTGTTTTACGCAATATGGAGCAATTTTCTGGACTACAAAGAACTCAAAAGCATCACAGAGACAATACATAGAGGTAATATCTTTTTATTTGAAAACTTGACAATATTTCTACGTTTTAAGAGCATTTTAACGATACAGAGGTCATTTTAACGGGACAGAACAGGATCGACTTTTCACAAATATCGACCTTGGGCGCCCTGTGCTCTATGACTAATCAGAATGCAGAATTCGTTACCGTACCCTCTAGGTAAAAAATAAATTAAGCTACGTAAACTTTTTGAATCAACTTTTATTTAAAGTTGTTTTTCATTGCAAAATATCTGGAGAGGCGGTGGTCAACGAAGCAGACGGCGTACTTTTTCCTCTTCCCAAACGGTACTTTAGAAATTCTCATACTTTGCAGTAACCTTCCCCTTCACTCTTGTCTTATATTGTCACTATCTTGCTCCCCCCTGTGTTTAAAGTGTTCTGCCGCCTCTGTATTCATAGACGTATTTCCAAGGCACATTAACAATAGAAAGCTATCAACCTAAAGGCAAATTTTGTCAAGGTTTGTCTGTTTTTGGAGGTTTCCTTCCGGAGATATGATGTTCTTTTTTTCTTTCCTGGATAAAACCTATAGTGGTCATTCCGTGTGTCCGTCCGTTGACAGGAATCAAGGTTGCCGGGGTTGGACTAGCTTATCAAAAGATGTGACGTCATCATTTAACAGCCTTTATGTAAACTAAAACAAATTAAAATATCTAAGGGAAAGAAAGAAGGGAATTTGGTCAACTTGTGTGAAGTAATCGATGACGTCATCATTTAAGGGTGTTCTTTTACTAAAAGCATTCATAAGTCGTCGACAGAGGGTGGAAAGCAACGGCACTTGAACAAAATTGTGTTGTTTGGCGCAAAAAATAGTCGCGTGATGTGACCGTACGTTATAAACTAAGAAAAATTCGTATCTCAGGAATACAGTTCGTAAGACAACAACTTGAACAAAATTGTTCAGGTTGTCGGGGCAATGCAAAACTGATGGTCATATACATGGTGTGATGTTGTCGATGAAACTTTGATACTCTCTTACTTGGAAATTTTTTTTTGAGGCAGCGTAAATAGTAGCATCATCGGGTATTGTAAGAGTGCCATCTTCCTTGAATTGTAGACACAAACCAAATACGCATATAATCTTGTTCGCCAGAGCCCCACTCCCGCAATTGTCATATCCGGACCAGGTGTGATACTTGTAATCTTTGCCACTGGTGTACCACTTTTTGTCTATAAAGCTACAACGAGACACTGACAATTAGACAAAGAAGCAAATCATAACAGATTAGTGTACTTTTTACTGCGATTTTCATAATTCTGCGAGATCCGCTTTTACATTTCCGAACGCCAAACTGCGTTTTGGCTTCCGTCAATCAAACCTATACAAGTTTCGTTTGCATTTTATGGCGGAAAATTTGGTTTTTTGAAGGTGACATCCCTTTGAGGGCCTATTCTGATTGGCTGATATTGAACGTTTGGAGCATGCGCAGAAAGCTATTTCTCTTAACGGCTCTCTCAACCTCGTACCCAGAGCCCGTCATCTTTTGGCCAGCGGCAAGATTCAGGGCCCTGGGGAATCCGATTGGTGAGCATGCGTGGTAGGTCAAAAACGTAACGAACTTTCATACAACAATCAAACCGGAAACCCAGAATCTGGGTTTTAAAAAAATCGATTCCCCCAGAGCCCTGAATCTTTGCCGCTGGCCAAAAGATGACGGGCTCTGGGTACGAGATTGCGGCTCTCTATCAAATCTCGCGCATGCGTTAATGGCTGTCACCAGAGCCTCCGCGATGCGACGGACCAGGGCGGTCTGGGTTCGAGAACGATTTCATTGCGATTGGCTCGCTCACCGGTCCTGCAGCCGGCCTTGTTGACCTAAGGTACTAGTTTATAGAATACAACCAAGAGTACATAAATAAGAGTGTACATCATGATAATAGGGCGTAAGAGAACCTTTAGACAGACCTAGTTATTTTTAGATTGGTACATAGTCTTCTTTACATATCCCTAAGGTCACGTACAAAGAACAACAAAGGCAGAAAACAATACTCCTAATTAAAGAATGCAGTTTTGCAAGATAGTGCGTATCGGTTGAGCGGTTGTAAACACCAATGTTTTAATGAGCTACCGATGAAATGAACTTGATTGGCTACACAAACAATAGCATTATAAATCAGCGAGAAAAACAGTTCTAAAAATAATTAGGTCTGTACAAAGGATCTCTCACGAATACTGTATCGGAGATGTTCACTCTTATTTTTGAACTCTTGATACAACTAGATATGAATGACTTTTTCAAGATATCATATTATCACCAGCTCGCTCAATAGACCTCCTCGGCTTGGGCGTAATGTTGTCCCATTTCAGATCACGTGGCATTAATTTTAATAATCTTTTCGTTTGGAAGGTTCTCCATATTCATATATCCTTCGGTGCGTGGCAGAAGAAGAGATAAATAATACTCATTGGAATGCCACGTGATCTGCATAGGGAAACATTACGCCCAAGCCGAGGAGGTCTATTAAGTAATCATTCATGAAAGAACTAGGCAAAACTTCCTTGTTCTACGGCATTGAAGGGTTCCCCGCATAGGATTTATCCTATCTATTTACCATAGAAAGTTGTCATGACTAGTAACATAATACAATTGAAAAGTGATAGATTTAGACTTGCTTTGAGAAAATATGGCAGTAAAAAGTCTCTATACCAATCAGATCAAAGAAGAACAAAAGAGGGAGAATCAGCATTTTACGCTAGGTTTTACGCTTTAAGAAAATTGCATATCCTATTTGTGAGTACAACATGTGCTTTTGTCTCCCTAAAAATCCTCAGAAATGTTATTCTACTTAGTAATTTTATTATTTTTTGTGTCTAAGCCAACGAAATTGCCTATATTTTCAATAGAAATTAATTGCATTCCAGAATGCTTTGCCCTTGTATTAATATCTGGTTCTTATACGGACCATTAGGCTTAGAACATACGCCAGTCTAACCATGAGCCGTTTCTTAATGCAAACGAGAAAACTCTATTGTCTAAGTTCATTTGCATTAGGAGTGGCTCATTGCCGGATTTCAAGCCTAGAGTGCCTAGGGCGAATCCCTTAATATTGTCATTATCGAAACGAGCTCCTCATAAAGAGGGAAAGCATATTAAAGATACAAAATCCTAAAGTTTGGCGTTGATTGTGTAAATTCCGACCGAGATACAGCAATTCCAAGATGCCGGAATTTTATAAACTTTGTATGGTTTATCCGGACGCCGCGTCCGGATTTCACACAAATCTTGTAAAATTTGGACCTTTTGAATGGCTGTTTTTCGATCACTATTTGCCTGGTTAATACTAAACTTTGGGATTTTGTATAGTTGAGCATGCCCTTTCTCCCCACGAATAATCGATATATAAAGGATCAGAGTACGCGTCAGCGAAAAAGTACATACCCAAATGTAATCAGTCTTCTCATGTTTTTATAAATATTAGTGTCAAATCCTTCCTCCGCGTATAGATCGTCGGGAAGGTCGAACGTAATAATCGTGAAGCGAAACGGGGTCTTTACGTCTGCCCACGCGGGCACGTGTAATTCAGAAACATCTTTGGCTTTGAACCATCTATCTGTCTGACAACTGAAGAAGCTCTTGTGCAGGCTTATTTCAGAGGTTGATATGGGACCCTGAAAAAAATGCATGTCGTGAATACCGTGTATTCTTGAAAATACTGATTTCGACCTACAACTCGGTCAGTTGTTTAGACCCCGGAAACTTCAGAGTAAATAGTGCGTGTACAACAAACCAAGGGTTGTCCGTGTCTTTCGAAGTACACAGGGAATCTCTGCAGAAACCCATCCATTGGAAAAGCTGAATTTTTCATGGTAGAAGAATGGGAAGTGTTCTTCTACAATGAAAAATTCAGCTTCTCCATGGATGGGTTTCTGCAGAAATTCCCTGTGATAGTGCAGGCCCCGCTCGCGAGCCGATAAGCGCGTGCGATTTGAAGAATCCCGGACCGTTGAAACAATAGTTGCGTTAATCCTCTATTTGTGCTAGACACGACGACGACATATCAGTAGTATCTTATAGCGGAGCTCCTTAGCGGCCAAAGGCGCAGAGCGGAGCACCATGGTTATCGCAGGAAGAATACAATAGCTCAAAGTAGAACTCAGATAACGATGGACCACCATATGGGTATCCCATATGGGTACCGCAGGCGCGTATGTGCGCGTCCATTCGCTTTTAGGCAATGCCTGAAATATTAGCGGAGCAAACGCGGGCGCGTAGCGGAGCCCCATAGCTACATGCAGGAGGAAAGGAAACAACACAAAAGTGTATATACCTCTTCCATGTATACTTGAATGGCCCTTTTCAGAGCAGCCCTCTTCCTCTTGATCTTTGTCTCCAAGTCGTTCCTGTTCTTGTACTCACAGTAATGCCTTTTCGTCTCTCCTTTTTTATCAGCAGCCTCGTAATATTTCTTGCCGCTTTCCTCCTCTTCCTTTAATGTTTCGGAATTGAACTCGCATCCCCAGTTTACTTCTTCGTCAGGAAAAAGGTCATTTGAACGGAAGTTCACAAGTTCGGTTATGGATCCCATCGTGAATTTGAAAGCCTTGGATAATCCGGGATAGTCTCAAGCCACGTCTAAGAAACAAATAATAAATAATAAAGGGGTCGTTTGGCAAAATAGTTGTCATTCCGTCTGTTTTTAAGCTACATATATGTGTAATATATCATTTTAAAGCTTTTGAAGAGTAAAAACAAATGTAATATTCTTATTAACTGTTGATCTAATTAAAATGATATGTAAACTATAACTATTAATTTGACTAAAATGATATATAATACAGGTATGTAGCTTAAAGAGTCCTAGTCAGCCACTCCTTTGTTATTGTTTTCAGTCGATATCAGACAACGAATTACGTGTAGAAATCTTGAAATAGTCTTCTAAAAACAAAGTGTTATATTCATTTATCGAATTCAATCGCAACTATTGCACTACATTCTCTAAATCAGCCGATGGAAATGGATGCTTTCTCTGTCTTGGTACGTTTCTAGGCTGACAAAATGGAGGCTGACAGAGGCTATTTAAAAGCAGGCGAAATGACCATTTTTAGACAAAAGGACTCCTTGAACCTTTTCCCATACCTTAAAGTGTTTATCTGATACTCAGTTTGCTGCAAATAAAAGCACTGAAGAAGCTCATGTGATTTGATGTTTAAAAAAGGTAAGAGTTATATATCGAGAATGGAGATTATAATCGATTTATAAACCGAGAGCGCAAGGCCGAGTGCTGGAGCGAAGGTCACTAGCGGCGGTAAGAGCATGTATCAATAATTGTACTTTTTATTTCAACTAAGAAATCAGATCTGATTTTGAGAAATGGAATTGTTCTTTTTGTGTTTAGGAGAACGACTCATTTATTGCTATTTATTTTCTTCCCGGATACTGTCACGAAACGAGCCGCCATTTTGAGGATTTTCTCAAAATAGTAAACAGTGTTGGATGTCTATACTATTTAAAGCGCGAAAATGACTTTTCTGGTATATTCTAACACATCTTAAGCCCTGGCTAAACCAGGACACATGTAGCGCGCAACATTGTAGCCGGACACATGTTTCATTCATGTTTCCCAGTTTAGCCACGCGAGATGCATTGTTGCGGGAGACACATTTTGTAGTCGGGACACAAAGAACTGTTTCTTCGCAAGACATGTTTCCTACTTTAACCACTCGGGGAAACATGCCGGACACAAATGTTGCGTGCTACATGTGTCCTGGTGTAGCCGTAGCTTTAGATTGGATTGAGTAGAATAACAACTCTTCGTTTTTGTTCTCGAAAGAAAAAGACAACATTGTTACGATATTGATACGAACCTTAAATTCCTGTTTGAAGGTAGGCGAATTAGTGTCAGATAAGATGGATGCAATTTCTTGACGTCCTCCTTGGGCACGCAATGACGAAGACGAAACTCTTTTCTTATGTTCCTCTGATTCACCCTCTGTTTTACTTGATCTGGTTCCTGCACTCCAAAAGAGGGCGTTGTATTGAACTTCCATTTCTTCCTGGACCTCGGTTTTACTTTTGAATTGGCTTGCTGAAGAGAATCATATTATAACTGGGGTGAAATTTCAGTTCGTCCGGCTAAATTGACGTCTAGGAAAGGTTGGTATGCACAAACCATGTGCTTCATAACGAGGCGAGAACTCACATGATTTCTTTGGGATGTAAAAAACAAATACAGTAAAACCCGCACAAAAGAACAAGTGGATTAAGAACACTCAGGCTGAAATTAGTACAGTAACCCTCCGTGGTAGAGTACAACAGGTACTGTATGGGGAATTCCAGGGTACATTTAGCAATTACGTATAGACTTGACATTGTTTATTGTTAAGAAACAATTTTAAGAACACCTTAAAAACATTTTCAGGCTGATTTTGCAGAAAACACCCAATGTAGAAGAACACATTTAGCCTAAAATCCCCAAAACGCCTGTTCTATTACGCGGATTTTTACGGTATTGTAACAATTTGGTTAAGTAAGATCTTACATTCTTACTTTTCAAGAAAATACGGACTGACATTGATATTCAGGCTATAGGCTACAATCAGCGACAAAAGTAGTTGAGAATTTTCCTTCGAAATGCTATTCTCCATTTCAACTGCGTAAGCGTTGTCTTCTTGGCTTTAATTCCCCCTCCCTCTTATTCAATGTTGAAGCCCAACCAATAAAGTGCGTTTGATAGAACAACATTGAGTTGGGGGGAGGGGTGTGAAACTGAAAACACAAATGGCGATCTGTAGCGATTGTAGACATAAAATTCTCAACAATTTTGTCGGTGATTGTAGGTCCTTCTTCACAAATAGAATCTTAGTAAAAGTTACTTCCGGTATATTCACTTTACCTTGAAGAAGCTTTCGAAACTCCAGCTGTCCTCCAAACTTGGCAGACTTTATAAAATGCGTCCCCAGCGAAGGATAAAGTCCTCTACAAATGAATGATTTAAATTGCTTAACGTGTAGCACAACGATGCTCTCATTATACTATAGACTGTCGTCACAATGAACAAATTCACAGCCCTGACATAGTCATCATTGTACTGGCCTGGTGATGTCACGGGAACGAGCCTGTCTGTTAAGGACGCCAGGTAGCTTATTTTGGACCATTAGTGCGATAGTGAGAAAATACGTTATGCATTTTCACCGTAAATCTTATATCTTACACAAAACCTGTTTTGGAAGTGATCGACAGGGAAATTTGACAGTTAGTTTTTTTTTATACTTTGTGTGTTTATTTGCAACGCGCCTAGATTCGCCTAGCGGCTCGTGCAATTTTTATACTTTTTGAAAGCCTAACTCGTGTAATTTCTGCGATTTTCATAACTCTGCGAACTCCCACAACACATTTCCGAACACCAAACTGCGTTTTGGCTTCCGTCAAACAAACCTTTTAAGTCAAGTCCACGCATGTTTTTCTGAGTTTGGTTTGCATTTTACAGTGAAAAATTGTGTTTTGAAGTTCTATCAAAGCCCCCGTGAAATGAAACAGAATTGTTCACTCGTTTGATTGACCGTGGTTTGTTGGTCGGTGTAGAGTTAACAGGAATTATGAAAATCGAAGTAATCCTAAATTTAACGCTAATTTAACGTACGTTCATGAACTTATGCCTCACTTGTTGTTGACTGCAGCTGTGAAAGGGGGAGGGGGGGGGGGGGCTGAAAGACGTACCGTTTTCAGGGAGGATATTTGAAAGGTGGTACATTTTTTAAGGCCACAATTGGTATATAAAAGGGTAAGGGGTTAAGAGGCTGGAACGAACATCCCCGTACAATTGTTTTTCCAGGTGTCCGGGGGCAGTAGGTTTATTAAGAGTTCTGGAATGGGGCCCAATTACACCCGGACAACTGGCGTCTTTTATGCTGGCTCGTTTAAACCACACACCACTTTAAAATTCTGTCGCGCTAAATTGACAGGGTTTATTAGCCAATACAAACAAGTAATTTCGATACGAGTGATTTTATGAGGTTAATATCCTGTCAGACGAATGGATACGATTTCAGCCATGATTTTAAGAGCATAAGGTTTCAAATTTGTAATTTTTTGTGCGGCAATAGCGCGGCGTTAACACGGCTGATAATGCCGTTCTAAATGCAAATGAGCTCGAGACAATAGCTGGCCAAACAATGACCAAACAATGAGAAATTGCCATTCAGTGCGACCAGGTTCGACGTCTAAAACGGGCCTAAAGGCCGGTTCACACTTGCGATTTTTGGTGCATTTGTCCCGGCGATTTTTCTAGCGCGAGTTGCAACTTCAACTCTCTTGTGTAAATGAGAAGCAAATCCGGTGCGATTTCTGTGCTTTTCTTCAAATCGCATCAAATTGCAAAGAGTTTCGAACATGTTTGAAATTTCCGTGACATCACGCTGCAGATCGCGCCGAGTTGCACCTAGTTTACGAAAAAATCACCGTGACTCGCGCGGCAAAAATTGCAACAAAAATAGCAAGTGTAGCGTTTTCTTTTGTTTTCAAATTGGCCCATTGTTTTTCGGGTGCTCTCATTGGCTAATGGCCCGTAAAGGTTGTTGATTGATGATGGGCCTAAGGCATTGTTCGTTTGTACTTACGGAGTTTTTCGGGTGCTCTTATTGGCTAATGGCCCGTAAAGGTTGTTGGTTGATGACGGCCTGAGGCATTGTTCGTTTGTACTTACGGAGTTTTTCGGGTGCTCCGGGGGAGTAGTAATTCTCTGGTAGACCCATGAATTCACGCAAGAAGGCTATACTTAGGTCTTTCGGCTTGACCTCATCCTTGAATATTTCATACCTTGTACGTTACAAAAAGATTAGGGGTCGATTACATGGATAATTATATAGCCAGCTCGAAATCCCATTGTGTCGGCATATTGACTTTTCTTGAATTGTCCAATTATTTTTAAATTGGATCGCGCGCGCTCTAATTGGACAGTTCGCACGTTAAAATTGGACAGTTTGAATTTGAACATGGATGCGATATAATTAATCAATAACAGGAATCCATGCTTGTCCAATTAAGAAAAAAATTGGATGAGAAAATTCAGAGGAACTCCAAAATTGGACAAGGCCGTTTTGACAATTACATATAGAACGGATTTCACATGACTGTCAAGACTTGTTATGTAATTGCGATTGCTTTGCGTTCTCATTGGCTACTCGTTTTTCTCAGCCAATCAAATTCTGTAGTAAATACAATTGTGTAATTATTAGTAATTGGTTCGGCTTGCAATTGGCTGAGAAAAAAACTGTTTAGGAGCAAGTCGTGATTTCTCTCGATTCTGATTGGCTAGTGATTGCTCAATTGCAATAGCCCATTTCGCGCTTAAAATCCCTGTATACACCAAAGAGAGGCTCAGGCGGGCAATGTTCTCTGTGGGCACTTCCCTTTGCCAAAATACTGTAGCAAGTCATTTCGATCTACCTGCCAGTAGTGGCGAAAATGTATTTCTCAACTTTTCTTCCCGCCATTTGAACAATACGCGCGCTTGAAAAAAAACAGTGCCCGCTTGAGCCTCTCTTTGGTGTTAAAAACAGGCTTCCCACAGTGCCGCGTTTTTAACCGCGAAATGGGCTGTTGTTTTCACGACAGTCATGTGAAAACAGCTCTAACAAGAAATTTACGATTACATGAAGAAAATCTAAGACCGGGCTGAAATTCGGCCCGCTGTGAAAATGGCGGCTGTCACAGGCTTTTGAAAGAGTCTTTCGCAGAGCTACTTCTCACCTGTCAACGTCAACGTCAAAGATAGCGAGGTAAGTTTGCTGGGAGCTGCTTGTCGACGAACCGTAGGCTGACTTAACTCCTGCAGAGAAGGACAGGAATGAGCCTGACGTGCCTGACTGTTCTTCGAGGTAGTGCTGATATTCTGAGCTTGATTCAAACACGAACATAGAGGCCGTCGTATCATAGATCCCATGAACGTTCATAGTGTCCGGGACTTGGAAATTTTCGTATCTGAAATACGTAAGGTAACATATGGTACATGTTTGACATTTGAAACAAACGCGTAAGTAAACAACCAAGATTAACCAGGCACATGATTATCTAGATTTTCGACCTTAAATTCCTCAAAGAATTAGCCCAAAGAAGTCCTATTCTAAGTTTTTTCAGCAAGAAGGGGGATTTTCGTAGTTGTTCTAGCAGCAGTTTCATATGGACTTGGACATCTTCGTATCTGAAACACGCAAATCGCTATTTCGTAAAATATTGCTCTTGCCACTCGAAAATAAAACTCCTGTCTTCAAGCCACCGTCTAATTTTCTTTTTATTATATAGACAAACCAGAAAAAATTATCCAAATTGATTTCCAAGCACTTTTGTTTTGACCGATATCCTCACTAGTGAGGATCACTAGTGAGGATATGGAAAATATGTCTCTCAGGTCCCGGATGTCGCTTCGTATGAGATCTACGAGTGGCGCATTTCCCAGTAAAACACTCGTGTCTATATATTGACCTTTGAAACAAACGCGATGGGGATTTTCGCAGTTGTTCTAGCAGTTTCATGTGATCATGTATCATGGGGATTATGTAAATGCTTATATTTTTCAACCTCAACAAGCCGGGGTACCCATTAAGCTACCCACCATAGCCCCCCACCTTCATGTGAACAGGCCCTACGTGTCATGTTGTGATCGAATTACAACCACAACAGGGCAAGTCATTCCAATTTTATCAGATTGCGATTCCAAAGGAAGAAGTCGCTCTCTGATTCACGTCAACTTACGTGGAAAATCCTGCACAGTCCCTTTGTATGATACTCATTTTCCTGGATTCCTCCCCGTACACACCACGACCATCAAAACCAACACCAATGAAGGCCGCACCATCGATCATGTTCTACAAAAGGCAAGTTAAGTTTAGAAAGCGTTTTCTATTGGACGAGAGCACAGTCTTTTGTCTTTCAGACAATCAAATTACGAACTAAATCAAAACCAGTAAAAAAAGCCGCACCATCGATCAAGTTCTACAACAGTTGAGTTATCCGTTAACCACTATCCTCCCGGAAGGGGAGGTGACATGTGGAGGGCTGCACAATCTGTATTGTGCAGCAACATGCACTCTGAACTGCTTTCATTTTTTTTAATTCAAGATACAAGAGATAAGCGCAGAGGTTGCACAAAGTTTGAGGGAGCATTTCACAAATAAACACTTTCGACTTCGACCAAGTGAGTTGTTCAAGTTGTTATATTTTGCCGCCATGTCAATTCTTATCCATATAATAAAAAGAACGTGCCTGTTCGTAAAATATTGTTCTTGCCACTCGAAAAAAAATCCATATCTTCGCGCCACCGTGTAATATCGTCTAAGTATTGATGTTTCAGCTATTTTGCAGAATTCTGTTTGCTCTCGCCGTTCGTTTATTCAATGTTAGGGTCTGGGGACGTCCCTCAGGAACATTGTCAAATTATTGGCTAAAATAAAGTCTAGTATGATCTTCCCTCCCCTAAATAAATGGAATGAGGCCCTCACATAATGTTAGCCCCAAAACTCCCCCACACAACGACTGCTCCCTAAGGTGTAATTCAAAATTGATGTTCAGGCTTTCCAAACGCCCAGGCACTTCCAATAGCGCTAACGATGAGGCTGAGGAGATGTTGACGATGAATATGATGAGGATGAGCCCGGGGAGGAGGATGTCTTTATTCTTAATGTAAGTCTTACCTGACAAGCTGTAATCTTTCCTGCCTTAACAGCGTCGAAGCAAGGGTCGCCATCCTTGTAATCGTTACCATAACAACCGTTCATCATAACTTGACCAATTCCCGCAGGGTAATAGGTTGGGACTGCTGATGAAACTTTGTCGTCGTTTGGGCCATTGTCAACTTCAGCCTGAATATCATAGTTCGGAGGCGCTACTTCCTGCTCGTCTTCTATGCCTCTGCCGGGGTATAACTTCATCTTAAACTTGAGCTAGAGCAAAATACACGAAAATAATAAATTCCATAAGCAGCAACAATAACATAGTTACACTTTGAGATTGACCTTTTGAAATATGGAAATGAAGCATGACAGAATATCAGGTTGCAATTCCCAAACCCCATTGAGTCAGATGTTTATTCGAACACTTTCAAGATCGCCGTGAACATTTATCCCATTTGTCCCTACTTCAGAGCGCGATTTAGGAAAAAATATGACTGTAGCGGTCTAAAGCCCTGGCCAAACGAAGCGCAATAGACCTTTTTCTAAAATGGCCGCCGCAAATTCACATGTCTTAAAATAAACTGACTGAAAATCAAATACTGACACTAGAAAGAGTATCCTCACATTAGTAATACTTTCAATTTTCGTTATGCCAAATGCCATGTCGGCTGTGAAAGCAGAGTCTGAAAATTGAAAGTTTTACAGAGATTTGTATGACTGGGGGTATGATGCATACTCCCAGTCATACAAACGTCAGTACATTTTCACATTTTTAACGTTCGTTTTCTCCGAAGATATTGGATATAATGCAGCGAAATTTTGTAGTTTTACTAAAGTGATGATGTGTGTTCTAGTGCTGGTGTTCAATTTTAACAAAAATCGATTTGAATTTTCGGCGGCCATTTTGGAAAAAGGTCTATTCACGCAGTCGACGCACGTTTTGCTGCCTGCATCAACTTGCACTCTACTCGTCTGGCCACCAATTTGCGATGACTTGCGATGGTGTTCAGTTGCGTCCTCTTTGAACTTGTTCAAATTGTTATACAACTTGCGACAACTTGCGTCTTGCGCAAGTGTTCGCAACTTGATGCAAGTTTCGAATTTTCTTCGTTTTTCAAAATGACGAAATATTATGAACATAACAAGTCATAAAAATGTTGCACTTATATTTCTAGCTGTTATTTAGAAGAAATTTTGTGAGATTCCTTAACATTTTTTTTCGTCTTTGCTTAAGCGCGCGCGCTCTATGTTCGAAAGTTAAGTGATCATGTTGTCATTAGCGCGCGCAAAGAAGCAAAACACGCAATTTGCATCAAAAATTGCATCTTCTTTGGCCGCCTCAACGCAAGTGAACTCAAGTCTGTGCAAAATACAACTTGCGTCGACTTGGCCAGGGCTTGACATTTGTGATAAAAATAGACCAAAAATATAAACAAACATTCTCGAAATCTAACTGTAGCAAATATAGTCTAAATCCGTCCCTGGTCATACCAACAGCGAATAACCGTTTGCAAAGAAACAAACAGTGGTAACGAGAACTCTCATTTACCTTTTTCTTTAGAAAATCTTTCGCATGCTTTTGTGCAGCTTCAATATTTTCCATCGTCTTATCAACCATTTTACCGAGAACCTCGATACCCTTCTCGAGCGCAGCATCACGGACTTTTGGATTTTTTAAAACTGAAGCAAGGAGAGTCACGGGAGTGTCTTGCGGTGTCGAGGCTGCTTGTTCCAGTGAGTCAAAGTGGCCTTTGGAAGCAGCAGAATGGTGACCGGCTACCTTAGCGTCCTTTGCTTTTGAAAGGTCTAAAACAAATCGAAAAGAACGAGAGAAAGAAAACTTGTAAGGATAAGGTCCGCCATTTTGATTAAAAGAGTCTATGTCAGCCACTTTCTTTGTTATTGTGTTCGTTCAATACTAGAAGACGAATTGCGTGTAGAAATCTCTAATCGACATCTAAAACAAAAGATTCAGATTTGATTTACCAAATTCAATCAAGAAAAAATGCTCTATATTCTCTAAATCAGCCGATGGAAATGGATGTTCTCTCCGACTTGGTTTGTTGCTATGCTGTCAAAATGGCGGCTGACACAGGCTCTGAAACAGGGCGCGATGTAGAGGACGGGTTCGTGAGTAGTGTAGGAGGGTCTTTTCGATGTAATTTTTTAGGGAGTCAAAATAGGGAGTCAGGGAGTCAGGGAGTCAGGGAGTCAAAAAGAGGGAGGGGTCCACCTGACTCCCTATTCGAAAAGAGAAAGCAGTGGTGTCACGCAATCGTGACTCCCTAAATGGTTAAAGGAGGCGTGACATGGCCCACTTGACTCCCTAGGTATCAAGAGGGAGTCTGAAAGGGATAAAATAACATGGCCATTATTTTAAAATGAAATAAAATAGGCCTAACTCCCTATTCGAAAAGAAGGAGCAGTGGTGTCACGCAATCGTGACTCCTTAAATGGTTTAAGGAGGCGTGACATGGCCCACTTGACTCCCTAGGTATCAAGAGGGAGTCTGAAAGGGATGAAATAACAAGGCCAGTATTATAGAATGAAATAACGGTTAACCGGTTTGGTAGACATTGTCTCGTTTTATATTTCACAATGATCGGAATCAAAACATTAACCGCTGCTGGCTTTGAAAACACTGAGAAAAAACGAGCTTTAAACATTATTACTCAAACGTTTAATCTCGTCTACGCCGAATTCTGCAGCGCTCAATGCCTGTGGATCAGAAGGAGGGACTGCTATGGCTGCGAGATTGATCATCCAAGTCAGAGGCGCCACGACTGTTTGATGATGAGTGAAGAAGATGCATGGAATAGTTTTTACGAACAAGCGAAGACACTGGTTGATTCAAACCGAGTATGGGAGAGCGCGCTTGAAGTTGTTAGGGTTTTTAACTTAACCCTCCACTCGTCCTGGAAAGACTATATAGAGACACTGAAGACCAAATCTGATCACAATACGCTCTATCTCTGGAGGTTACGGCTTGAGCCATATGATGTTGAGTGCCGGGGAGACCTCTGTTCAAAAGTAGTGAAAGCGCTACCTACAGAAACGTTTGATGGGCTTTCAAACACCGCTATTGTCTGCCCCGTGTAACTTCTACAAAAGGAGTGAGGCGTTTGTCAGTTTTATATCTGATGCAAAGTAAATTCTCTTCGTCATTTAGAGTTTGATCACCATCCCGGGATGGAGCCTATGTACAAGATCGGGTCTCGAGGTTATTTCGCCACTGTGAATTATTCCGAAGGGCAGTTGAGAGTCCATATTCGCAAGTTTGTGGAGACTGAGACTAAGAAAGTTCCAACCAAGTTTGGTGTCTCACTGACATTGGAGGAATTGGACAATTTTAAAAACATTATCACTCGACTCGATCAAGATAGATTCAACCTCCAATTTCAAAATCCTCTCAACATGTATTTCCCATATCAACCACAGCGCCCAATCTTGCAACGCCAAGATGCTGTCCTAGAAATCCATAATTTTTGTTGCAGGCTTTATTTTAACAAGCAGAATGTGAAAACATACCGAAAAAAATATCCCACTTCTACTGCTAAGCTCTCTTATTAAAACAACTTGCAAAAGTTTTCTCACATCAGAGAAACAATTCTGTTATTTTCATTTTTCTGTATGCAGTTAAGGACGTAATGGTTCTCGCATCAGTGTGGTTTTCCACGAAAAATCCATCGAAACTCGTCCCCGCTCCTCGGGTCCCCGTTTCTGGTGTCCCCTCTCCTCGGGTCCCCGCTCCTCGTGTCCCCACTGGTCGTGTCCCCGCTCCTCGTGTCCCCGCTCCTCGTGTCCCCGCTCCTCGTGTCCCCGCTCCTCGGGTCCCCACTGGTCGTGTCCCCTCTCCTCGGGTCCCCGCTCCTCGTGTCCCCACTGGTCGTGTCCCCGCTCCTCGTGTCCCCGCTCCTCGTGTCCCCGCTCCTCGTGTCCCCGCTCCTCGGGTCCCCACTGGTCGTGTCCCCTCTCCTCGGGTCCCGCTCCTCGTGTCCCCACTGGTCGTGTCCCCGCTCCTCGTGTCCCCGCTCCTCGGGTCCCCTGCTCCCCGCTCCCCGTTTTAGTAACGTCCGTCGCAATTTGTAATACACCTCCGTCGCAATTTGTAATACACCTCAATCGCAATTTGTAATAAACAAAGATGTCGAAGTTTGTAATATTGTTGTCATGATTTGTAATAACCAAATATCAAATCGCCCAGGTTTGAGCTACAAATGAAATAGCAAAGTAATTAAACTGAGCATGGCTTCTGTCATTTAACTATAAAATGATTTTGATATTTCCGCAAGGTATCATTCATGGAAAATTTGCAGACAAGTCAGAAATGCCGTTTCGATTTCGATTCTCCACGCTCTTTCCTCGAAGCTTTAACCTGCGAGAGATTTGCAAGAGAACCATTGTTGACTTGAGATTTGCACGAGAACCATTGCCTTTTTGCGAGTTTTCGGAGCCCTAAATTTATTGATCTACATACCTTAACGCAACATCAAGCAGCGGCTTTTCGAAAGTATCTGCAAGCCTGAAAGTCTACAATGTACCACCACCACCTCCCTCATATATCTCTCAGTTTTGGAAATTTCACGACCTTTCAAAACAGTTTCTAACCGCTTGTGGCGTTTGACTTCGTTTTGGAGACAATTTGTGAAAATAAATGATGCGGCTCAAAAACAAAAAAACAAAAAAACCACGCGGGCGGGGACGATAAACGTATTATTTTTTTGCTTGGCCTAATCTGAGGTAAGTTTATCGTCAATTTTATTTCTTAACCACGTTTATTGAGAGATGAAAATAGCTGGTAAAAATTCTACAGAATAAATCTTTACAAGTTTAGTTGTAGTAACATGAAAGGATAAGTAATTGCGGTACTTTAAAGAATAATTTACGTTGAATACTAATACTCGTTGCTTTTTTCAACTGGCCAAATTGTTTTATACTTGATTCCAGAATAAAACGCCACCAAGAATAATATTCATATCCTGAGGTACGAGTTCAAAAATTTTACCTTATCCAAACTTATCGAGCGTGACCTAAAGAATATATATACGAAACCTGTTTTATCAACAACCAAGTTATTATTAGCATGAGAGCGTAAGGCGTGTTTTATACTCTATTCATCCGTGAACGAGTATAAAACATTTTCTAGCTAAACTTAATTAAAACAATAACACAAGTAGAAGCGAGCATCTCATTTATTTATGCTATTGTCGGAAAATGCAATAATTATGGAAGCTAAAAAGTGATAATTGACACTAAAATAATAGTAATAGGGAAATACTGGAAATCAAGGCTTTAGAAGAAAGAGATGCTTTCGAATGACTAGCATCTAATTACAATTTGTTTACGCTATTCCCGAAGGATTACTAACAATATCTGTTAATCACGTCAATCACTGTTTACATTGCGTACCGCAAGAAAATATATTTAAACCCCGTCCGCACCACACCGTTTTCAAACGAAAACGGATACTTTTTGCTCCGTTTTCCAAAAGATTTGCGGCCACACTTATCGTTCTCGTATCGTTTTCGCCCGTCTACACTACAACGCGTATCCATACGAAAACGCATGCTCAAACGAGCTCAACGCATGCGCCTGTTGGCCCTCCAAATTGGTCCGGTGTGCTATGGTGACGTCATCGTTTTCACATAGCATCGTTTTCACCCGTCCACACTAGAAAACAGCGTTTTCAAACAGCTCCGTTTTAAAATCGCTCCACTCTGGAGAGCGTTTTCGGATTGATCCGTTTTCGGTGATCGTTGTCGGCGTTGTAGTGTGGACGATAGCCGTATCCGGAGCAAAAAGTATCCGTTTTCGTTTGAATTGGAGTAGTGTGGACGGGGTCTTAATAACAGTCTTATCTGTTCTTAGTAATAATACTGGTAACGTATTTGGAAAGTACTTAGTACTTTCTCATTTAATTAAACGAGTAGCACATATTTTCATTGTAGTTTAGTTAGTTTATTTTCTAACTCAAATGAGACATGCTTATGGGTTCGACAGGTTACGCACAAAGGTAATATTTTAATATTGGTGCCTCGGTTAGACTGGTCACGCACAGAGGACGGCGTTTCAAGTTTACTTCATAGGGTTCCTAAAGACTCAGGAAACATCGCTCTTGTTAACAAAATGATTTAGATCAGAAACATTTATTATTTATTGAATATATCATTTTTCGAGGTGTTTCTTACTGACAGGTTCAGTTGTATCCTAATAATAATAATAATAATACCCTAGTGTTCCCTTAAGTTCTTTTGCAAGGTTTACGAGAATATTTTTTCTTTCTCTTATAAAGATGACACTTTTTCTGAACACCAAGTTTTGTCAAGTGCGTTCAGAGTATTTTAAGATAACCTACGAAATCTATTTATTATTTGATTTCTCTGTTTTAAGCGTGTTCAACGATGACTTTCGATTGCCGGATTATATCCATTTAGTCCATCAGACTGCGAAATCCATTTTCTAAAATAGTTTCATAAGACAAGCAAGCAGCATTTTTATGTTTTAATCGTTGACTTGAGCAGTGAAATCCATTTTGAAGTAATAAAACAGGAAACATTACCTCTCTTGCGTGGCGTATAGGTTGCTTTGGTAACGTGGATAGTAGCATTTGCATTCGTTTACATGTATTTTCTAGTCAAAAGGGACGGTTGTAGAGTGGTTTTTATCCGGCTTTGAAACAAAGACTATTAGCCAGGTTTAATAGTGCCTACTAGTCATACTTAATAAGGAGAATACAATAAAAATGACTTTCATAGTGTACTTTCATAGAGAAAGCTACGTCACCTGAGTGTACACAGACTAGAGAAAAAACAAAAAGAGAAAAGCAAAAGAACAAGTGGTGGACACAAGTTTAAGTGTCACTGCAAGAAAACATTAAAAAAGCCAGATCATTTTAAACGTCATCTAACAACGAAAAAAAGTTCCCCTGTTCCAGATGCGATAAGTCGTTTCGTCAAAAAGATAATTTAAAAAGACACGAGAGCACATTCACGAGCGTCGAGTACAAAAAAAAATGCAATATTGTGAGACGTGTGGCAAAAAATTCTCAACAGGGCGCCTTTCCGTGAACATCGGAAGACACACAAGGAAAACAAATACAAGAAAAGCCTAACACAGAACCGCGATCCAAATAGTCAACTAAATTCCTTCTTCTCCTAAACAAGTTGGCAAAAAGACCCGACTTGGCCGATCCTAGTCCCGTCCCTGAATACCGCCGCCATTGGAACCAGATTCGGACCCGTTTCTCTCGTAACCATCGGTTATCGGACTGGTACAATTTACGTCTCTCCTCTTTAAACATTCAAAATATTCTGGATAATCTGAGCCGTGTGTTCTATGATCAGTCCACCGTCTTCAAGCCCAACGTCTTTTGTGGATATCTCCTTCGAAATAACGAGACAGGCGCGCTCCAATGTCATACAATCCGCAACAACAACCAAGTATTTGACGAACTTGATTTCCAATGAGGCTGACCTACAGCAAGTGCACGATGCGCTTAGGAACGCCCTAACTCAAAATGGGTGGTAGATCAAGTGTGTAACATCACGTTTTACCAGAAACATATAACTTAGTTGAAACATGTAACGGCGAACCATGCTGTGGATTCTTCGTGGTGAGTTTATGACCATGTTTAGTCAATAATGAACTCTCGCCTGCTTACCCTAGCAAGTTTTCGTTTCATATAATATTTCATTTTCTGCTCAAATTAAGTAGAGCAACAGTGGTTGAACATCTTGAAGTCTTGCAACAACAAATTATTTTCAAAATCTGTTCAAGTGTTTATTCTGCGAATATTACGTAGCTTGCTACTAAAGCAATGTATGTTTGTTACACGTTTCAACGCACTTATATGTTTCTGGTTTTACGTAACCAAGATCCGAGGCCACCCCATCGGACGCAAAAATAACCTCCCCCACTACATTGTGGAGAATTGCGGCCTCATGATGAGCGAAGAAGATGAGTTGCGATATTATTACTCTGAAGCTAGCGAACTTTGTAGATTCCAACAGATAATGGGAAAGCGCACTTGACGTTCTTCGTACGTTCAACCTAGCGCCATCCTCGTCCTGTAAATACTATATCGATTTATTATTAAAAAAAGGGACTCTGACACTGTACATCTTTGGAGAATGCGTGTAGAGCCTTACGATTTCAAGTATTACGAAAGATTTGTTGAGAAAATAGCGAAAGCGCTGCATCAGCCCAATTGTGAGGGATTTGTAAAAATGCAACCATCGACTGCTCCGAGGAGCTTTTGTTAAAGGAGTAACGCAATTATTTATAGACTATATATTCTTTATCAAAGATACCTTTCTCGTCATTGCGGGTTTTAACATTGAACAGGATGGAGATTACTCACAAGCTTGGATCTCGAGATTTTTACGCCAGCGTTAACAATTTTCAAGGAAAACTGAGAGTTCACATTCGCAAGTTTGTGGAGATAGAAAACAAGAAATATCCTACAAAGGAAGGCGTCTCGATGGCACTTGATGAATGGAACGATCTTAAAAACTATATCTCTCTACTAGACCAAGAAATTGGGAACTTGGATATTTATCAACATCCTCTTCATGACTATAGCCCGTACCAACCTCAGCGCCCAATCCTACAACGTCAAGATGCTAACATGAAGACCACTGCCCTACCTTATAGCAACCATAACAAAGATCTCGCGATGATTGTGCAGAACCAAGTACTCAGACTAGAGGGAATGCGAGACGAGATTGACTGGGAAGTTTGGAACAATTATCTAGAAACGTGTTGCACACGATTGTCATCTGCCTCGACAATGTTGTATCTTGGAAGGGAAGCACAGGCAGCGGGCGTCTTAAACCAAGTACTGGAGTTGCTCCATAACGCCATCCAAGACTGCTCGGGACTTCCCAAGTCCGTGTTGTTGTCCATAGAAGGCCAACTGGAATCCGTTCTTGCGCTGCTAAAAAAAACTCTATGTAAATTGATTGATTGTAATGTAACGATTGTCAATAAATGCATTTGGATATGTTAAATACTGGTCTCTCGTGGTAATATGTATGGGTGTATTATGTTCTAGGAGGATGCAGTCGGAGGCACTTTTGTCCCCCACGTTGTAAACGCGAGTGCGCGCGTAAACTAGTGTGAGAGGGACACAAGGGACAAGTGCGCGTGTAAACTAGTGTGAGAGGGACACAAGGGACACGTGCGCGCGTAAACTAGTGTGAGAGGGACACAAGGGACAAGTGCGCGCGTAAACTAGTGTGAGAGGGACACAAGGGACAAGTGCGCGCGTAAACTAGTGCGAGAGGGACACAAGGGACAAGTGCGCGCGTAAACTAGTGTGAGAGGGACACAAGGGACAAGTGCGCGCGTAAACTAGTGTGAGAGGGACACAAGGGACAAGTGCGCGCGTAAACTAGTGTGAGAGGGACACAAGGGACAAGTGCGCGCGTAAACTAGTGTGAGAGGGACACAAGGGACAAGTGCGCGCGTAAACTAGTGTGAGAGGGACACAAGGGACAAGTGCGCGCGTAAACTAGTGTGAGAGGGACACAAGGGACAAGTGCGCGCGTAAACTAGTGTGAGAGGGACACAAGGGACAAGTGCGCGCGTAAACTAGTGTGAGAGGGACACAAGGGACAAGTGCGCGCGTAAACTAGTGTGAGAGGGACACAAGGGACACGTGCGCGCGTAAACTAGTGTGAGAGGGACACAAGGGACAAGTGCGCGCGTAAACTAGTGTAAGAGGGACACAAGGGACAAGTGCGCGCGTAAACTAGTGTGAGAGGGACACAAGGGACAAGTGCGCGCGTAAACTAGTGTGAGAGGGACACTAGTTTACGCGCGCACTTGTCCCTTGTGTCCCTCTCACACTAGTTTACGCGCGCACTTGTCCCTTGTGTCCCTCTCACACTAGTTTACGCGCGCACTTGTCCCTTGTGTCCCTCTCACACTAGTTTACGCGCGCACTTGTCCCTTGTGTCCCTCTCACACTAGTTTACGCGCGCACTTGTCCCTTGTGTCCCTCTCACACTAGTTTACGCGCGCACTTGTCCCTTGTGTCCCTCTTACACTAGTTTACGCGCGCACTTGTCCCTTGTGTCCCTCTCACACTAGTTTACGCGCGCACTTGTCCCTTGTGTCCCTCTCACACTAGTTTACGCGCGCACTTGTCCCTTGTGTCCCTCTCACACTAGTTTACGCGCGCACTTGTCCCTTGTGTCCCTCTCACACTAGTTTACGCGCGCACTTGTCCCTTGTGTCCCTCTCACACTAGTTTACGCGCGCACTTGTCCCTTGTGTCCCTCTCACACTAGTTTACGCGCGCACTTGTCCCTTGTGTCCCTCTCACACTAGTTTACGCGCGCACTTGTCCCTTGTGTCCCTCTCACACTAGTTTACGCGCGCACTTGTCCCTTGTGTCCCTCTCGCACTAGTTTACGCGCGCACTTGTCCCTTGTGTCCCTCTCGCACTAGTTTACGCGCGCACTTGTCCCTTGTGTCCCTCTCACACTAGTTTACGCGCGCACTTGTCCCTTGTGTCCCTCTCACACTAGTTTACGCGCGCACTTGTCCCTTGTGTCCCTCTCACACTAGTTTACGCGCGCACGTGTCCCTTGTGTCCCTCTCACACTAGTTTACACGCGCACTTGTCCCTTGTGTCCCTCTCACACTAGTTTACGCGCGCACTCGCGTTTACAACGTGGGGGACAAAAGTGCCTCCGACTGCATCCTCCTAGAACATAATACACCCATACATATTACCACGAGAGACCAGTATTTAACATATCCAAATGCATTTATTGACAATCGTTACATTACAATCAATCAATTTACATAGAGTTTTTTTTAGCAGCGCAAGAACGGATTCCAGTTGGCCTTCTATGGACAACAACACGGACTTCGGAAGTCCCGAGCAGTCTTGGATGGCGTTATGGAGCAACTCCAGTACTTGGTTTAAGACGCCCGCTGCCTGTGCTTCCCTTCCAAGATACAACATTGTCGAGGCAGATGACAATCGTGTGCAACACGTTTCTAGATAATTGTTCCAAACTTCCCAGTCAATCTCGTCTCGCATTCCCTCTAGTCTGAGTACTTGGTTCTGCACAATCATCGCGAGATCTTTGTTATGGTTGCTATAAGGTAGGGCAGTGGTCTTCATGTTAGCATCTTGACGTTGTAGGATTGGGCGCTGAGGTTGGTACGGGCTATAGTCATGAAGAGGATGTTGATAAATATCCAAGTTCCCAATTTCTTGGTCTAGTAGAGAGATATAGTTTTTAAGATCGTTCCATTCATCAAGTGCCATCGAGACGCCTTCCTTTGTAGGATATTTCTTGTTTTCTATCTCCACAAACTTGCGAATGTGAACTCTCAGTTTTCCTTGAAAATTGTTAACGCTGGCGTAAAATCTCGAGATCCAAGCTTGTGAGTAATCTCCATCCTGTTCAATGTTAAAACCCGCAATGACGAGAAAGGTATCTTTGATAAAGAATATATAGTCTATAAATAATTGCGTTACTCCTTTAACAAAAGCTCCTCGGAGCAGTCGATGGTTGCATTTTTACAAATCCCTCACAATTGGGCTGATGCAGCGCTTTCGCTATTTTCTCAACAAATCTTTCGTAATACTTGAAATCGTAAGGCTCTACACGCATTCTCCAAAGATGTACAGTGTCAGAGTCCCTTTTTTAATAATAAATCGATATAGTATTTACAGGACGAGGATGGCGCTAGGTTGAACGTACGAAGAACGTCAAGTGCGCTTTCCCATTATCTGTTGGAATCTACAAACTTCGCTAGCTTCAGAGTAATAATATCGCAACTCATCTTCTTCGCTCATCATGAGGCCGCAATTCTCCACAATGTAGTGGGGGAGGTTATTTTTGCGTCCGATGGGGTGGCCTCGGATCTTGGTTACGTAAAACCAGAAACATATAAGTGCGTTGAAACGTGTAACAAACATACATTGCTTTAGTAGCAAGCTACGTAATATTCGCAGAATAAACACTTGAACAGATTTTGAAAATAATTTGTTGTTGCAAGACTTCAAGATGTTCAACCACTGTTGCTCTACTTAATTTGAGCAGAAAATGAAATATTATATGAAACGAAAACTTGCTAGGGTAAGCAGGCGAGAGTTCATTATTGACTAAACATGGTCATAAACTCACCACGAAGAATCCACAGCATGGTTCGTCGTTACATGTTTCAACTAAGTTATATGTTTCTGGTAAAACGTGATGTTACACACTTGATCTACCACCCATTTTGAGTTAGGGCGTTCCTAAGCGCATCGTGCACTTGCTGTAGGTCAGCCTCATTGGAAATCAAGTTCGTCAAATACTTGGTTGTTGTTGCGGATTGTATGACATTGGAGCGCGCCTGTCTCGTTATTTCGAAGGAGATATCCACAAAAGACGTTGGGCTTGAAGACGGTGGACTGATCATAGAACACACGGCTCAGATTATCCAGAATATTTTGAATGTTTAAAGAGGAGAGACGTAAATTGTACCAGTCCGATAACCGATGGTTACGAGAGAAACGGGTCCGAATCTGGTTCCAATGGCGGCGGTATTCAGGGACGGGACTAGGATCGGCCAAGTCGGGTCTTTTTGCCAACTTGTTTAGGAGAAGAAGGAATTTAGTTGACTATTTTGGATCGCGGTTCTGTGTTAGGCTTTTTCTTGTATTTGTTTTCCTTGTGTGTCTTCCGATGTTCACGGAAAGGCGCCCTGTTTGAGAATTTTTTGCCACACGTCTCACAATATTGCATTTTTTTTTGTACTCGACGCTCGTGAATTGTGCTCTCGTGTCTTTTTAAATTATCTTTTTGACGAAACGACTTATCGCATCTGGAACAGGGGAACTTTTTTTCGTTGTTAGATGACGTTTAAAATGATCTGGCTTTTTTAATGTTTTCTTGCAGTGACACTTAAACTTGTGTCCACCACTTGTTCTTTTGCTTTTCTCTTTTTTTTTTTCTCTAGTCTGTGTACACTCAGGTGACGTAGCTTTCTCTATGAAAGTACACTATGAAAGTCATTTTTATTGTATTCTCCTTATTAAGTATGACTAGTAGGCACTATTAAACCTGGCTAATAGTCTTTGTTTCAAAGCCGGATAAAAACCACTCTACAACCGTCCCTTTTGACTAGAAAATACATGTAAACGAATGCAAATGCTACTATCCACGTTACCAAAGCAACCTATACGCCACGCAAGAGAGGTAATGTTTCCTGTTTTATTACTTCAAAATGGATTTCACTGCTCAAGTCAACGATTAAAACATAAAAATGCTGCTTGCTTGTCTTATGAAACTATTTTAGAAAATGGATTTCGCAGTCTGATGGACTAAATGGATATAATCCGGCAATCGAAAGTCATCGTTGAACACGCTTAAAACAGAGAAATCAAATAATAAATAGATTTCGTAGGTTATCTTAAAATACTCTGAACGCACTTGACAAAACTTGGTGTTCAGAAAAAGTGTCATCTTTATAAGAGAAAGAAAAAATATTCTCGTAAACCTTGCAAAAGAACTTAAGGGAACACTAGGGTATTATTATTATTATTATTAGGATACAACTGAACCTGTCAGTAAGAAACACCTCGAAAAATGATATATTCAAAAAATAATAAAATGTTTCTGATCTAAATCATTTTGTTAACAAGAGCGATGTTTCCTGAGTCTTTAGGAACCCTATGAAGTAAACTTGAAACGCCGTCCTCTGTGCGTGACCAGTCTAACCGAGGCACCAATATTAAAATATTACCTTTGTGCGTAACCTGTCGAACCCATAAGCATGTCTCATTTGAGTTAGAAAATAAACTAACTTAAACTACAATGAAAATATGTGCTACTCGTTTAATTAAATGAGAAAGTACTAAGTACTTTCCAAATACGTTACCAGTATTATTACTAAGAACAGATAAGACTGTTATTAAGACCCCGTCCACACTACTCCAATTCAAACGAAAACGGATACTTTTTGCTCCGGATACGGCTATCGTCCACACTACAACGCCGACAACGATCACCGAAAACGGATCAATCCGAAAACGCTCTCCAGAGTGGAGCGATTTTAAAACGGAGCTGTTTGAAAACGCTGTTTTCTAGTGTGGACGGGTGAAAACGATGCTATGTGAAAACGATGACGTCACCATAGCACACCGGACCAATTTGGAGGGCCAACAGGCGCATGCGTTGAGCTCGTTTGAGCATGCGTTTTCGTATGGATACGCGTTGTAGTGTAGACGGGCGAAAACGATACGAGAACGATAAGTGTGGCCGCAAATCTTTTGGAAAACGGAGCAAAAAGTATCCGTTTTCGTTTGAAAACGGTGTGGTGCGGACGGGGTTTAAATATATTTTCTTGCGGTACGCAATGTAAACAGTGATTGACGTGATTAACAGATATTGTTAGTAATCCTTCGGGAATAGCGTAAACAAATTGTAATTAGATGCTAGTCATTCGAAAGCATCTCTTTCTTCTAAAGCCTTGATTTCCAGTATTTCCCTATTACTATTATTTTAGTGTCAATTATCACTTTTTAGCTTCCATAATTATTGCATTTTCCGACAATAGCATAAATAAATGAGATGCTCGCTTCTACTTGTGTTATTGTTTTAATTAAGTTTAGCTAGAAAATGTTTTATACTCGTTCACGGATGAATAGAGTATAAAACACGCCTTACGCTCTCATGCTAATAATAACTTGGTTGTTGATAAAACAGGTTTCGTATATATATTCTTTAGGTCACGCTCGATAAGTTTGGATAAGGTAAAATTTTTGAACTCGTACCTCAGGATATGAATATTATTCTTGGTGGCGTTTTATTCTGGAATCAAGTATAAAACAATTTGGCCAGTTGAAAAAAGCAACGAGTATTAGTATTCAACGTAAATTATTCTTTAAAGTACCGCAATTACTTATCCTTTCATGTTACTACAACTAAACTTGTAAAGATTTATTCTGTAGAATTTTTACCAGCTATTTTCATCTCTCAATAAACGTGGTTAAGAAATAAAATTGACGATAAACTTACCTCAGATTAGGCCAAGCAAAAAAATAATACGTTTATCGTCCCCGCCCGCGTGGTTTTTTTGTTTTTTTGTTTTTTGAGCCGCATCATTTATTTTCACAAATTGTCTCCAAAACGAAGTCAAACGCCACAAGCGGTTAGAAACTGTTTTGAAAGGTCGTGAAATTTCCAAAACTGAGAGATATATGAGGGAGGTGGTGGTGGTACATTGTAGACTTTCAGGCTTGCAGATACTTTCGAAAAGCCGCTGCTTGATGTTGCGTTAAGGTATGTAGATCAATAAATTTAGGGCTCCGAAAACTCGCAAAAAGGCAATGGTTCTCGTGCAAATCTCAAGTCAACAATGGTTCTCTTGCAAATCTCTCGCAGGTTAAAGCTTCGAGGAAAGAGCGTGGAGAATCGAAATCGAAACGGCATTTCTGACTTGTCTGCAAATTTTCCATGAATGATACCTTGCGGAAATATCAAAATCATTTTATAGTTAAATGACAGAAGCCATGCTCAGTTTAATTACTTTGCTATTTCATTTGTAGCTCAAACCTGGGCGATTTGATATTTGGTTATTACAAATCATGACAACAAATATTACAAACTTCGACATCTTTGTTTATTACAAATTGCGATTGAGGTGTATTACAAATTGCGACGGAGGTGTATTACAAATTGCGACGGACGTTACTAAAACGGGGAGCGGGGAGCAGGGGACCCGAGGAGCGGGGACACGAGGAGCGGGGACACGACCAGTGGGGACACGAGGAGCGGGGACCCGAGGAGAGGGGACACGACCAGTGGGGACCCGAGGAGCGGGGACACGAGGAGCGGGGACACGAGGAGCGGGGACACGAGGAGCGGGGACACGACCAGTGGGGACACGAGGAGCGGGGACCCGAGGAGAGGGGACACCAGAAACGGGGACCCGAGGAGCGGGGACGAGTTTCGATGGATTTTTCGTGGAAAACCACACTGATGCGAGAACCATTACGTCCTTAACTGCATACAGAAAAATGAAAATAACAGAATTGTTTCTCTGATGTGAGAAAACTTTTGCAAGTTGTTTTAATAAGAGAGCTTAGCAGTAGAAGTGGGATATTTTTTTCGGTATGTTTTCACATTCTGCTTGTTAAAATAAAGCCTGCAACAAAAATTATGGATTTCTAGGACAGCATCTTGGCGTTGCAAGATTGGGCGCTGTGGTTGATATGGGAAATACATGTTGAGAGGATTTTGAAATTGGAGGTTGAATCTATCTTGATCGAGTCGAGTGATAATGTTTTTAAAATTGTCCAATTCCTCCAATGTCAGTGAGACACCAAACTTGGTTGGAACTTTCTTAGTCTCAGTCTCCACAAACTTGCGAATATGGACTCTCAACTGCCCTTCGGAATAATTCACAGTGGCGAAATAACCTCGAGACCCGATCTTGTACATAGGCTCCATCCCGGGATGGTGATCAAACTCTAAATGACGAAGAGAATTTACTTTGCATCAGATATAAAACTGACAAACGCCTCACTCCTTTTGTAGAAGTTACACGGGGCAGACAATAGCGGTGTTTGAAAGCCCATCAAACGTTTCTGTAGGTAGCGCTTTCACTACTTTTGAACAGAGGTCTCCCCGGCACTCAACATCATATGGCTCAAGCCGTAACCTCCAGAGATAGAGCGTATTGTGATCAGATTTGGTCTTCAGTGTCTCTATATAGTCTTTCCAGGACGAGTGGAGGGTTAAGTTAAAAACCCTAACAACTTCAAGCGCGCTCTCCCATACTCGGTTTGAATCAACCAGTGTCTTCGCTTGTTCGTAAAAACTATTCCATGCATCTTCTTCACTCATCATCAAACAGTCGTGGCGCCTCTGACTTGGATGATCAATCTCGCAGCCATAGCAGTCCCTCCTTCTGATCCACAGGCATTGAGCGCTGCAGAATTCGGCGTAGACGAGATTAAACGTTTGAGTAATAATGTTTAAAGCTCGTTTTTTCTCAGTGTTTTCAAAGCCAGCAGCGGTTAATGTTTTGATTCCGATCATTGTGAAATATAAAACGAGACAATGTCTACCAAACCGGTTAACCGTTATTTCATTCTATAATACTGGCCTTGTTATTTCATCCCTTTCAGACTCCCTCTTGATACCTAGGGAGTCAAGTGGGCCATGTCACGCCTCCTTAAACCATTTAAGGAGTCACGATTGCGTGACACCACTGCT
Source organism: Scolanthus callimorphus (assembly GCA_033964015.1). Classification (NCBI taxonomy): domain Eukaryota; kingdom Metazoa; phylum Cnidaria; class Anthozoa; order Actiniaria; family Edwardsiidae; genus Scolanthus; species Scolanthus callimorphus. The sequence goes on from JAWWUD010000049.1 coordinate 671,987, forward strand.
CCTTCTTTTCGAATAGGGAGTTAGGCCTATTTTATTTCATTTTAAAATAATGGCCATGTTATTTTATCCCTTTCAGACTCCCTCTTGATACCTAGGGAGTCAAGTGGGCCATGTCACGCCTCCTTAAACCATTTAGGGAGTCACGATTGCGTGACACCACTGCTCTCTCTTTTCGAATAGGGAGTCAGGTGGACCCCTCCCTCTTTTTGACTCCCTGACTCCCTGACTCCCTGACTCCCTATTTTGACTCCCTAAAAAATTACATCGAAAAGACCCTCCTACACTACTTTCGTGATGTTACGCGCGTTGACAATCTTTAATCTTATTGGTCCGTAGCTTCCGTGCGCAGCCGTTCGTGAGCGCCCGGGCACGTGCCCACGCACGCGCATGCGTCCTCGAGACGACGACCTGTTTCTAAATCTCCCTAGTATCGTCAAAGAACCACTATTCATCGTAGCGGGCCAGCTCTGCTCATGTAATACCCGGCTGAGATTGTGCTTTTCGCCCGTCCATCTGAGCAAGCCCGCTCCATGTAATAGGCCTTTTGTAACAGATGGTCACGTGACCCGGTCACCCTTAAAATGAGCAGATTCACCCAAATGATGCTAGAAATGAACAGAGCATACTGATTTTAGTAAAAAGCCCAAATTTCAGCCAGCTACAATGCAAACTCAAAGAATGGGAGCAAAAATACAACCTTGTAAAATAAGCGGTTTTATTATTGCTCCCATTCTTTGAGTTTGCATTGTAGCGGGCTGAAATTCGGGCTTTAAGCTAAAATCAGACAGCTCTTTTCATTTCTCAGCATCATATGGGTGAATCTGCTCATTTTAAGGGTGACCGGGCCACGTGACCATCTGTTGCAAAAGGCCTGTTGGGACCTTATACAGAGGTCTTGGAACGGCCAATAATTTGTTCCACTTGAAGTATAATTTGGTTGATGTGATATAACTATCTTGCAAAAAGTTTAAACATGTCTTCAACTTGTGTTCTGCTATTCGTTTTTCAAAGTTTTGACAGCAGAAACGTTATAGAAAAACGTCGGCCCTGTCACGCGCAACTAACGCAGGGAAATTTTCTGCACGAAAAAATCCATGCAAATAGCTAATTTCCCAAGGCGCAGGCATTGATGTATTCAGACTCTCATGGATAGCCATGAGAAACTCGCAAACTTCCCATTCTTCTACCATGGGAAATTCAGCTTTTCCCATGGATGTTTTTTTGCAGAAATTTCATGTGTGAGAAGCGTAGTACCTTCTAACTGGCCCGTCTTTCCATCATCGAATTTCTCGGTTTCTATGAGTTTCTTTGATCGCGAACTCGTCAGTTTATAGTCGTTTGGGAGAGAGAAAGGAATTCCACCATGAGTCAGTTTGTGATGTGGCTCGATTGTCCGAGCATGCACTGTATCATTGCCGTACGCTGGAGACATCATAGGGTCAAAATACCTCTTTGGTTTTTCTGGAAGTACATAAAGTATATAAGAACGACATTTTTTGCTCGTAATTCATCATAGCATCCTATGATATCTCTTTTTTGTGTAAATTGAGGACGAGATATCATAGGATTCAAGTATATTCAAAGCGTTCAGTCGGTAGATTCCGCCGAAAATAGCACTCAAAAAGGCAATATCGCCCTCGTCGTTGCGCGACTCGTGCGATATCGTTTTTTTCGTGCTTTTTCTTAGCGGAATCTAGCCTCCTGAAGCTTTGAATAATCACATAAACTTATAAAAAAATAGGAAATAATGGGAAGTGATTTAGTAGTTTATTTTTAATCGGTCTGCTAGGATGACTAAAAATTTTCATTCTGACATTTTTTGCTGTTGTATTCGCCCCTTGTCACGCGCGCTGTAGAAGCCCTAAATGTAATAACTGGCCCTAAGTGTAATAAAGGCCCCAAGTGTAATAAGAAATGGCCCTTAGTGTCATAAAGGCCCCAAATGTAATAAAAATTGGCCCTTAGTGTAATAAAGGCCCCAAATGTAATAAGAAGTGGCCCTAAGGGTAATAATGGCAATGGTCATACAAACTGGCAGGGTAGCGACTTTTGTAAGTTCCCTAGAACAGGGATACAGAATAGAACTTTGCAGGTTGCAGGTTTAGGGTCAGCTTCTCAAAGAGTAGCAGCACACACCTAGTCACGTGTTCCATGAGTACCCCGAAGCCGGTACTTAATATTACAAAGCCTGTGGCGTTTGCTTCATATTAGAACCCGTTGACATGCGGTAGAATATCCGTCCTAGTTGGAGTGACAAATACGGTACTTTGGGTCTTTACAAAGTGGCTGCTCCATTAAGGATGGCCGCTTACTTGAGGTATCACTGTAATATATTGATATAACAACGTTGACTTATTCCAACTAGGAAGTTGTATGGTTATTGCCATTATTACACTTAGGGCCACTTTTTATTACACTTGGGGCCTTTATTACACTTAGGGCCAATTTTTATTACACTCGGGGCCTTTATTACACTTAGGGCCAGTTATTACATTTAGGGCTTCTACACGCGCGCCATCTTGGTTTTCTTACTGGAATGGAATAGAGGCGAAACAGGAAGCATGACGTGACATGTAAGATAAACGCGGATTCTGCCCTGAAAATGTTAATATGGCGGATACCAACGATTTTTAACACAGGAGTTTGGAAAACCATACAGAAAATTACGAGCGTGACAGATGCTCCTGCTCTGGCCTCGTTTCCATGCTCAAGATGGCGGCGCGAGAAGGCGAATGTGAAATCCTGTATCGGATAGATCAAATCGGCTAACGGCGTTAACATGTTATTGCTACCCAATTCAGAACATGTGCTGATTCCTTTGGGTGGTTACAATGCTCAAATTTTTCCCACTCGACCGAGTGCACGAGTGAATGTACAGAATTTACAAACGTATCTCCACCGAAAGGAATCATCACATGATCTGAATTGGGTCGCAACAAGATCGTTAGCCGATTTGGTCTATTCATGACAGGGAGAAGGATTGTCATGCAGGAAAGTGCTCACCATTTGTTGCCAAGGCAACTGTTGTCAAGGCAACTGTTGAAACCACGGCAAGTAGTATCCAGACTTTCATCGCCATTTTAGAGGAATTCCTCAATAATCTGTAAACATATGATAGTTATTGGTGAGGGTTATTCCGTAACATTGTGGAGTGAAAGACACAAAAGATTTTGCTGAGCTGCAGTGTAATATCTTGTCCTTGAAAGAAATGCCCACGCGCCGATAGACTTGAAAGAAAACTAGTGTATCAAATTATCTACCTCGTTCTCAGGGTCTTCTGGGTGGTGGGTCACTCGGAAGGAGACACTGGCAAAGGCTGGGGCCTTTCCACAGGGAGACCGCCTAAGAAAAACACTTAAAATCCGATATGGCTGAAGAATTTGATCTCCGCTTTCTCTTCCCTGCTGTCTGCCCGCCATATCGGATTTTGACTGTTTTTCTTAGGCGGTCTCCCTGTGTAAAGGCCCCATCCTTTGCAAGAGTCTTCTTCCGAGTGACCCGCCAATTTGAAAATTACCCAGAAGACCCTGGGAACGAGGTCGTTACAATTTGGAAAAGTGTTTTCTTAGCGTGGAGAGAGTACGGAACCTAAAAAAACAAATTATTTTCATATATGAATTTTGTTATTTTTTTATTTAAAATAACATTGTACAAAGAATACAAATTATTTTGGAATACACCAAGCCTTGCCGTATTCCAAGACCTTCTAAAATACTGTAAGAACTGAAGGGATCGCAACATCTCGGAATCTCTTTTTTCTCGGAATTTTGGGCTCTCGGAGTTTCGGATTTCCTTTTTCTGTGTAAGAGTCTCGCGTCTGTTTGTTGCTCTGTCGTCGTGATCTTGAATGTTGTTGGAATATTGCAATTTCGCACTTTGTCTTCCGAGTTTTGCCGGTTTTGCTAATGGTAAGCCAATTTCATTGTCTAAAAGTCAGGGTCGGATTTTTAAGCGACCTTAAAGCTCGGACTCGGATTTTAAATTTGTCAAAATTCTCGGGCTCGGATTCTGAAACGGGGGTCTCGGCGTCTCGGCGTCTCAGCAATTCATAAGATGGCAGTTCATGCACTGCGATCAGCGATATGGAGCTAAAGGTAGAGTCTCTGAGTGTCTGTATTTACGTTAGTCTATCTGTTACTACAGGGAAGTGTGAGAAGGGTGATTACTATAACAAAAAATCATTATAAAAAAGATAAAAAGATAATTTGTAAATTCCGCAATTCAGCCTTTTATGGCTGTCAAGTAATTATATTAATAAAAATATCTATCTATCTATCTATCTATATCTATCTATCCATCTATCCATATGTTATATGTACGGAAAAGCATATGTTATAAATATGTATCGACAAATCTATACGATCCTCCCATAGGACGATCCTCCCACAGTAAACCATCGTTTGGTCCGTCGCGCCTGTATTATACTTGTTCTCTTTATATATATGTATACGAAAAGACCACATTTTTGTTATATTTACAGGATGATGCTCTTATACAAACTTTGGAAAAACAACAAAAAGAACGATATATAACTACACTATGCACGCATGGAACACAAACACATATACAATATTTGTCACAAACCTGGCTCTTGAGAATGACTCTACCTCCTTTGCAAATGGCACTTGAATGAATGATAACTGCTTGTAGAGAACACAATGTCTACTTATCGATATTCCACGTCAGTAGCTCATTGTCTTTACGCACGGTAATTTTGAATTGCAGGTTAAGTACAAGTAGGTTAGCAGGGTCTCGTTGGGGTCAACTGTCAATCCTCTAGAACAAAAAAGAAACCTTCAAAATAACTGAAACATGACATGCAAAAAGTCTGCTAGCTTTCATAGCCGCCTGTGGTATTCTGAAAGGCTCGCGTCTTTAAAAAATAAAAAAACTGTGACAGATAATTGTGCACGGCTTCCGCATTCTAGTCAATCGTCCAATCGTCAAAACAAATTGTAAAAGTTAGCCAAAATACTGACAAAGCCCTGATTTAATGAACTCTAACAAGTGCTTGGAAAGGGGTCCTGCAAAAACACCCGTCAAGTTCTGGTGGTTTGAAAAGATGATACTGGTTGTCTGAGTCTTCTTCCGGGGATCGCATGACATTCATATACAGACAGGACCCAAAAAAAGGTTTCGAGATTCTCTGTCTGTATAGATGTAAGGATCTGGTTTGCATGCACACTCTTCTGGTGACCAAAAACAAATATCAAACGTTTGAGCAATTGAAAGATTTGATTTTGAGATAAAAAGGTGTAAACGTTGGGAGAGGTGATACTTTGATCAGCAAAACATAAAGGTTTTTATGCAATAACTTTGCAAAACGAAAATGTTCCTCGTCCAAACGTACATTTTTTATTCAAGCGACAGAAAGAGAAGTTATGGAACAGGAACAAATACGAGAACCCCCAAAAAGCTATAAAGCAATCTATAGAGAAAACAGAAGTCTCAACCATATTTTGGTCCTGTCCCATATACAGGTTAAAAGGTGTCGGTATTCAGATAGAACAGATGCATTGAACCTTTGCTCTATAAGGAGTCATTCAATGGCCCCAGCTGTTTCGTATAAGCTAGCTTCTTGTAGCTGTTCCCAGAGTATGTTTATAAAACTCTAAATGATATCTATGAGTAATACCATGGCACCGAGGGAAATTAAGGATTAAATTTCCCCGAGACCCGAGGAAGAATTTTTTTGCAAGTGGAACAATAAGTAGTGCAGAGCCACACATGCCAACGATTATTTTCGGTAAAATATCTGTTCTTATTATATAGACACGAGTGTTTTACTGGGAAATATGCCACTCGTAGATATCATACGAAGCTACATCCGGTACCTGAGTGACATATTTTCCATATCCTTACTAGTGAGGATATCGGTCAAAACAAAAGTGCTTGGAAATCAATTTGGAATAATCTTTTCTGGTTTTTCTATATCATAAAAAGACAATTACACGGTGGCTTGAAGGTATTAGCTTTATTTTCTCGTTTCAAAAACAATATTTTACTCATTCGCTGCGCTCATTTGTAAAATATTGTTCTTGCCACTCGAAAATAAAACTGTTATCATCGCGCCACCGTGTAATATCCTCTTTATGAAATTACAACGAAACATACCACGAAGGTGTTCTGTAACTTTTAAAGTGTGGCTTGGAAATAATCAACCTTTAAAGGCCCATTTACACGCTGCGATTTGTCGGCCCGACTGTTTTTTGAGCCGCGAGCTATTTGATTTGTCCGAAGAAAAATCGGCCCCGACACGAAAAAATCTGATGCGATAACACAGATTTTTTAGTGTCGGGCCGACACCGAACGAAGGCACAAGAAATCGGGCCCGACAAATCGCAGCGTGTAAATGGCCCTTAACGCGCGTTTACACGTGCTGTTTTTGCTGCAATTTTTGTCGCGGCGTAATTTTTCTCGCACGTACACGTCAACTCAAAATCATTAATGTAAACTAGGTGCAACTCGGCGCGATCTGCTGCGAATTTTGTCGCGAGATGTCACGAAGATTTCTAACATGTTTGACACTCTTTGCAAGAGCACAGAAATCGCCCGGGTTTTGCATCTCGTTTACACAAGAGAAATGGAATTGCAACTCGCGCGAGAAAAAAATCGCCGCGACAAATAAAACACAAATCTCAAGTGCAAAAGCCTTTAGACAAAATCATAAAACCGGCGTTTTTTCCAACTCTGGAGCTTTGAAAATGTGTTACAGGTTGTGTTGTGTCTATGCTATACGCCATGCTGATATAAAACAGGTGTCAGTATTCAGATACGGCATGGAATCCTCGCATGGAATCCTCGCTGGATGAAGCGTGTCGTTTTATGGCCGCTACGTTTAAGTTGAGTTCACAGCTAAAATCGATCGCGATTTCGAAAGCATCAAATTGATTTTTGACTTTACTGTTCCGCCAATCAAAGTACCTGTGAGCTTATGAAACTCTTGCCTTGTTTCGCCTAGTGTAGTCAACTGGCTTCCCTCTGAACTTAAACCAGACAACGCCGCGACGGAAAGCCAGGCGACTGCACTAGGCGAAACAGGACAAGAATCTGATTGGCTCATAAGACTTGTCTGGCGGAACAGCAAATTAAAAACAAATCGATGTTTTGAAAACGCGGGTCGCGACGTAACGATTTTTAGCTGTTAATGTAGTATCTACAAATTCCATAGGAAGGCTACCTTCAATAAAACTGTATAACACAGTTCTAATGAAAATTGCATAAATTAAGCACAAGAGTTTTTGGCTTTGCTGTTTAACAGCTGAGGTCAGTCAGAGAGTGAGAGAGTCAATTATTGCTTTTGAAGTTTTTGATTTCTTCGTTCAAAACAGTCGAAAACGAATTTTGCTACTGTTGAGGCAGTAGACTTCCATGGGTTAAACATTTTGCAAAAAGTGTTGTGTTCGCCCCATCCCTTGAGGTTTTTTTGGGTGGACTTTCTTTCCTCGCCAAGATACACGTTTTTGTGACGACAATCGTAGGCATTCCATTCAAACGGCGCTAATCTATTGCTTTCGTTGTGTGAGTTCTTGAAAACTATATTAGATAAGTATTAGATGTCATTGCGTGCCGAAATTTTTAACGTACCGAGTAAAGAGAAGTAGAAAAATTCAAAAGATAAAGAAGTTGCTGGAATAATTTCTTAGGCCTAGTTTATACGTCGTATTTCGGACGAATTTAATTCAGACGAATTTAATTATCGCAATTAAATTCGTCTGAAATGCGACGTATAAAACGAAACTAAAAAGGTCGAAAATTAAATTCGTCCAAGACGTTGTATACGTCGACCCCGGACGTATACAACGTCTGAAGTATGTCTTCGTTTTATTTTATTCGTCGTATAAAACGAACCTCCATTTTATACGTCGCACAGACGAATTTAATTGATCAATTAAATTCGTCTAATTAAATGCGACGTATGAACTAGGCCTTAGAAACTTTTTTGTCGTCCGATTACGATTACGATTACACGGGCAACCCAAACAATATCAATACAACAACACCGTCTGCTTTACGTGGGTGGGTCACGAGCGCAGGTATCGACGCCAGAGGGCAACCGGCTTCGCCTGCTTGAAGCTGAGCGGGAAAATCTGGCATTGTTAGAAGCAATAAAGGAATACATTGACCTGCTGAGAGCCAATTAGATTGCAAAACGCGCGCGTGATTTCAAGATGGATGTAAGAAATCCAGAAATTTACAGGAAAATACAGTATTTGCATGGAAGAAGTCAGGTAAATTGACCCCTACCCCCACCCCATCCAGAATTTTCCAAATCCCTTCCGTGGAGGGTGGGGGTGGGAGTGCGGGGGTGGGATAGATATTTCTTGAAACCACACAATTTACATTAAAAACTTAGTTCCTTGTGTCTAGAATAAACTATCTTAGCAATAAAACAAGGGAAAATTCACCTTTTGTGAATTAGAACTCTGTAGCGGCATATAAAAGCAGTAGAACACTTAAGATATATCAAAAATCCAACTTGAATACGAGGGTCAGGGAAGTAAAACGAAAGAAATTAATTATTCATTTTCCAATGCCGATGCAGTTTCTTTTGATTTATTCCTCTGAGCCTCGGACCCATGTAAGAATATTTAGCAATTATTATATGGCAACAATAGAACGCGCGCTCTGATTGGCTGTTACGAGGTCAGTAAATCGCGGCATGACCTCTCAGAAATCCGGTAATGACCTCGCAGTTCACGACTCGCAAAAATTCGAATCTCCTTCAAATAAAATTCCCAAAAAGATTTTCAGCGAAATTCACAACAAAGAATACTTGACACAGTATTTGTCTCTTGTAATACAAAATCTTAAACATGTGACAAGAGGAAAATAAAGGCCTGAATATCAGAAATGACCTGTTTACAAAAGGCAAAGCAGAGCCAAAAAGTTACTCTAAGCTATGAATTCGGGTCTTTCCGGAGAAAATGAAAACTAGAGGGAGCCAAATAGCAGCAAAAGGTAAAAGCTACATAAATTCAAAATTTATTAGGAATTTAAGAAACTTGAAAGCTAAAAATAATAACAGAAAGCGAGTTCAAACTTAGGGGTCACAAGAATTAGTTCCTTCGTAATGTACAAAGAAAAAAATTCAAGAGCATTGGCACATGAAAGTCAAGGTCGTGGGTTCGAATCCCACTGGGGTCACTTGAATTTTTTTCTTTGTACATTACGAAGGAACTAATTCTTGTGACCCCTTGGCGATTCGGTAGTATTTCTCTTGAGGCAAAGTATTGCCGGGGAAAATACTTACATAGGCTGTAAAGCCGCCATTAGCATCTCATCATAACTTCACAACTCATCTCATATTCACATTTGCTACACGGCACACAACTTCACGTTGAACCTATCACCATCGGTTAGTAGTAATTAATGAATTCTACTGAGTGAGTATGATGTGGAGAATTATTCAGATCCAGGCCAAAGGCCAAGGTGGATACACTCCCGAGATATGAATAATTCTCCACATCATACGAAAGCTGAATTCATTGTTTTATTATTCATTCAAACTTTTAATTGTTTATTATTCATTGAAAATTAAGGCAGTTTGCCAGCCTCCCTACAAGCGCGTGACGTCACGCGTGCAATAATTTTTCAATTCTCCAATTTTTGACGTCATAAGACGGGATAAGTTGAATGAATAATAATCATACGACTTCGAATTCAACTTGGGAATGTTGCACAAGTTGGTTTTTCAAAAAGTATCCAAAGTTTTTAGATTCCGATGTAAAATTTCAACAGGACCTGGATAATAATTGGTTGGTTTCTCAATGAGTTGCTTATTTATTGAAGACACAAATAATGGGTCTTTCTGTAGGTACCGGAGACTATTGTATTCTGTGTTAGCTTCGTTCTTTGTGTTACTTGGAGTCCTTTGTCTCGGGTCCATTGTCTCTATTGAATTACGTATACTGTGCTCCGGTCAGCTCCGGTAGCGGTACCTACAGAACGAACCCACATAATTGTTTGTGCATTTTCGGTCAACCAAAACGAGCAAAATATTGTCCAGAAAAGTGAACAGAGCTAGGTAAACTTCCACAGATGACATACCTGAAGTCTTCCCGTGTGTAAACTTTCTTGTAATAGTAGTTAAACAACCAGGATTTACAGCAATTTGACGCGGGATTTTGTCCGTATCCCATGCGTTCGTCGAGGTCATACACAAAAATGCGCAAAACCGGTTCGTAACCGGTTTCCTACAGTATAATGCGGCTTTCAACCGTGCAATACGGCTTTTGCCGTGTAATACGGCTCCATATCTGCACTCAATTTTGACCTTATATGGTAAAATGAAGTCACAGTCGTATAATAATTTTATGTATCTGGCTCCGTCGCGAAATATTTTCTCCCATCTAGCCGTCAATATTATTGTCGTCTCAGAATCGTAATTAGTTTACATTGTCAAAAATGAGTGGCCATTGAGAATGTGAAGTGAATGCAATTACGAATAATTTATGACAGCTTTCGTAAACCCACTTTATTTTTCATTACTTTATCACATGTTGTAACTGGGTGCATTACAAACTTGGTATAATTAGATGCTTTGAGGTCCGTTCACTCACGCGCGATTTCAGCTGCGATTTCTGTGGCGATTCCATGGCGATGTCATATCGCGCGGTTTGAACGGTCTGCGATCTTATGGCGATTTCACTTGCGATGTCGCCGCGACGTCGCAGGCGTTTTGAACTCAAATTCCACTGCGATGCGGGTGCGATTTCTTCAGATCGCCAACAAACTGACAAATATAGCAGAGCCAAATCGCCGGCCGTTCACATCACGGCGAAATGAAGTCGACGATCGCCGCAAAAATCGCACCTCAAATCGCAGCTTAAATCGCGCCGTGTGAACGGGCCTTAACTGTCTACGTCCTGCAAGTACTCGGCGCAAAATTGAAGTATTGGGCATTAAGATCTTCTTTGATCTCGTACCAGTCCTTCACGTTCCCGCCCTGTGCCCCACAAGTGTCAATCAAGGGCCTCACCTCCTCCGGAGTAAGAACCTAAAGAAAAACAAACAGATGGTATTTGGTTATTATACTTACTTACTTACTATTATTTTATCAGCGAATAGAGCACTTGTGATGTTGGGTCTCCCAATATCACGCGTGCTCTATTGCGCCGATAAAGTAATATAAAGTTGTTTCCTAGTGCTTAACCAAACGACTGCTTAACCAAACGACTATCAACATGCTATGTAATTCCACAACTGAAGGAAAGAAGAGTGCGATTTGCTAGAGTATCATAAAGTTTCTCGCAAGGGCTAATCCCTTATAAAACACGCTTCTATACACCTTTTTATTATATAAACATCAGTGAAATACAAAGGTATCTCTCGCGCGAAAAAAAAAGTTATATCTTCACAGTGTGAAGATATGATTTTTATCTTCATTCTTCGCAGGGAGGATAACACACATAGCTTTCTAATTTTCAGATTTTCGTAAAATAAATGTCTATTTGGTATTTCACTGATGTTTCTATAATAAACAGTGCGCTCACTCGTGAGATAAATTTCCAGCACTCGAAGATAAAATTCGTATCTCCGCGCGGCCATGTAATATCCTCTATGTATACCACAACGCGCGCGTTTCTCGAATTCTGATTGGCTCTCAGCCAAGTGTACATTTAACAATTAGTCGCCACAGGCTCCGTAAATATCGGCGAATAGTCACCTCGAAGAATGTTTTAGTATAATTACTCAAGCGACTTTTAAGATTTTTGACAAAAAATTCGGGTTTAATTTTTTTTTTCGCAAGTAAAATAAAGGGAACGCACTGCGCCACCTAAAACCTGTTGGGACACCTAGTCCCCTCCTCCCCTCCCAAGCGAAAAAAAAAACTACTGGCAAATATTGGACAACATTGAAGGGAGCGTGGGGAGAGCATATACTCCCAAGTTAATACATATAACTTATTAGTCGACATTTTAGTGTAGAATATCCCTGGATATTTTTTCGAGTCTGAATTTAGAAGACAAAATAAGAAGACGAGAAAAGTTATTCCAGCGATATTCTACACTAAAATGTCTAATAAGTTATTTATTATCCAATTTATTTTTCATGACAAAATAAAGCAAGCGCATTAGAGTCCAAATATCGCGATTTACTATAATTACTGAAGTGATTCCGCGCGCTGATTGGTTGAGACGTTCGTCATATTTGCTATATTCACCTATAGGTGAATATAACATTGAAAGCATTGAGGATCGCGCGCGCACTTTATTACGAGAAACTTCTAAACGGGAATTTTTTGTCGGAAGTCTTAAAAGTCACTTGAGTAATTATACTAAAACAATTAGTCGCCTCAGGCTCCGTAAATATCGGCGAATAGTCACCTCGACTTTACGTCGCCTTCGGCGACTGATTGTTAAATATTTGGACTCGTTCCAGTTTTACTCCTACGATATTTGTACTCGCATGAGACAATGTAGATTCTAATTTATTTTATTGAAGCACCAAAGGATATATATGTTATTTGAGGTCCGTATAGGGAAAAACTGTGACCGAGGGCTGGAAAATGTTTGAAACATTTTCCAGGCCGAGGACACAGTTTTTTCCCTATACGGGCGGACCGAAAGCCGGTAAATAACTTATTTATTTTTTTCCAACTCAAAAATGTGATTTTCGATGAAAACAAGCGCGCGAAAGTGGTTACCGTGAACTTGTAGGTCAGAGATAGGAAAATATCGCCATCCATTGTTATTAATGTGCCAACCAGAGATCGATTTGTTCACAGAACAAAGGGCGCTATTCAATCTACGGTGGCACATTAACATTACAATGTTGATAAACATTGAATGGCGCTATAGCGCTGTTCAAGCTAACGTCATCCATTGTTATTAATGTGCCAACGAGATCGATTGGTTCACAGAACAAAGGGCGCTATTCAATCTACGGTTGGCACATTAGCATTACAATGGCTATGTTGATAAACAGTGAATGGGCGCTTTATGTAAAGTTTCAGCTTACCCGATCCCAGATGTTCCAGTCCGAATACAGCAAACCGGGGATGAGGTTTTCTTGCCTTTGGTCACGCGGTGCCTCGAGATATAGCTCCCAGGGGCCCGTCATAACAAGTCGATGAGTTCTCAGCTGACCAAATTCTTCTTCTCCTTGTTTGTTTGAGTTAATGTAGCCGACAACCCTACCGTCGGCACTCTCTCGCCCAACGCAGAACATGAACCATCTGTTACTCTCGGCGGCAGGAACCTCATAGGTGACGTCACTAGCGATATCAACAAGGCAAGTAACACAAGTTATAATATACTGGGCAAAAAAGCTCAATGCTGATTGACTAAGAGCGAGGGCATTTGTCTTAATTACTGTGCGACTACGTCAACCGGGCCAATCAGAAAGCGAGTACAGAACAAAGGATCTTGACTTTCTTGAGATCTCAGACATCAAAATATCCGCTTTTCTCTAAACATTATGAGAATTGTGAGCAGAAATAACTTCAAAACTGTTAATAGCCGTATTCACACTAGAGACGGAAAACTCGCGGACGGAATCGTCGCAGTGTGAACCCGGCGTGTCGTCTCGAACATTCGGAGATCGAACCGAATCGAACCTCGGATCGTCCGATCTGGTTCGAGCCCTTTAGAGATCGTATCGTACTCACTCAAAAATCTGGGGATCGAACCAGATCGAACGCAGATCAAACTTGATCGAACAATAAAATTAATTACCGTTACCATTAATTAATGTGACGTGACGTAATTGTTGCGGCGTACACGAAGTAGCTATCACACCACACGAAACTGATACCTTCCTGGCAGTTTCAACAACCGTGTCAATATGAATTAACGCGCCGGAAACTTTACGTGTGTTGTTAAGGGCTACCACAACTGCCATTTTGCAACAAGGATCGGATTGGGGACATAAAGGTCGCGATGAGGAAAATTGGAGATCGTGGCCCGGCTTGTAAAGTAGTTGGCACCTAAGGAACTCTGAGACATTACGAAAGCCGACGAACACCTTTCAGGGGATTGTGTTTTGTCCCGTTTTGTTCATGTTTATATCAATTCAAAATGAAAATACTATTTACGAGACACTAAAAGCTGAATAATTTATAGTTGGCGTAGTCCCGAATTCTGACATGTTTTACTTTCTATCGAACTAGATCGAACTGGATCGAACGATCCGAGGAATATCGTAGAGTTCGATCCGGTTCGATCTCAAAAGAGCTCGAACCGTATCGAACGATCCGCGTTCGATCCGGTTCAAGCTCTTTCGAGACGACACGCCGGGTGTGAAACCGGGACGAGACAGATTTTTGACGGGAAATCGTCTGAATTCATATCAGACGAAAAACTCGTCATGACGAGTTTTCCGTCCTCTAGTGTGAATAAGGCTAATCTCTGATTGACAAATTTTTACGGGATGGCCCAGTTGACGTAGTCGCACAGTAAAGGGGCTATGTTTCGCGATTGTGTGAACAAAATGTAATAAAACAAGACAAGTGGGCTACATAAGCAACTCAGAAGCCTATATTATGCTTCGAGCTAATCTTAAAAAGTAAAAGGAACTTAAATTAAGCAATAAAAGTACTTTCCGCGTGCTCTCTGCTTTATTACAAACACGAGGGGGATGTTGGGAGAACTGATCAAAACTTGAAAGACACGAGCCGAAGGCGAGTGTCTTTCAAGTTTTATCAGTTCGACCAACATTCCCAGAGTGTTTGTAAGAAACCAGAGAGCACGCAGAAAGTATTTTTATTGCTTTTAGAAAATAACATATACACGCGCGACAGCGTTGCGTGACAATCGTGTTTCTCAGGTCTCTTACAAACACGCTTTTTAACCAATCAGAATGCGCACATTCACAATACAACATAGGTGTTATTTTCTAATTTCCATTATATAGGCAATCTTACATAATATTTTTAAACAGCTTTCGCTATCAAATTTCAAAGTTTGAAAACTGTTCAGCCTGGAAATCAAAAACATGAATTCGCAATCCAATCCAATTCCATCCGCTCGATAACTCATGTAAATACTCAAATTTGTACTTATCTAGCAGTTGAAAGGTTATTTAACAAACCTAGAGGATTATTTTGCTCATTTCTTGTGAATTTGACTACAAACTAACCCCAAAATCGTCACACTGCCCCTTTAAGGATCAATTCCTTTCTTTCCACATCTGGCCGTTGCATTTGTTCACTACAGTAGCATGCTTCCCTGGAGCATGGCAGTGTTTCTTGTTTATATAATAAACAGAATAATACCATGGACGCTTGGAGATATTGAAGTTATCTTCGCGTATTCACATTTGATATCTCACTCGTTCGCTGCGCTCACTCGTTCGATATCAATGTGAACACTCGAAGATAAATACCATATCTCCGCGCGCCCATGTATTACTCTCTATTTACTACAGTAAATGTTGAGATTGAATAACATATAGTTTTTTTTTTCATTTTTCTATCTACACGCCTCTAGAAGAGGTGGTAAGATAGCTTAGTGAATTTCCGAGATGGATCATCAGATGGAATTCCATGGTGAAGGTGACACCATATACAGGGACAGGGTACTCACCAGGAGGGTGGAAAAATGCAAAAGGCTTATGCGTTTTATTACAATTATGGAATTGAAAATTATTGTGATTATATATTATATATATTTCACTTATGCTCATAATCTAGAGGAAATTTGAAATTAAATGCTATTTTACCGAGTCCTGCCTTGAGTCTTGGCTCGAGTCCTGACTCGAGTCCTGGCTCGGCACTTAGTATATCTCGTATTTGCTATATCACTTACTCGGTCTGGACCTCGAACAAGATCTGCCCTTTTAGTTGTTAGACAAATGTAATTCTAGGTTGTTTTGACCTGTTATCAAGAGGATGGAATTGGATTGCGATTTGAGCTATTTTCTTGTCAGAGAAGTGGCCAGCTAGCGTGCGAGAGCCCCTTTAAGCATGCTACCTCGTATTTGCTATATCACTTACTCGGTCTGGACCTCGAACAAGATCTGCTCTTTTAATTGTTAGACAAATGCAATTCTAGGTTGTTTTGACCTGTTATCAAGAGGATGGAATTGGATTGCGATCTGACTGATATTTTCTTGTCAGAGAATTGGCCTGCAAGCGCGCGAGAGGCCCTCTCAAGCATGCTACCTCGTACTTGCTACATAACTTACTCCGTCTGGACCTCAAACAAGATCTGCATGGTCCCCGTCGTGGTACCCTTTTCAAGGAACATGGCCATGACGTAGTTATCACCATTCTCTTGCCAAAACTCGAACACGCGGTGCGCAACGCCAGTAACCAAGTTGGCAAAGCTCAACTGAAAGATAATATATATTTACTAGTTGTAGCTCTCACTAAAAGTGCCAACGAGCAATTTATAAATGAATCATGTTTGCCGTTTAATACTCACTGCTGCCTTAATTTCATTTGGCCGACTATTTTATATTCATTGATCCGCAAAGCGTTAGCATCACGCGGACTATAAAGTGACTATAGGTCACTTTAGGGACAAATATTTTCCTCTAAATTTCATACATGTAAAGGTTGCATTTCCATGAGCATATGAACAAGCTAAATCACTGTGATAGCAATGATTGTGTAATAATAACAGCGCGAGAAATATATACGAACACAGCATCGCGGCGTTGGCTACACGGGTGCACTTCAGAAGTGGACAAGGGGTCAAATAGTAGATTTCTCTTCTGATACTGATAGTGCTCAAGTATTTGGTTACCACTTGAAAATCCTGGCACTTTGATTGGCTAGTGGTTACACCACTCTGAACTCGATAATTTTTCTCCTCGCACGGCTCTATAATGCTACCGCCTCGCAGCCTCGCCTCTTGGCTCGGCTGCTCGTTGGCAATTATACGACTGTGACGTCATTTTACCACATAATGTCAAAATTGAGTTCAGATATTAAAGAGCCCGTGTCAGCCACTCCTTTGTTACTGTTCACGTTCGATATTAGAAGACGTGTAGAAATCTCTAAATCAACATCTAAATGCAAATTTTCAGATTTGATTTATCAAATTCAATCAAGAACAATACTCTATATTCTCTAAATCAGCCGATGGAAATGGATGCTTTCTACTACTTGGCATGTTGCTATGCTGTCAAAATGGCGGCTGAAACAGGCTCTTTAACGGCTTATTAACCGACTGCGAGGTATGTACAGAGAAATCTCAGTCCGCGGTCTTTTTGTACAGACCGAGCTCTTATTCTTATTCTCATTCTCATTCTCAGTCTCATTCTTTCTTATTGCGTATAAGAACAAAATCAGCCTGAATCCCCAAAACAGCTGTTCTTTAAATGCGGGTTTTTTGTGTAGTTGCTCGCCTTTAAAAAAAACATCAACAATTCGCTGATGGCGCACAAGCAATCAGAAGTTGGGAAATATTTTAATGAATAATAATTAAAATATCGCACTACATTATCTAAATCAACCGATGGAATTTGATGTTTTTTTTTCTAACTCGGTGTGCTATTAGGCTGACGAAATGGGAGCCGACTGATTCTCATTAAGGAGCCCATGTCAGCCACTTTGTTATTGTTACATCAACATCTAAAAACAAAGTTTCAGATTTGATTTACCAAATTCAATCGACAACATTGCTGTGTACTCTTTATTCTCAAAATCAGCCGATAGAAATGGATGCTTTCTCCGACTTGGTATGTTGCTATGCTGTCAAAATGGCGTCTGACACAGGCTCTTTAAGGCAGCTTTACCTTCATCCACATGCAGATTGTGAAGTCGTGAACAAAATTCACTCCATGGATGAGTCCCGCACTGGACGAGTAACCTCCTTCTTTGAAGCCAATCTGGAACGCATCTACCAAGATAGAATTTTGAATCACGCTTCGATAAGCAAATATTTAAAACCATTATCCTGCGACATTGTGTAGAATCCTATGATATCTCTTTTTGTGTAAATTGAGGACGAGATATCATAGGATTCAAGTATATTCAAAGCGTTCAGTCGGTAGATTCCGCCGAAAATAGCACTCAAAGAGGCGATATCGCCCTCGTCGCTGCGCGTGCTATTTTCTTAGCGGAATCTAGCCTCCTGAAGCTTTGAATAATCCTATAGAATATCATTGATTGGTAAATGAAACATAATTCTGCAAAGTCGAACAGGTTTGATTATTCAGAACATCGAAAGCACGAAAACATCCTAGAAAATATTTATTTTTGCACATTTTTTATGAGCTCAACACATCAAATTTTGCTCAGATGACAGATAGCACAATAAAAATGTCACTTGCGAAAACGGATATTTAACAATTATTCGCCGAAGGCGAAGTGAATAGTGGCGAATAGTCCCCGAGACCGGAGGTCGAGGGGACTATTCGCCACTATTCACTTCGCCTTCGGTAGCCTACGTCGTATCCGTCCCCTCCGTTTTTTCGGTGGGGACGGATACGACGTAGGCTACGCCTTCGGCGAATAATTGTTTTAGTATATACTACACGGGAACACTCCAAAAAAATCCGAACGAATACTAAATGTGGCATTTGCCGACATTTGTAGCCTCTTTCTGTATGCGTGACGTTTGTCACGCACGCGACATTACGTCAGACTGACACTACTACAAGCATTCGGCTACTCAACACATGGTGGAACCTTGCTGCTGTTTTAGAAAAGCAAAAACACCAGAAAACACTTGTTTTAAGACCTTTCTCAAACTTGGTCAGCATGTTTTGTCTTATAATGAACTATCCAAAGATCCGAAAACTGATCTCGTTTCATATGCTCTTTAACAAAAACCAGTCCTTTCTCTACCTGTGTCACCCGCGCGCGCGCCAAAACTGGCGGGGAAAAAATCAGCCAATCACAAACGTTTCCCATAGACTGGCTACACACCTACGCAGTTTCTGTTCTTGTTAGGCTTCTTCCCTGACGGGCTTCCTGTGTCAACCGCGGGCGCGCGAAAATTGGCGGGAAAAAATCAGCCAATCACAAACGTTTCCTTGACAGGCGCTAAGGATTTAATATATAAGATTGGTTACGCACCTACGCAGTTCCTGAGTTTGTTAGGCTTCTTCCCTGACGGGCATTCATCAACACACATATTCGTTTGGGTGTTCTTCGCTTTGCGGCAGCGTCTGCACTCGTTTGCTGCCGGAGCTGCTCCTGCTTTCCTTCTACAGCCTGTAGGATATTAAATATAGATTTAGCCACTGGCTAAAAGCGGAGCTCCCTGTTGCATAATATAAATAAGTAGAAAAACTCATTTTCTAGAATGGGACCAAGGATCTGGAATGGTGTTCCAGTAAAACTAAGGAACTACCAAAACATATATACCGTTTCCGGGATATGTTGTCACTGGAAAAAAGCAACAAAGCTTGGTGCGCTAGGGAGTATGGGTAAATATTTATTTGAATTTCTGTAAAATATTATAAACAAGATGTTTAGAAATGTGCTGAAATTTAATGATTTTACCTGTGGCTGCGATTATTGTCTGAATTCAGATCAAACAGTAGCAGTTTAGATGCCCCCATTATCCTTTGCGCTTCAAGCTTATAGGCTTTTTAGGTGACAACATTTCCCGGAAACGGTATATTTAAGAAACAAATGACAGCGATTTTATTCGAAACTCTTTGTGTTCAGTACGGTTATGTTGACACACAAAGCATCATGAACAGTATTAGCAAAATATAAAGTAAAAGGAAAAAGCTTTTGTGTTTATTTAATTATTTCCTTTGATAAGTATATATGTTCTTAGTTTATTGTTATCGTGTTCATTAGCACGTTAAAAAGTAATTGTATTCAGCATCCACACACTGCCTGCCTTGATTAGCTTCGCTATCTGTAGGTAGTGTGCGTTTTAATTTACGAATTTAAAAATGATAAAAAAGATTGAAAGATTAATAAAGATTGAAAGGTTGGACATTTGCATAACGAGAAGCGGCCGCCGGTTGTTCTATGTTCAAAATCGGCGCTTTTCGCTACTAGCTAATGGTAGATCCGAGACTTCCCGAGATGCCGAGACCTGCAGTTTAAAATATGAGCTTGATATTTACTGTATTTAGAAGCTTGAGGGCAAAAATGCGAGGTTCCGAGACACACGTTAAAAATTCCGAGATTCTGCTAAAATTTGGCGAGACTCTTGATATTTTTAGGCAGCATTCGCTACCCCTAGAGGTCTATTCATAACAGTCCCCAAGCGTAGCCAGTCAGAATGCAGCACTTACAGTAGTCAACTAGTTCGCTGATACTAATGGCTGACACTCGCGCGCGAAGTCGGCAACTATCTGTCACGTGGTCACTCTCCACCAATAGAAATGCGCACAATTAAAGAGCCTGTATCAGCCGCCATTTTGATAGCATAGCAACATACCAAGTCGGAGAAAGTATCCATTTCCATCGGCTGATTTAGAAAATATAGAGGAATACTCTCGATTGAATTTGGTGAATCAAATCTGAAACTTTGTTTCTGGACGTTTATTAAGATATTTCTATACGTAATTCGTCTTCTAGTATCGAACGAAAACAATAACAAAGAAGTGGCTGACACGGGATCTTTAAACGTCATTACGCACTCACCGTCGAGAGGATCACATGTGGGATGGCACTGTTGCAGACATTGCTGAAGATCTTTGTCCAAAAACGTCGAACCTTTGCATTCAGTGAGTGTTAGCGACCGCTTAAGAGGATGGGCATCCATTACCTAATTAAAGTGGAGGGAAAAATGAGAAACTCAAACAGCGATGTCTCTGGATCCAATATGATACCATGTCCGCAGAAATGTAAGTAAATAGCCGAGTCGAATTATACAAAACTGTTAGCGATACTTTTCCCTTTTTTTGCTGAAATTGAATTGTAATCGCCATAAAACGTCAAGGGACGTTTCGAAAAATTTAATGACCTTTCGCAATGAATAATGCGGGTTTTCGCGCACGATAAGAGCAACATGAGTATCCTTTAATTCAAAATTTTACACGAAACACACCCAACATATTTCTTCAGGAAAATATTTCCATGACTTTTAATGACTTTGATGGGCTTTGACTTTCCAGGTTTTCAAGGACCCTTGGGAACCCTGTATACAATATCAGACAGACACAGACATACATACAGACAGACAGACGCACGGACGGACGGACGGACACTTTATTTGTGCACGGAAGAAAAAACAATCATCAGATAAAACTACTTACGTAGTACGGTGCAGAATATCCCACGCGTCACTTTTTCTAGTATACACACGAGCCTTCAGGGGAGTGTGTATGCTAAGAAAGTACAAGTGACAAGTGGAATATTCTGCAGTATGCCACGAGAAATCATTGTATAACTATTCTATACCACGGTACGGAAAATTAAAGCAATGTTTTATGTAAATGCAGTGCATGGCGGGAAGGTTGAGTGGAATACCGCCGAATATACAACGGCATTCCTGCATTCTGATTGGCTGTGTATTCTGTGGTGTGGTATCAATGTATACAGCTATTTCAATAAACGTTGTCGGAGCAAACGGGACCACACTACAGGAATAATGGTGTAAGAGTGTGAGAGAATAAGAAAAAGAATCGAGAAAAATATAATAAACGAGTGCTTTGCGATACCAAAAATATACTTCCGACGGTCCTCGTGGTTCCGGTTAGTGTAGTGCATGTGAGAGACGGGACCTACGGTTTAACGTCATTATCCGAGAAGACGCGAAGGTCTAACCATTCGCAGGTATTAGAGCAAAGGCAGCACCTTTTCCTAAGTTATTTAGAAAATACCCTGAGTGGTGGTCCGGCCGGGGTTTGAGCTCCCAACCTCCCGCGCATAAGCCTGGCGCTCTACCACTGCGCTGACCGGTCCGCGCTAACCGGTCCGTGTTAACCGGTCCGTGCTAACCGGTCCGTGCTAACCGGTCCGTGCTAACCGGTCCGCGCTAACCGGTTCGTGCTAACCGGTCCCTGCTAACCGGTCCGTGCTAACCGGTCCGTGCTAACCGGTCCGCGCTAACCGGTCCGTGCTAACCGGTCCGTGCTAACCGGTCCGTGCTAACCGGTCCGTGCTAACCGCTCGGCGGTACCGACAACGTTTCGTGGAATAGCTGTACACAGTACTGGGCTCTTCCTGACGAACACAGTCATACATACCTGCAGGTCCTCCTCGCCATTACCAAACGCATAGAAGCGCACTTGCAAAGGCTGAGTAGTGTCAATCATTGCCAGGTAGACATCTCCTGTGTCGGTCATTCCCGCTGATTTCCCGTATTCGATGACAGTGCTTGTTGGAGTTTCTTTCACACAGACAAAGTATGACTGGAACAAGGCCGCATTGCCGAGCCCAAGTGCGTTTTTGTTAACCGTTGAAACCTGAAGTCTCCGGGACTTTAAATAGAAAACAAAATGTTATGTGAAATGGAGACAACTAAAAAAATCTACATAACAACAGCGAACGATAAATTTTGACTTTAAACCAGAATCTTCGCCTCGGGTGCAAGCCTCAAAGTGCGAGGTGCAAAAGTTCGGACAAAGGTATGATAACATTCTAGCTGCTCTGCCATTTTTGACCTTAAGTTTTGTGTCTGGAGCTTAAGTTTTCCAAATTTCCAAGACAGCACGATATATTTTTGTTATGTAGATTATTTATTTTGCGTTTTGCCGCGGTGTCCATTTACTTTAGTTTTTCGCACAGGGCCTATCGATTAGAAGCTTTTGTTTGTGAGTAGACTTGCTCCAAGTCGTCCTCTCAACGGGGACAGAGCGAGGCGAGCGTAAAACGGGGCGACTCAACCCAACTCAAAAAATCGTTTTAAGCGACTTTGAGAAACTCTAGTTTGTGAGCAGTGGAGCGTAATGCGGAAATGGGCTATTAACGTTGCTCGGTAAAACGTAAAAACATGAACCATGCATCGTCATGAAGGCGTTTTTTCTCGTATTTTCTACGAATTTGGCAAACAAAACTACACTAAAAACACTCAATGGCATTTTGTTTCCTACGCTGAGATATAATTTCACATGAATTGCTTGGATTTAGGTACGAATTATCATTTCCAACTATGAAACATGATACATTGATTCAGGAGCAACGTTAATTGAAATAGGTGTATGTTATCATTTAAAACCGACAGCAAAGGCTACCTTGTACATTCCCACTCCTGTTGGGGTAATTTGTACGTAGTACCAGCTGTCCACATCATCAGGAATCACAGAAAACACCACGAATATGGAACCTTTACACGCGGCAGTGAAATGCAGACACATTCCTTCCGTGTTAGATGGATCAATGCGATACGCATTTGACCAGTCAACATTACATGGCCTGTAACCAAGAGAGTCTTCCGTTCCCTGTTGAAACAGCTCTTTGGTTGGCCACTCTAGCTTTCCCAATGCCATCCCTTTGTAGTGAATGGGTAATTCTAGAAAAAGATGGCACATAGAGCGGATTTCAGATGCCAACGGAAGCTGCAAAGCATGCATTTGAATATAGAGGGGATGTCACGCGAAACGCCCTTCCGGATGATTGCAAGAAAAGTCTCGACTTAAATTATTTTAAAGTTAGTATTATAGTAGGTAGTTAGTATAGTAGGTAGTTAGTATAAAAGGTAGTTAGTATAGTAGGTAGTTAGTATATAGTAGGTAGTTAGTATAGTAGGTAGTTAGTATATAGTAGGTAGTTAGTATAGTAGATAGTTAGTATAGTAGGTAGTTAGTATAGTAGGTAGTTAGTATAGTAGGTAGTTAGTATAGTAGGTACTTTTTCTATGGCTCGCTGGAAGAGCACCTCAGTGATGAATGCGATACCATTGTTTATTTCATTTTAACATCAAAACTTACATCTCGTTTGGTCACCTCAACGCAAGCGAACGCACGCCTGTGCAAGTAACAACTTGCGTCGACTTGCGTGAACTTGCGTTTCGTTTGGCCAGGGCTTTACCCAATCACTTACCTGGGAAATAAACTTCTGATTGGTCGTAGTCATCATTCATCAGAACCAAGGATCCGTCATGGTCATAAAACTTCAAACACAATCCGAATATGGAAATCTTCTTATTTCTTGTGTCTCCACTATCACAATTGTTAAAGCCATCGTAAAGATGATAGGTGCCATCGTCTTCACTCACGTACCATTTGGATTGACTAGGAAAAAAAAGTCATCAACGAATCATTATAGCCTATATGAACTGTGAAGTTAAGATTTTTCCCGGCAAAGCTGCCTCAAGAGAAATACTACCGAATCATCACGGAGTGATCACTGGAATTCACATTGCCCCTTCTCACAGGGAATTCTGCAGAAGCCCCTTCCATGGGAAAGCTGCAGTTCTCAAGACACACGCATAGGAAGTGTTCGGAATTCACATGGATACAGTAGGGTGCCCAGTTCCGTGCCACTTCAACTTTAAATTACTCTATCTTTTTTGCTGGGCCGCCATTTTACATGATTTTTACTAGGAAGAATCCAGATTTATCAATTGTTATAATCAACAAGGAACTGACTGCAACATTTAAAATTTTTCCGAGTTAAAGGCATATTTTTCAGAGCAACTTGCGTTACCAGTTCCGAGCCACCGCGTACCAGTTTCGTGCCACTTACAACTTTGCAATTTGCTTATGATTTTAGAATCATTTTAAGTATTAACTGAGACAAAAATCATATCCTTGCCTTCTCGTTGCTTTTTTATTCTATTAACAGAATAGAAATTTGCAAATTATGAGCGCATGGCGATAAGTTCAATTTACAGAAAACTGAGGGGTAATAAGCTTCTTGCCACCCAAGAAATTCAAGGCTATTGAAAATGCCTCTTTGCTCTTGAAAAATGTAATAACGATGTTCGCGAGATGAAATAATTACTACTCCTTAACTTATTGACGTTTACGTTCGTTTTGGAGGCTCTACGCAGGTTTTTTGAAAATGAGTGGATTGCTGAGTGGCAAACGGTTCATTAGCGCACATATTTTCACCAAATGAAAATTTACTACGTCGTTACAACTAAATGCTAAACCTTCAAATTTTCAGAGTGGGTTTCATATGCTGTCCGCTATTCATATTCAGTGCTGATTATTTTCGAGCTCCCTCAAACATTCTAAATCTAGACCCTGCTTATGCAAATGAGCCCAAACTGTAAACACGAAAACAATCCCCCTACATCGACTTGATACCACTACTACCAGAATCCTATTCGAATTCTTTTTGTTATTCAGTTTGAGCTCCTTTGGGAGCTGCAAGATAATTGTGTTAATGAGGCAAACAAAAGGAACTACGAAAAGGATTCTGGGATTAGTGGTATCAAGCGTAATAAAGGCTGACTTGAGAATTAGTTCCTTGTTAATTTACAATGAAAACAATTCAAGTGGACACCGCGACAAAACGCAGTTCACATGCGCTAAAGATTCCCTGGTCTGGGAAATGAAGACAATTGAAAAAAATCTACATAACAACAGCGAACGATAAATTTGCTCTACCAGTGAGGGCATTGGGAGTCAGTCGATGATGTCTTGTCTTTTAGATGAAAAAGACAGCGGATTTCCCTGTACCTGAAATGAATAAGTCGCTTCATATTCTTTGGAATGTCTACTCCACCGTGAAGTTGTCCTGCAATACCGCCCCTCATATCGAACACAAGTAGGAACTCCTTACTAGAAGTCCATGGGGCAGAATGAGTGGACATTCCGATATGCAAATTTATGCATAAGCTAGTGAATCACTCTACGTCACGGTCTGCGCGCGCGAAATTCAACCGAAATACAAAGGAAATGGCCAAAACCGGCCCTGTCTACTCACAGTAAAACTCATTCTTGAACATATACTTCACTTACACAAAAAAGTAGCGGCGGGTTTCGATAAGTGAAACATTACTTTAGACAAGCATACATTTTGTTTGTCTAAACATCTTAAATTGGGCCTGTAAATGGCATTTGAACTTGGGGTATTTTGAGAGTCATTTTGTGGGGGAAATGGTCGTGTTAAAACTTAGAATGGCTTTTCTGCTAAACTTTCTATAGACTTTAAAAAAAGTAGCAGCGGAAAAGGCTCTATTTTGACCTTTATTCACTAACTATAGTTTAAAAATATGACTGATATTTATATCCCGCCTGTATGGGGAGTTTGTTTTTCAGTAATGAGCTAATTCCCTAATTTATATTCATTCCGACGTAAAGTCGTATGCATATCGAGGTACCCGAGTTGAGCTCTTTCTATTCTCCCGAGGGAAACCCTGCTTTTTAAGCTCCGCCTTCCCACTCTCAAGCTGGAAATAAGCTCCTCCTCGATTGTTACAACCCATCAGGGAAATTTTCCTGGATCAACGTTGAAGCTAGGCGGGATTTTTCGAATATTGCTTTGTAAATAATAAGCGTGGCTTTCGTTTGCTAGCAGTCTGCGTTATTTTTTAATTCTCGAATTATGAGAATATTTTATCAACTAAAACATCATTATTAAAGGCTCACCGATCGGCAATTTTTGAAAGCGTTAGCCTTAAAATATACTGAAATCAAGAAATCATAGGCTTCACGAGCAAAGCTTAAATGCCAGTCCATGATTCTTCGTTCTTCGGCGCTGTTTTCAAACTCATTGCTGATACTCGCATCAGCGAAAGTTATAAAATACAAATCCTTAAGAAATAAGCTTGATTTTGATATGAAATACTTGGTATTTCCAAGACTATGCGCATTGGAAAAGTTCAAGATAAAAGTGCGAAGCTTTGTAGCCTTAACAACAATGGCGATGCTTCATGTTGTTTAACTTTGCCCCGAAACCCGCGCCGTTTTCAAGAATGCGTAAATACGCGCATCAGCGAAAGTTATAAAATACAAATCCTTAAGAAGTAAGCTTAATTTTGATATGAAATACTTGGTATTTCCAAGACTATGCGCATTGGAAAAGTTCAAGTTAAAAGTGCGAAGCTTTGTAGCCTTAACAACAATGGCGATGCTTCATGTTGTTTAACTTTGCCCCGAAACCCGCGCCGTTTTCAAGAATGCGTAAATACGCGCATCAGCGAAAGTTATAAAATACAAATCCTTACATTACAAGCTTTGGTTTGGTATCAAATACTTCGTGTAAATTTGACAGACACCCGGGCAGGAACCATTGAAAGCTAAACAACATGGCGGCGTTTCACTCTCTTATTCAGGCTACTTTCGGCACCGTTTTGCAAAAGAACATTAATACTCGCATCAGCGAAAGTTATAAATTACAAATCCTTACATTAAAAGCTTTGGTTTGGTATTAAATACTTCGTGTAAATTTGACAGACACCCGGGCAGGAACCATTGAAAGCTAAACAACATAGCGGCGTTTCACTCTCTTATTCAGGCTACTTTCGGCACCGTTTTGCAAAAGAATATTAATACTCGCATCAGCGAAAGTTATAAATTACAAATCCTTACATTACAAGCTTTGGTTTGGTATTAAATACTTCGGGTAAAAATTTGACAGACACCCGGGCAGGAACCATTGAAAGCTAAACAACATGGCGGCGTTTTACTCTCTAATCAGTCTTATTCAGGCTCCTTTAGCGCCGTGTTGCAAAAGAACATTAGCAATCGCATCAGCGAAGTTATGAATTACAAATCCTTATGCATTACAAGCTTTGGTTTGGTATCAAATACCGATTGAACGCTAAATAACATGGCGGCGTTTCACTCGCATATTCAGGCTACTTTAAGCGCCATTTCGCAAAAGAACATCACACTCGCATCAACGAAAGTTATAAATTATAAATCCTTATATTACAAATACTTATATTTGTCAGCGTTGAACAGTTGTAAAATTTTTGACTTGATAAGAAAGCTTGGAAGCATTGTACACAGCTTTCCTGGGCTAATTCAAGACTCAGGCTTATGGCTATCGTCTTTCGAAAACAACTCCTGTCAATCATCGCAAATGAATCCTGTCAATCATTTCCTCTTGACTGAGTTTCCGAGGGATAAGATAGTTTTCGGAGATTGTTCGCACATATCCGAAGTTTGTGCGACGTTACGTTTCAGTGAACGTCTCCAGGGAGTAGTTAACTAACCGCCAATCAGGTGCCTCTAATACAACTCATGAATGTTTAATAGATTTGAGTTAATGAGCTAGAGAATGTCCCTAAGCGTATATCAATTCTGCCCCATGCGTTACTTCAGACCAGGTTGGGACGGCTGATGTCGCATCCGTTACACCAAAACGATCAGTCTGGCAGCCAAAGGTTCCAGCAGGCAAGCTGATATCCGAGATGGATATGGGACCCTGTGTTTGAAATATTATGAGTAAAGTCAATGTAAATTATTACTTAAAGGGGATCTGGCCACGTCTCTGACAAGAAAATAGCTCAAAACGCAATCCAATTCCATCCTCTTGATAACAGATTAAAACAACCTAGAATTGCATTTGTCTAACACTTGAAAGGTTTTTCTATTATTCTGGAGAATTATTTTGATTACTACGGGCAAATGCACATGTGTTTTCACGTTTACAGTTTTACTTAATTTATGTCCACGGTGGACGAATATTGGTTATTTAATAAATTGTAAATACAGACTGGAAGCAGCGAGGTGGTACTCACTCGCCAATTTTTGCCGTTAAAATCAATTTTTAAAGCATCGGTTTGCAGTAAGCTCATTCTCTAAGCACAAGTCTATGCACCTAATACTTATCTTTCCCTTGAAAAGTAATTTTTGTGAAAAAGAGTTTTTTAGGATCGAAAAATCATTATAAATATCTCTGTTTTTATGCAAATTTGCATGTCCCAGCGTCACACGTTCAGCGCCTGGTGTAAAAATATTTTTACTTATTTCTTCATGGATAAAACATACAACGCAAAATTTGCCATAATTCGAAGTTCCAAACCTAAATGAAATAACTTATATGGTATTTTCTTCAATATATGCATCTTCTTCGATATTATTAGTGAAAACGTCTTTGCCATTTTCGTGTCCCAAAAATTTGATAATTTTAGCGTATTTCAGATTTTTTAGATTAATTGTCAAAATAAGCAACGCCGCAATGAAACAAACTGAGCCAACTGTGGTCTATAGATTTTTATGTCGAAATGTGGCATTCTGACTGAGATCGGAAATAAGTTCTTGGAAATATAAAATTTCGAAGTTTACTGAAAGCATTGTCCCCCACCAAAATTTAAAGCATAATAATACGACCGGGGTTTGCATTTCCTCTAATATATAGATAACCATAAGCCTTATTGCACTAAGAAACTACAGATGTGTGGTCTAGTAAAATTGCAGTCATTTGGTCTATTGCCCGGACTTATAGCCTATTTTGAGAGAGTTTAGCAATGGCGTGAAGTTTACTGAAAGTTTTGTCCCCCACTTCATAAAATTTACATATCTAAACAAACGACAGCAAATGTGATTGCTACCGAAGTTTGTTTCTAATTTCTTCGTTTACATTTAAAAAAACAAGGTTTTTTGCTCAAACTATTTAAACCTATACATCTGAGATTCCATTCGCACCGACGAGGTAGATTTCGGCTATAACACACGAGATTTAAAACTCACCATGTTATTTTTGTAATTTATGCATTCGGAAGAAATTCATTACAGTTTAGAAAAAGTTCTTCATGTTTTCTGTTTTTCAGATTATTTTAGCGCGCGATTAGTTTCACATTTATCGCAAATCAACGGGAATTTATTCAAGACAATAGGTATCTTAGTAGATTTGAAGCGTTGTCTGTATTTTGCAAAAAAAAAATAGGTATTTTGAACCACTGCCATTGCGTGTTATTAATAAAAAAACTAAGAAAATGTGCACTCTAAGGTGGCTTATAGCAGTTTTTAGTTGACTATCGGTCTGGTATGGCCTGTATCTCACGTGCTATACATACATAGAAAGGCAAGCCACTTTACAAGAAACATGCAATTGATCGTTATATGTGTTTACATGTTTTGTTTAAACTGACGCTTCCATGGCAACGAAATGGCGACCCTCCATTTTTTGAGTTGAAGAATCCACCCAGACATGCAAGATAACTTTTCGCAATACCAACGCCAATGAGGTCAGACTATAAGTTTGAAGAAATAGGCCAAGAGCGTTTCGAAGACCATTTTTGTCAAGAAAATCAAGCGTAGTCAATCAAACTCGTGAGCCAATCAGATCATTTCCTAGTTTCGCCTAGTGCGACATGTCTGTTGCGACATGTCTCGAAAAACAAGCCAAAGGAGTGCACTGAACAAGGATCCGATTGGCTCACACGATTGTGATTGACTACGCAGCCAACTTAACTGCCAAAGGCTCACTAGATTTGAACCTACAGGGTCAGGTGTTATCAGAAACACTTGCAAATGGCATTTCTAAAAGAAAGGTTTTTATTATAAACGTTGTGACTGGTGATTTTTCCAACTGTTATGTACCGTTCGAATTTTTGATATTGGGAGAGTGCAAGTGGTTTTTTTTGCAAAAGAAAGGAATCTTGCGTTTGACTAGTTACCAGACCCCACCCGGTAAGGAGATAAAATTGCTCATATTATCAGAAATATTGATCAAAATCAGTTGAAAAATAGATAATTCGACGTGTTTCTCTATAAACCATAGTGCAAAGTAGCCAAATGCAAAACATTATAAGTAAAGAAAAATACGTCGGAAAACTCGCATGTGACGGTAGTGAGTACCACCTCGCTGCTTCCAGTCACAGCTCTAAATATGTAATGTATTCATCCCTAAATAACTTATATTTAACAACTATCCCTAGAAGGGGAGGTGAATAGTGGTGGATATATAGCGAAACGCGAAGTGAATAGTGGTGGATATATAGCGAAACGCGAAGTGAATAGTGGTGGATATATAGCGAGACGCGAAGCGTCGAGGTATATATCAACCGCTAGGCGCCGACCCTGAGGGGGTAGTTGTTTTATACGGTGAATAAAAAGATTAAAAACGCAGTATCGCTCGCGAAACGAGCTGCCATTTTGAGAGTTTTCTCAAAACAGTAAATAGTGTTTGATATGTACTATTTCAGGAACCAATCAGAGCGCGCGAGTATGACTATTCACTGATTTGGTATACACTAATACTTGATATTATCCTAATATTAAACAATGCAGGTAGGTTTCATCGGCAAGACTGCTGATTTCATACTAATTGTGATGTTCAAACTTTCAAAACTGTTTATCCAAACAAGATTTCAAAAACTCATTGTTGCAATGCGTTTCCATCCGCTTTGTAATAGGCCCATGAAGCCTACAACCATGATCGCTATGTAACTAAAGGGCTATTTAACAAACCTAGACTAGTATGTTCGCTATCCATCAGTTTTTTGGATGTTTTTTACGTCATCAAAAGTGTGCTTAAATTGAGGAAAAGTTCAACGAATCCTTTGAGTGTTGCCCAGTACACAAAAAACAGTTCCATTGGACTCTGGTGGTGCACCATCGGAGAAATACATAGAGCAGATTTCAGATGACCATCGTGAAAGTAAACGCAATTGTGCAATCACTAGCCAATCAGAAACAAGAGTAATTACAACTTACTGCTGAATGGTTTCCAGCCCAGCCAATCAGAAGCCGAACCAATTGGCTAGTAATTCCTTGCTTGTAATTAGTTCGCAATTTGATTGGTTGATAGAAATAAGCAGCCAATGAGAAAGCAAACCAATTGCAAACACGACAGTCATGTGAAATCCGCTCTATCATGATGACATATTTCGCCATGGTACACGTACTTGATGGGGTATAGTGCATAGGCATTAGAGGTACAAAAATAAATGTTCTGAATGTCAATAGCGTCTGGGGTATTCCACACGGCGTGCGTCGCGACCGCGACGCTGTCGCGCGATTAATTATATTATTATAATTTATTATAATTAATTATTGTAATGAACTTTGATTTAGCGCCCCTAAATTAGATTACTAATAGCTTAATCTCGACATATCCCTAGTTACAATGCTAGATATAGAAATGTTTATGTTTGTTTGTATACTTTGAAATTGGATACATTAGCGTCAGGACGTACATATATAAGAAGTTTCGCGTCCCTTTAACCCAGTTCTACTGGTATATTCGTTCGGGTTTTTACAAGGATAATCTTTGGTCTAAACAGAGACAAGCGGAAACGATATGTAAGTACATCCTTTTGTTATTACTATTAGGCTAGACGTTTGTGTGTGGGTAATGTACAAATATGTGTTCATGATGTTTTGCGTGGTGCTCGAGTTCATGATTTATCTACCATGTGAATGGTTCAACAATCGCTGGTCTGAGTAAACGCCCACTTAGGTTTAGAGAGCACCAGGCTCTACAATCTGGCCTTATGCCTTGAATATTTGTAACTTGCTCAAGTGTGCTATATACGTGATCTTATGTTAAATTACCTTATTGATTAACATGGAAAGATTGTAAGAATTCTACATTAGGGCCGTAAAGGCAACGTAGGCTATGCTATAATATTATGTTTTATACACGCCGAAAGTTCGAATCCTTATGTCTTTCTAATTGGAAATTCGCTAAACTTGTATTTCAGTTTACGGTCGTTCATACAATAAATCACCGTTAACCGTCGCATTTGGTTTCCCGTGGTTTGGAGTATTTTTCGACCAGTAAAGTTCGCCCCACCCCCGACGACTGTTTAGTTTTCCGCTTCATTCGAAGATCCTAGCAACTTCACTTTTAAGCCGAAGCTAACAGCCGTTATAAATATAATTTTACATAAATTACCTCTTCCATGTACACTTCAATGGCCCTCTCGAGTCCATTCCTCCTCCTCAAAATCTGCGTATTCAAGTCGTTCCTGTTCGTAAACTCACAGTAATACTTCTTGGTCGCGCCAGCCTCTCCAGTAACTTCGTAGTACTTTTTATCCGTGCCCGCCTCCACTAGTAGAGATGTGGAGTGCCCATCACACCCCCATGTTATTTCTTCATCGGGGAAAAGGTCATCGGCACGGAAGTTGACAAGGTCGGTAATCGAGCCCATCGTGAATTTAATGGCCTTTGGATAGTCAGGGATAGTGTTAAGCCACGACTGAGGAGAAATAATGAAACAGAAGAAACACTCAATTTACTTTCGTCCATGTCATGATAGTAGGATCAAAACACCTCCTCGGCTTGGGCGTAATGTTTTGCCCATTTCAGATCACGTGGCATTCCCCGAGTATTCTCTCTTTGTTTGGAATGATTCCATATTCATAAATCGTTCGTTGCGTAGCAGAAAAGAAAGAGAGAATACCCATGGGAATACCACGTGATATGAAACGGGAAAACATTACGCCCAAGGCGAGGAGGTCTATTACGCTTTTAACCTGGAAAAAATGCAACATGGGATTTTTATACAGGAAATTATCAGGAACATATGTGAGAAATACTTGTTCAAATTTTGTGAAAACCCGTGAAAATCCGTTCAGTCTGCACGACGGAAAGCCTGTTGTTTTTGGTAGCACTTAGACAATGAAAGCGAACAATTCGAAAGGCTATTAGTCTAGTCGGTAGAGGGGGTTCACCCGCTCCCCCTGGAACTAGTAAAGAGACATACATTTCTGGAACCCTTAGGATGTCTAGAAAATGGCATTAGATATTAACAGCTCGAAAAAGTGTCCCACGGCCCTATTTTGCCAGATTTGTGTTCTTTAGTTGTATTCTTTTGTTATTTAATGAGATTCAATAAGGCAATTTTATGGACTGTAGCACCACTCAGAAAAGCTCTTTAGATTCTAAAT
Organism: Scolanthus callimorphus; assembly: GCA_033964015.1. Classification (NCBI taxonomy): domain Eukaryota; kingdom Metazoa; phylum Cnidaria; class Anthozoa; order Actiniaria; family Edwardsiidae; genus Scolanthus; species Scolanthus callimorphus. Next base: position 705,529 of record JAWWUD010000049.1, read on the forward strand.
CTAGGCTTTTACGATCTCGGGAATACTCTGATCACATGTAGACAAGTTGACTCGCTGCCTTACGCCTTTTCCCGTCACATACGCTAATAATTTGGGCAGAACGGACAGTCCAGTCAGATTCTCTTATAATGCGAGCTGCCCTATTTTGAAGTTTTTCCAGCTTTTGGCTAAGACATAGGCCAATACTTCCCCAAACAGAACAACACTTATCGTTTTGGTATTTCCTTATAGGAATACAAAGGCTGACAGGATCTTAGAAATATATATCAGTAAGGAACGTAACACGTATAAAACGGGCATGTAAATTGTACAAATGTTTTCAGTCTATTAATGACACTATAACAGGCATAATTGGCAAGACTGGAATGCTTTTCTGGACAGTACTCAATTCTACACATTCGTATTAGTAAGATTGCAAAGTTTCAAAACAATTACTTGAAAACTGGCTGACATATGAATTTTCAAAACTTCGTATTCTGGCTTACTTTTTACAAAGAAATGTATGGGCAAATACGTCAAGTCGAGGCTGGACGGGCATCGATCTTTCGATGTATTTTCCCATACATTTCTTGTAAAAAAAAAAAAAAAACATAAGCCAGAATACGAAGTTTTGAGAATTCATATCTCAGCCAGTATTCAAGCAATCTTCACCAAACTTTGCAATTTTACTAATACGGATGTGTAGAATTGAATACATTTTCTGATAACTATTATATATCATTAATCAATATTACGTGATAAAGGCCTATTGTAAATAATTTACTTTACATGTTTGACAATCGCCCCATACCTTGAATTCCTGCTTAAAAGTCGGCGAGTAGGTATCGGATAGGATAGACGCGATTTCTTGGCTTCCTCCGTGTGCACGCAGAGACGACGACGTGTATTTGGTCTCCGTTTTCTTTGCCGCACTTGCTTTAGCACTGGACGAGGCTCCCGCACTCCAGAACAACGCATTATAGTGGGCCTCCATTTCATGCTGTACTTCCACCTTACTTGTCGCTTGGGTTCCTGAAGCGTGACAAGAGCAGAAGCCCGTTAACAGGAGCCTTTATCTACTCCACTAGGTCTAGCCATGTGTACTGGGAGTCCATCAACATGAGTCTCCATCTACTCCACTAGGTCTAGTCATATGTACAGGGAGTCCATCAACAGGAGCCTCCATCTACTCCACTAGGTCTAGTCATATGTACAGGGAGTCCATCAACAGGAGCCTCCATCTACTCCACTAGGTCTAGCCATATGTACAGGGAGCCCATCAACAGGAGCCTCCATCTACTCCACTAGGTCTAGACATATGTACAGGAGCCTCAATCTACTCCACTAGGTCTAGACATATGTACAGGAGCCCATCAACAGGAGCCTCCATCTACTCTACTAGGTCTAGCCATATGTACAGGGAGCCCATCAACAGGAGATTCCATCTACTCCACTAGGTCTAGCCATATGCACAGGGAGTCCATCAACAGGAGCCTCTATCTACTCCCCTAGGTCTAGTCATATGTACAGGGAGACCATCAACATGAGCCTCCATCTACTCCACTAGGTCTAGCCATATGCACAGGGAGCCCATCAACAGGAGCCTCCATCTACTCCACTAGGTCTAGCCATATGTACAGGGAGTCCATCAACAGGAGCATCCATCTACTCCACTAGGTCTAGCCATATGTACAGGGAGCCCATCAACATGAGCCTCTATCTACTCCACCAGGTCTAGCCATATGCACAGGGAGCCCATCAACAGGAGCCTCCATCTACTCCACTAGGTCTAGCAATATGTACAGGGAGCCCATCAACATGAGCCTCCATCTACTCCACTAGGTCTAGCCATATGTACAGGGAGCCCATCAACATGAGCCTCTATCTACTCCACCAGGTCTAGCCATATGCACAGGGAGTCCATCAACAGGAGCCCCCCATCTACTCCACTAGGTCTAGCCATATGTACAGGAAGCCCATCAACATGAGCATCCATTTACTCCACTAGGTCTAGTCATATGTACAGGGAGACCATCAACAGGAGCATCCATCTACTCCTCTAGGTCTAGCCATATGTACAGAGTCCATCAACAGGAGCCTCCATCTACTCCACTAGGTCTAGTCATATGTACAGGGAGCCCATGAACAGGAGCCTCCATCTACTCCACTAGGTCTAGCCATACGCACAGGGAGTCGATCAACAGAGGCCTCTGTCTACCCCACTAGGTCTAGCCATATGCACAGGGAGTCGATCAACAGGAGCCTCTGTCTACTCTACAGGGAGCCCATCAACAGGAATCCCTATCTACTCCACTAGGTTTAGCCATATTATACAGGGAGACCATCAACAGGAGCCTTCATCTACTCCACTAGGTCTAGCTTTATGTACAGGGAGTCCATCAACAGGAGCCTCCATCTATTCCACTAGGTCTAGCCATATGCACAGGGAACCCATCGACAGGAGCCTTCATCTACTCCACAGGGGGCCCATCAACAGAGCCTCCATCTACTCCGGCATCAATGGATAGAAATGAGCAACATTTGTACTGCTAAATATGACGTTTACAAAGCTTTACCTTGCACGACTTTTCTAAACTCGAGTTGTCCTCCAAACTTGCCAGACTTTATATAGTGGGTTCCCCAACGAAGAATGAAGTTCTCTAAAAGTAAAAATGCGTCATTATTAGGTTTTGCGCTCGTGTTCGTTTTAAGATTATAAAAGCAACAATAAATAAATAAATGTTTGCAACCGACTCCGGAAACTTGCAGCTCATAAGGTGAATTACGCTGAGTCCCAACGGCGCCACTGGCAGCCAAGCGGTCATAAGGACAGACACCGAGGGTTGTCACTGCCAGAGGGTTTCTTACGTCCCCAGTGGTTCTTTAGCGAGAGACCCAACAAAAAGTGTTCAGGTTAGAGCATTTTACTGTACAAGCACAAAAAACTCGTAATATCAGGATTCCTTTGCATTAAGTCAGAGTTTCTGATGGTAATGAATCATGTGAACAAAAACAAAGCAATGCATTATGGACAGGGTGAGACGGATCCTTTAAAATAATGTACTCCTTCACGCCGTCAAGTTCGACTTTTCTCCAAGGCCTCGTTTCAAGTAACCAATTACAGATCGAAGTAAGTACGACTCTCGCGTAACGGTGATCCAAAGAAACAAGAATAACCTTGTGCAGGGCCGGACATTAACTTTTTTCGCTAGGCGCCATTGGCGACTAATTAAAAAGATTTAGTCACCGAAATGCAAAGACATAGTCGCCACATAAACGTGGATCTCAGCTGAACTCAGAAAGATGGGGGGAGGGGGGCACTTGATTGGGTGTATGCATATTGTTGTGTGTTAAGTCCGAGGATTTACCAGGTACTACCTCCTTGATACTTGATAGTAACGACCCATGCATACATGTCAGTATGGCCAAGAAGAGTGACCCATGCTAATACACCGTGGTGCATCCAGTGAGATACAAGGCTTTGTAGAGCACACCAGAGCACCAGATGATCAATGTAGAAACCAGCCTGACCAGCCATGAAATGCAAAACGACAATCACCACAAGAGGCCACCAATATATATCTCATGAACTGTATTTTGTGTATGATACTAGGTGCTGCTGTATGGCAAAATTTATGAGTATGGTTACTTAAAATTACTGTGGGGAGCTATGTAAGTAAATTGGTCACATTTCACTTGTATCAAATATGCAAGTAAAATGCCCAATGTTATGCCTGGACATTTTATTTCAAACTTCATTGCGCTATAGAGCATAATGATGTCAATATATCATAAGTCCACACAGAGGTGTTGCCTTCCCACTGGCAGAGAGCAGAAGCATGCATGTCAGTATGGCCATGAGGGGGTAGAACTCCAACATGCCCAGCCATGTCATCCAAAAGTCAATACCAGGAAAGGTCACCAAAATGTAACTTATATATATATATATAGTACTTAAAATAATAGATAAAAATGTCAAAACAGGTGAAATTTTGCATTTCATTGCTGGTCAGGCTGGTTTCTACATTGAACATCTGGTGCTCTGGTGTGCTCTACAAAGCCTTGTATCTCACTGTATGCACCACGGTGTATTAGCATGGGTCACTCTTCTTGGCCATACTGACATGTATGCATGGGTCGTTACTATCAAGGAGGTAGTACCTGGTAAATCCTCGGACTTAACACACAACAATATGCATACACCCAATCATAACCGTGTGGCCGACTAAACAAAGATGTAAGACCTCAACAGGAGCCCATCAGTAGGATCCTCCAACCGCCCTATAAATTGAGGTAGCGTTTTCCCTGACCTATCTATTTTTAGAATAGAGTTGCTAGGTTAATTCTTTGTTTGCTGGTTACGCTAGAAATCATGATAAAATTAGAACAATGGGAGGTATTCGCATGGAAATTGTATTTGTGCCGTGAAGTGTTCTAAAAACAGATCGGTCAGTAAAAACGCTGCCTCATGGAACCCTATAGGGGAGATGGAAACTCCTACTCATGGACACCTGGCATAAACCAATAGGATTACGACCCGCAGCTGGAATCTTTTGAAAGGGGTTATTTTTATTACTTTTTCATAGGCGTGTTCGTATTTACTCGTTTACTGCTGTTTCAGGTAACATGCGACTTCGCCGTTGTCAGATTCTTGGAGTTTGGCAGTTGGGTTTTTCTGCGTTGTACATCAATGCAATCCGTGTGAGTCAATCAGATTCATGCGCAGTGCATTTGTTTGGCTTCCCTTGAGAGACATGTCGCGACAGATCAAGTCAATTCACTGCAATAGGCGAAACTGAGCAAGAACCATGATTGGCTCACGTGGTTTGACTACACAGAAAAACCCAACTCCCAAATAATGTTTTGGACGCGCTGGGTCGCGTATTACCTGAAACAGCTGTAATTGCTTTTTGTAGCGTTTTCTTAGGTTCTTGGCTAGTTTTTGTGGTAAAATCTGGAGCCCATTACATAGGAGCGTCCATCTTCCATATTTTACATTGTAACAGCGTATTGAAAAATGAGGCCTGTATTAAGTTATTTTTAGTTTCAAATTTCCACGCAAAGCTTACGGTACGTCGCATATTCGCTCAGCCAACTAGTATAAAGGTAGCGCTTTGTTCCACTAGGTCTAGCCATATGTACGCTTTGATCAGAGAAGTTCTATTTAAGTTGCAAATCGATTCTTCTAAATAAACACTTCAGACCTGCTTCATTTTCCAATAGGCCTTTTGCAGTTAGAGATCACGTGACCTGGTCCCCCTTAAAATGAGCAGCTTTACCGAAATGAAGCTCGAAGATGAAAACAGCATGGTGATTTGAGTAAAAATCCCAAATCATCATTTAAGCAAAGCTTCTTATTTTAGTGGGACCAGGTCACGTGACCTCTAAGTGCAAAAGGCATATTCGCTGTCACACCTTCCGACCCCTAGATGACGCTGCTAGGTAATAAGCTTCTGGTAAAATGTAGTTTTTGGTTTTAGTAGGCTCGTTCGAACCCTCTTTCTACGAGCGCGAGGAACTTGACGACACTATGACGTCATATCAACACACTATTTTGTTTTAGCGCTATGAATCATGGTCGCCAGAGTGGACAGCAGCATTTCGAAATACCAAAACATCATGAAAATGCCATTCATGATGAAAATGCCCATGATAATTTTTCCTTGACAAGGAAATTTGACCGTGTAAACGCGCAAGCAATTTTCCTTGACAATTTTTAACTCGTGGATGTCCGAAGGACATGAACAAGTTAATACTTAAGGGGCGAAAATGGCGTTGTCGTTAGCACGGCCAAACGGGTCTGGGAACTAGACTACGGCTGCGCCCGCGATCTCTTACCACAGGAAACCCATCAAGACCCGGAATGATGACAAGCCATAGAATGGGCTAGCCAGAGGGCCACCAAGTCTTCTAAGTATTTAATTCAAGATGTGTTCATCATAGCACTGATTATCAGTTTTACTATTGTGCATTGACTGCAATGCCTCACCATCCACGTGTTCGCTTTGATTTATTTGCTCGTGAAGACGAGACAAAATTAGCAAGTTTCGACAAGTATCCTTGTTGAAAAGCTAGCATGTCTAGCTCTTATTTGACAAACAAACCTTTTCACATACAAAACATTGCCCGTGTAGATGGATGTCAAACAACAATTGACAACATGTGTGTCCTGCATGTTTCTCCGAGTAGCTAAACTAGGAAACATCGCACGCGTGTCTCGGACACATAAAATGTTTCTTGTCCTGCGAAAAAAAACATTTCTTTGTGTCCCGGCTACAAATTTGTCGCGCGCAATAATGTTTCTCACTTGGCTAAACTGGGAAACGTGTCCGGCTACAATGTTGCGCGCTACATGCGTCTTAGTTCAGTCAGGGCTTAAGGGGCTCTCGCATGCTCTATATTTGTCCACCGTGTACAAAAAATAAGTAAAATTGTAACCGTGAAAACACATGTACATTTGCCCGTAGTAATAAAAATAATCCTCTAGATTAATAGAAAAACCTTTCAATTGTTGGACAAATGCAATTCTAGGTTGTTTTGACCATTTATCAAGAGGATGGAATTGGATTGCAATTTGAGCTATTGCTTGTCAGAGAAGTGGCCAACAAGCGTACGAGAGCCTCTTTAAGACAATGAATACTTACGGTATGAGGCGGCAGCGCCAGGAGAATAGTACGCGGGTGGTAGCCTCATGAATTCCCTTAAGAACGCTCTACTGAGATCGTTGGGTTTCACCTCATCCTTGAAAATTTCGTACCTGTAACAAAAGCAAAGACCTCGAACTTCAATATATGGATTTCCCAATAGAGCAGATTTCGTATGACTGTGAAAAACGCGCGACAAAGTTGTAAGGCGCCGCAACCATACCGCGACTATGGTATCTACAGCAGGCCAGGTTCCGTGCCGCGCCCGCGACGGTGCCGCGCCGTGTCGCGGAACTTTTCACAGTCATACGAAATCTGCTCTGATAATGCTCACTTACATCCTCCACGGTTCAAACAATTTTGTAAAGGAAACAAATTCATGACTTTATCAGGATTTTGTAGAGCATTTCCAGGATAACTGGTTTGAACAGTATACGTTTAATCTCGTTTTCTACTTTAGGCAGCTTGATATGGCAAGTCGGTTTTCGGACAGACACCAAAACACAGCGTAGGCAGCAATACAGGGTATCGCTTATCATTTTATGATAGGTTTCAAGGACTTTCCAGCAATTTGATAAATAGTCCAGCACTTTCAAGCCATGGAATTCGAAATGTTCAAATTCCTTCCCAGGTTTTCCAGGACTTGTACGAACCCTGTCCTCTTCTCGTTGATATTCAAGAAAATAACCAGGAAAAGCAATAAATACTGAAAAATGACCTTCATGCGATACCTATGATGCTCTGCTCTAAGGAGCTCCGCTAAAACTAGGGATTATATTCGGTTGCAGTTATTTCTCACACTTTATAAGAAAAAAAAAATGTGTTCATGTTGGGCATTCTACTAATTTTAGCGCCCTGCGCATTCCCCTGAGGTCTCTTGGCGTATATATTCTTGTTAATTCATTAGTTATTCGTTTGACAGTTTACCAGTTCACATAACGCTTCACCGTGTCTAATTTTCAGTTCACGCCGTATGGACAAATTGTATGGACAAACTGTGTATTGTTAACATCGTCTCGTCTCCAATAAACTGGTACACGCGTCTACTCCTACGCCCTTTGTCTTGTTATTGTAGAATATACAATAGAAACGCTTTCCGCGCGTAGGAGCGCAGCGACAGAGCGCTGAAACATTGTTAACCTTTCCTTGCATGATATGCCAAATTTTACGTGGTCTGCAGAGAACTAGTGGAAAATATTCAAGAAAATGTTCACTTTTGTGCGGATAATGTTCACTTCTTTGCAGATAATGTTAACTTTTGTGCAGATCAATCTATTAACTCTCCCTAAATTTAGGCCTTAGTATATAAAGATCATATCCTCCAAATTTCATCAGAATTTGTAATGTTATTTTTATAGGTGATGTTACAAGGGACAACTCGCAACAAAAAACTTTCTGCGCAACATTGCTGCGTGAAAAGTTGTTTGCCGTGTAACATGTATCACAAGACAACTTTCCGCGCCACATTTCGCTCGGCAACATGTTGCGAGTTTTTGACTTGGCTTCAAAAACTCGCAACACAAAATGACGAATATCTGAAAAGTTGTCTCGTGTAACATCTGGTACTGGTAGTGAAGCAATCGTGAACTTAGTCAGCAGCTCGCGCTAAAAGTTGTTTTAACGGTCGTTTGCCAGTTGTTGTTGTGCTAAAAGCTGCTCGTGTAACATGCCCGTTGCCGAATGACTCAAAGTTAACAAGTTGCGAGTTGTCCCGCAAGGGAGCCAGTCACGATACGCGCAGAATAACTTGTAGCTGAATAATATCACATTGATCACGCACCTGAAAATGTCGACATCGAAGATCGAGAGAAACGACTGTGAGGCCCCAGTTTGGGACGATCCAAACGCCGACTTAACTCCTGCATTAAACGTAAGGAAGGACCCGAGACCGCCGCCTGTTTCTCTAAGTACTGTTGGTATTCAGAGCGATGCTCGAACACAAACATTGTAGCGTATGTATCATAGATCCCATAGACGTTCATAGTGTCAGGAACTTGAAAACCTTCGTACCTAAAACAAACAAGATTAGAAGATTCAGAGAGTGGTAGAATTTAGAGCACACGCGCCCGTGCGTTGTTGGCCACCAGATTGCTCCGGGTAACCTGTGGTGCCCAACCCACGCACACTTTTTTATTTCGACACGGTTAAAATATCAACATATCCACTTAACCCCACTTATGGATAATCCATAAGTATTGATAGCACCTCCATATATGAATAATCCAGAACTCAAGAGCAGGGTTATTTGACATGCGCAATGTCCCACATGGTTGTAGGTTGCCGTAGTACACTTGTATCGAGCGCTCTGGAAAGGGTGCAGTGGGCGGGGGTTCTGGGGCTGGTTTTTTTTTTTTTTTTTTGGGTTCGGACAATTTTAGAGTGTTCATACATACACATTGCTTCGTTCTATTAGAGTTCATTTATACACATTGCTTCGTTCTATTCATAGTCTTTTATAGAACGAAGATAATTGATATTATACAGCTACCCTGCTCTTGAGTTCTGGATTATTCATATATGGAGGTGCTATCAATACTTATGGATTATCCATAAGTGAGGTTAATTGGATATGTTGAAAATATATCAGTGGACATATAACTGTTTTACATTTGCCGTGTGAAGGTCTGATGTTGAGTAGTGCGTTTGTACAGACTATTCGAAGCCACTGCTCCACTGTATCAGAAATTCAAAGTTTTAAACAAGAAGGCTGTAGTATATTTAACAATTATTCCTCGAGACCGAATAGGCTCTGAGTCAATAGCCCATGAGGCCGAAGGCCGAATGCGCTATTGACTCAGAGGCCATCAGGGCGAGAGGATTAATTGTTTCAGTCAAATCACACTAGTAGGTCAATTTGTATAGACAAAAAAGTTTTTTGGTCTGGTCATTTGCCATTTTCGACTGGCTTTCAAATCCAAATACTTTTCGCTACTAGTAGGCTATAACTTACAGCCTACTAGTAGCTCAAGCAATCAGAACGCAGCATTGACAATAGAGCACGAGTCTTTGTGAAGTATAGTATTAAACGTAACGAGTGTGATTTGACTAAATATAGATATTTAACAATTATTCGCCGAAGACGAAGTGAATAGTGGCGAATAGTCACGCTAGCCATACTCTGTGGGTGTCGAAATTTTTTCATAACTACATTTTATTTTGTTTGAGAAAATCGTTTGAATGAATTCTTTACAGTTTCCTAGTCTTTGGATAGAATGAATGCGTCAAACTCTGTCGAATTAGATGACTAGTTCCTTAGTTGACTTCATGACGGTGTAACTATGTATAGCGCCTTGTCCTTCCTACTCGTAAAATTAACTTCGTATTGACTTATTCAAGTTATAAATTTCCGCATCATGTAATATAAATTTCAGAAGTAATTTATAAAACTCGCATGCCGTGTTTTATCGGTTGATATATCACCCGATAAAACACTCCAGCTCGTTTTATCAATACCACTTATTAGGCAAACATCTGACCAAGTTTGAGAAAGATTTGATAACTAGCTGCGAAGCTATGCGCTCGTAAAGTCACGAATGTTGTGGCTAACTAATTAGCATGCAAGTATTGTAATTTGACCCATCATTTTGTTTGCTTCTGTTCAAAGACTATGGCCGCGAACACTTAAGCAACACGTCCAAAACCTAGCTTGCTTACTATAGAAGTATTCTAAGCCTTACAAATCTGGTCGGTATGGAGATAAAAATGTTTTCCTTAAACTGTGTTTGTTTGAATTCCCTGCTGCATGTCTGGAGGGTATAAGAAGCTGAATTCGTCATCTTCTTTAATCTCGCCTCGTAGTGAAGAAAGAAAATTACGTCACGAAAAAGTGTCATCTGATATCCTAAATGCCTAATGTGCTAGCCATAGTTCAAAGCAAAATACAAAACTTTGAACGGCCATAACATCGCCGCATCTTACCGAAATTGTTTCAAACTTGCAGTGCTTACTTCTTTAAATACGATGTGCTGAAAAATGTGAAAACTGATTTCGTTTCATATGCACTTTGAGGGTCAGTTGTAAAATAAACCACAGGACCCCCGTTCAAGCGGAAAAGGTCCATTATTGTCAAAAGTACTCACGAGGAACTTCCCGCACAGTCTCTTTGTATGATGCTCATTTTCCTGGATTCCTCGCCGTACTCGCCACGACCATCAAGACCAACACCAATGAAGGCCGCACCGTCAATCATGTTCTGCAAAAGGCAAGTTGCGCTTAGTCAGTGTTTCTATTGGACGAGAGTAAAGGCTTTTGTCTTTCAGCCAATCAAATAACGAACTAAATCAAAACCAATGAAGGCCGCCCCATGAATCATGTTCTTCAAAAGGCACGTTTGACATCAAATACGATTGAGCAGATTTCAGATGAGCGCCGCTTAGTCAGCGTTTCTATTGGACGAGAGCAAAGTCTTTTGTCTTTCAGGCAATCGAATTACGAACTAAATCAAAACCTCTCATTGCTCACGTCATGACTAAACGCAGTCTGACTTACTTCTCAGGGGACTTAAGGCATGGGTCTCATTTGCATTCAAAATGGTGGATGGAAAACGTTAGGGGGTGGTATATCTTCAGTGGCTTTGCTTCTCCCACTGTGAAACATGGTTGAGGTTGTTAACGGTCATGAAATACATAAATCTTATGTTTTGTTTCCATAGAAACATGGAATGTGACCTTTGAACCTAGCATTTAAGCAATTTTCATAAACGCCCTCGGGAGGACCGCAAAAGTTACAAACTCTGAGGATTTAACAATGTGATGTGTTAAGGTCACCACACGTATATCTGTTCCAATTCGAGAAAATGTCCATGTCATTAGGAATCCTATTTTAGGACACTGTGAAATTTGATATCCTTTAATAACTTCGAAATTAGAAATGTTGTGCAAGATATCGAATTGGAGTGATAAATACTACCTGATAGCCTACCATTTCCATAGGATGGTTTCAAGAGAGAGGTGAATTTTCCGATACTCCCGAAGCTTTGAAGTTTCATTTCTTAAAAATGAGGTCAAAGGTTAAGAATGGTTCCCATGGGAACAACATTCAAAAAAAATTATCAAGAATGACGAGACCTATGACATTATATCAGAACAAGAAGCCTATCTTTAATTCATCAAAAATTAAGGACTGATTGAATGTTTTAAGGGCGTGGCCGCATGGACCCATGCCTTAAGTCCCCTGAGTTCGCCTCCTGGTTAGTTTGTTGTTGAATGGCTTCTTCTGATTTGCTGGTGGTTTTGTATTTGCGTTAAGTTTTTTTAAAGTCGTCTACTTGTTTTTTGTGGATGTAAAGCGCCTAGAACATATATGTATAGGCGCTATATACATTATTATTATTATTGTTTTTGACACTCATCTCAAATCCGCTCATTATCAAACACGCTTTATACATATATCTCAAAATGGTCACGGTATGTCACGTCATTGATGACGTCATCAAAGTTTGACAATTTTATATCCCGTCAACAAAACACTCCAAGATAAAAAAAAAACTTGGGTAAAAATATCTAGTTCACTAGAGAAGCGAAACAAAATAGTCACGTGATGTGACGTCATCGAAGACGTCATCAGAGTTTGAATTTTTTTTTCTCGTGAATGCAACACTCTAAGGCCTAGTACATACGCCCGTACCAAACTGTTGCCATGAAATACTCAAAAATCGCGAAGTTTAAATCGATTCTACATTCCCCGTTTATTTGATTTAGGATAGTCTAGATGACAAGCAGACGAGTGTTGGATGGAAAATATTGTTTTATCGAGATTTTGGAATAGGATCGGCTCATGATAAGAACGGCGTATGTACTAGGTCTAAGACAACCGAAATCGGGCAAGAATGTCTACAATCCTGGCGAAGAAAACAAAGTCTCCAGCTTCATTTTCTGACAGAATTTTGCCTCCCCTCTTATTGTAATGTTGTGGAAAAAAGAACTCAAATTTTCGGACGCAAAAACGGGCTTAGTTTGTATTCGCAGTGCTCTCGACATTGAAAGTAGGGGGCGGCGAAAGTGGACACTTTATTATGAGATCAGATATTGTAGGCGACCAGAAGGGTGCTTAGTAGGTTGGGATATGTCTAGAACAAGAGCGCATGCGCTTACTGCTGCAATTGTCCATTTGTGGATGAGAAATATGCTTAACTTAAGTTGAGGTTAAACACGAGGTCCCGGTATAAAATGGATAAGACTCCCTCTTTCACGCTTAAATTGTTAAGTATAAATTCATAACTCAACACAATGAAAGTCAGTAATTTCAGTATCCTGCCAAATGCTTAAATAGACCCCAAACAAATTTAATAACATTCCTTTTGAATAAATAGTCTGTAGAAATGAGAAGCTAAGGGGCATGTGTGACATGTGTTGCACGACAAGTTATGCATTTGACGAACAATTAGCAACACATAGAAGACTTGCAACGTAACACTGTTGTGCGACAAGTTGAGGGATTTTGTTTCTCGTATTTCCCCAGCATTACACAGGGAATTTGGCTACAGAAACCTATCCATGGGAAAAGCTGAATTTCCCATGGTAGAAGAATAGACCCTTTTCCCGCAAAATGGCCGCCACAAATTCACATTCAAATACTGGCACTTGAAAGAGTACCCTCACATAAGTAATCCTTTAAATTTTTGTTATGCCAATTCCATGTCGGCTGAGAAAGCAGAGTTTGAAAATTGAATTTTTTACAGAGATTTGTATGACTGGGGGTATGACGCATACCCCAGTCATACAAACGTCTGTAATTTTTCACATTTTAAACTTTTGTTTTCTCGGAAGATATTGGATATAATGCAGCGAAATTTTGTAGTTTTACTAAAATGATTACGTGTGTTCTAGAGCTGGTGTTCATTTTTAACAAAAATCGATTTGAATTTTCGGCGGCCATTTTGGAAAAAGGTCTATTGGAGGTGTTCGAGTTTTCCATGGCTATCCACGTGAATTCCTAACACTTCCCACCCGTGTGCCTGGAATTTCAGCTTTTCCATGGATGGGTCTCTGCAATAATTCCTTGTGTTATGGTCCAGAACTGCCCTCTTACCGTACAAGCTGTCTGCTTTCCCGCCTTTACGGCATCGAAACATGGATCCCCGTCTTCGTAACCAGTCCCAAAACATCCATTCATCAAGACGTTGCCGACCCCTGCCGGGTAGTGGTACGGCACAGCCGATGCTTGGTCACTCTTTTCCTCTCCTTCGTCGACTTCAGCGTCAATATGGTAGGCCGGCGGGGCAAACATGTCTTCACTTTCCCAACCTTTACCAGGCACAATATTCACTTTAAACTGAAAAAGGAACAACATATGTGTTGCAATTAGCGCTGCGCACAGATTCTAAAATTAGATCATGAGACTGAAACAATTAACAATCCCTCTGAAATCCCATTCAGAAGGATCGCGATAGAGAAATACGAGCCAGGGTAGGAGTACACACAAGTTTTGCTAATGATTGGAACTACCAGTTTACAATTCATTTTGTATCGTTCTTTAGAGAGAAAAAGGTGACAGCAGATATAATCCTTAAAGTAATAGTTGATAAATTGGAATGAATATAAGAAAGACTAGCGGTTTCTATTGAAAGTAAAGTGCTGCGATAAATGTAAAAGGAGATAGGACTCAATCCGGTAAACTGTTCAGGGAGATTGTCTCTTCCATGTTTAACCCGTTCTTCAAATGTATTTCATCCCCTTCGAATAAACCACGATCGATGGTCTCTGTTGTCCATGTCGAAATGTCATACGAATTTGCACATAACAATAAGTTGAAAGACTTCTAAAAGCACATTGCTTTCTTGTAGAAATATCGCTTAACGACTTTCGCCTTGATGAATACTTCCACGAACAAATAAAGTAGCCTTCACGAAGCAAAGGAACTTTCTAAAACAACGAAGAGACTTTCCAAATTCGCAAAAGAACGAAGGGACTTTCCGATAACCGCTGATTAGTAAGGACGATACTGCAGGCGTCGGCATGCGCATTCATCATTGGCCGATAGCCGCTGATTACGTAAGGACGATACTGTAGGCGCCAAAATCATCCATCGCTAGCCCACGAAATCGACTTTGCCTTCAGTAATATCGTGCACCACAGAGATCCCACCGTTCGAAATAGTATGCTGCTCGCTTCGCTCGCAGCAATTATGGAAATGAGGATACTTTCGAAGTCGAATTCTTATATGAGCAAACTTCATCAGTGCAACCATATTCTTGTATCCATAGCTCATCTGCTCGCAGGGGAGGCTCTGGTGACATCCCTTGGAGGACCTTTGCTGATTGGCTGGTTTTGAACGTGGGTTCATGCGCAGAAAGATCTTTTCTTAACGGCTCTGTATCAAATCTCGCGCATGCGTCACCAGAGCCTCGCCCGCGAGGAGACGAGCCGGGGAGCTCTGGGTAAGACAATGGTGCAAGCACAACTCGCGCGCTCAAAATACATGCGGCGCATGCCATGCCATGTCTGCGCGCTCGGCCGTAGAGTGCGGTACCGAGCTACATTTACTTGTTGTTTTGGAATGAAATGAGGAGATTGACAGCAGAAAAAAACAAATCTTATACACCACTTTCACAATGGTCGCCGCTCATTGAAATGAGGCTATTTGAAATTTCGACATGAAAATTATTAAAAGTTATAGCGCCTGACGACGTTCAAAGCATTTGTGGAGTTCAGTTGAAAACAACAATTAGACGAGATATAAGCATCTGAAGGTCTCAAAATACACCAAAACGAGGCCAGAAAGGCTTGTAGTGAAAACCCGATACAAATCTCTGTATTTGGGAGGTCCTATAATTCCGTCAATAAATTTTCTGAAACTGTGTACTGATGTAATTTCGTGAGAAGCAAGTTTTTGACTACAGCAAATATTTCTTTTAACAAGAAAAACTAATTTGTGAAAGTGGTGTATGAAGAAGATATCAGCTCTTACCTTTTCCTTCAGAAATTTTTTCACGTTTTCTTGTGCCTCGTCGATATTTTCCAGCGTCTTATCAATCATTTCCCGGCCACCTCAAGACCCTTTTCGACCGCGGCGGCCTGTACTTGTTTATTACCCGCTAGTGAGAGAAGCATCGCTGGGACGTCCTGTGGCACCGCGGCTGCCTTTTCCAATGTGTCAATGTTACCACGAGATGACGGGGTCTTTTGTTGACAGCTTGAGCGCGTTTTCTTGAAATAAAATCTTTAAAAAAACTGCTGGGTCAGAAAATGTGAAGAGCCAGAAAAACTAAGGCCTACGGCAAACGTCCAACATCGTCTGTCGAACCTTTCCTTTTTCAAATGGTGCCGCTTCATTAGACTTTATAATAGAAAACTTTCTATTGTTTTGGATTGGAACGGCGCGACTCTGGCACGACATTTGCCGTAGGCCTAACATAAAAATAACGATCAGAAAACAGTGACCCTTAGACCCCGTCCACACGTATCCGGATATTTTCGAAAAATATTTTTTTTTCTCCGTTTGCACGTCCAGTCCACACGTATACGGGTTTTTTGTTACAAAACGGAGGTTTTCGAAAACGCTCTCCAGACTGTAGATTTTAAAAACGAAGATTTATCGTATTCGTGTGGACGGTCGAAAGGGAGGTTTTCAAATACGATGACGTCAAAGTAGGGTCCAGTGCGCACTCGGACACAAACACAAACAAAGGGCGGCGCATGCGCTCGCATCCCGCGCATGCGCAATTGGTGAAGATAAGCGTACTCGAATCGTTTTCGCGTATACGTGGGGACGGGCAAATACGATTTAAATACGGTCGGTGTGGACGCGGACTTTTTTAAAAACGGAGAAAAAAAATCTCCGTTTTCGAAAATATCCGGATAGGTGTGGACGGGGTCTTAGTAAACAATAATGTAATCGCAACGGGAGAGCGCATTATACATGCTCTCTGTGATAAACCAAACGTACAGCGCTGTTCACGCTGACGTCATCAATTGTTATTAATGTGCCAGCCAGAGGTCGATTGGTTCACAGAACAAAGGGCGCTATTCAATCTAAGGTTGGCACATTTAGCATTACAATGGCAATGTTGATAAACAGTGAATAGCGCTATATTGGGGGATTTCATGTTGACAGTTTGGGTACATTTGCATAATCATGGTCTAGATTCAGGATGTTTGAAGGAGCTCGAAAATAATCAGCACTGAATATGAATAGCGTACAGCAAATTAAACAGCAATTAAGGACGTAGTTAAATGTTCATATTGGTGAAAATATGTGGGCTAATGAGCAGTTTGCCACACAGCAATCCACTCATTTTTTAAAACCTGCGTAGAGCTTCCGAAACTCGTGTGTTTCGGATGCCCAACAATAGGCGAGGAGACTCCTGTTGATGGGCTCCCTGTGTTACGGAAGCAATAGGTGATGGAGTCTCCTCTTGATGGGCTCCTTTGTGTTACGGACGCTTAACAAAAGGTGATGGAGTCTCCTGTTGATGGGCTCCCTGTGTTTCAGACGCCCAACAAAAGGTGTTAGAGTCTCCTGTTGATAGGCTCCCTGTGTTACGGACGCCCAACAATAGGTGCTGGAGGCTCCTTGTATGGGCTCCCTGTGTTACGGACGCTCCTTGTAAGTGAACGTACCTTTAAGTGGGATTTTCATAGATCTCAGTTTCCCATGTTTGTTGTCGCTTCGTCTTCTATGAGTAGTCAGCTTGAAATCAAGTGGAAGAGAAATTGGTATTCCGTCCGTACTGGCGTGGTGAACCGCTTTAGTTGTATGGTTCGTATAAGCCACCGAAACGTTCCTGTAAGAATTCTTCTTTGGAATATCTGATTCGTAAAAGCCACCGACACGTTCTTGTTAGAATTCTTCTTTGGAATATCTAAGTTTCAAATAGAATGAAACTTGGTTAACCAACAAGGGGAAACAAACAATAATTGCCATGGCACCTGATATTTGACATAAGCTTCCCCCAGACCTAAAGAACTTAATATCTTCACCTTCAACAAAAAGTCAAAAACCACCTTCTTTTAAAACAATTCTACTCTTGAGGTTACATGCAATTAACTGAAAAAATGTATTTATTCTGCTCTTTTTTTATTGTACGCTGTTTGCTTTTTAGGCACTTGCCTTTTTGTTTACTCACCTGCTTTGTGTTTGTTAGTGTGTGAGGGCTACAAAAATCAGGAAAAACATTCCAAGCTGGCGTCTGACTATAGAAACCTTACGGTTTATTTAGGTGCTGGGCATCTCTTCGCTAAAACTATTTTATTTTATTTTTTGGCTAAAACAACAATAAATCTCATTTCCTTCAAAAATAAAAACATATTTTATATATTCAAATTAATGTACTTTTATAGAAAAAAATATAAAAATAAAATTAAATTAATGTATTGTGTTGTGTTGTATTGATCGGTTTAAATGTGAACTTCAAACCGGGCGTAATACAAGTACAGATACTAGTCCTGATTGCGCACGTAGAGCGAGCAGCAAGGTCACATACAACGAATTTGATTGCTGTTCGGGGGTAGCTAGTGCGTTTGAAGCTAGTGTGGGGTTGTGTATGACATCTCAATAAAGAAATCAACAAGATTTCAACAGTTTAATTATATTTCACAAAGCATAACAGTAATAAAATCTAGTAAATTTCAAAAGAATCACATAGAAATTTTGACAGTAATATAATAATTATTCGACAACGATACAAAATTCGGCAATGTTATACTTCAACAAAATATATACACATACACCTTATCACAATAAGTTAATTTAAGCATTAGACACACAAAAGACCATAGGCAAGTAAGAATCACATAACATAACACCAAAAAGTATAATACATACATAAGACCATAGGCATATAAAAGAAAGAACTACGTTAAAAAATGGTTTTTCATTATGAAGATTTCAGCAATCGAGCGATCGAGATAATGGCCGAGATGTAAGCTATTGAAATCTTTTGTTTTAGTTCATACCTGCTTGATCATGGGGTGATGATCCATGGTGGCTTAAAGGGGCTGTGTCACGATTTTAGCACACTTTTGATGGTGTAAAAACATACAAATAACTGATGGATAGCCAAAATACTGGTTTAGGTTTGTTAAATAGCCCTTTAACTACAAATCGATCATGATTGAAGGCTTCACGGACCTATTACAGAGCGGATGGAAACGGATTGCAACAATGAGTTTTTGAAATCTTGTCAGGATGACAAGTTTTCAAAGTTTGAATTTACATCAAAATTTGCTTGTAAATCGGCAGTCTTGTCGCTAAAAACTTGCCTACATAGCCTATTAGGCTAATACCAAGTGATATAAGTGATTTGGGATGAGTAGATACACATTTTTAGCTGTATTTACAAATTTATTCAGATGACCGTGACACAGCCCCTTTAATCTTCCCCGTTTCCCAATATTTTTCACAATCATTTTCTCAAAAATACTGGTTTCCACTCTTTGTACTAGTACCCCCTTCTCAAACTTCTCGATCTGTCATCGTTGACAATAAGTATCTTAGAAATTCTTAAGGTGCATTTAAGGAAAAGTGCAAGGAAATACCCCTGCAACTTTAAAAAAAAAACTGCTTAAAATCAAGAGGCACACACTACTACGGAATGTAAAAATTGACAAAGGAGAACATACCGTGTGCTGCCATGGCAATTGTTGTCACGGAGGCAACGACGATGAACCAGGCATTCATCCTTGAATGTTCGAGCTGCTATACCTAGAACATGACATCAAAAGTGGGCTTCAAAGAATGACATTAGTATGGCTGTTGATTATTTTTTAGAGGAAACCTCATTTCTCACAACAAATATGGACGAGTTTATTTTCCAAGAAGAATAGAAACGAGAAATACACAAGATTTGAGGAGGAACTTTTTCTGCAGTAACTCCGAGTCCAAACTTACTATACGCCAGGAAACGAGAAATATCAATTAATTATGCATTTTCAACACTTACAGATGTTTAGGCCACTCACTTCGCATTTTTCATGAATGTAGTTTAGTGCCTCGTGCTAATTTTTCGACCCAGGAGTTTCAAGAAAACAAAAATAAAACTTTCTATTGTACAATATGCATGTGTACACAACTATCTGCAAAAGAACTCCCCTCTCCCGAACAAGTAGCGGCAATGAAGCGGCAATGTAGAAATTGATAGAAATAATTTAGAAACAATTCAGCAATTTATAAAAGTATTGCGGTGTTCCTTGAAGAAATAAAAACCCGAGCAAAAGATTACCCAATAAAGCAGGTCAAAAGCTCATGATGTAAAAGCGTGAAACGCGCATTGGTCTCGACCCACCCCACTTTCCCAAGTGTAGTTATTTTTAGATTTGCCGAGTTTACATATTCCAAAATCCGGCAAAACAAAATGGTGGCCAAAACTCCCCAAACCTCTAGGTTGAAGTTGTTTATTTATTGTTTTACCTTTAGAAGGAGACTAAACATAAGAAACCAAATAAATTTTAATTTCATTCTCCCAATCTTTAAAAGTCTAATGAAAAGGCAGTTTACTGCCGTATGCATTGCTACGCGACCTCAACATTCACTGTTACGATTGGCGATTTTACGCAAGAAAATTGTAATGTCAATTTTCAACATTCTAGGCAAGGAAGCCAAATGATAGCTAGCTTAAAAGCATATGGTTGATTTGGCAATCAATATCGACCCAATGAAACAGCCGAATCCGGCGTTTGGTTTGATTGACAGCTAAAAATCGCCATCGCCCATAGCAGCATTCAATTTTGAGGTCGAGTAGCAATGCATACACTGGCAATGAAAAGAATGTAGTGTTTGTAGATTTTTCTACATAAAGTCATGATTGTATGAAACATTACAGGCCAAAAATAAAACAGCGGCTTTCGTAGTTTCAAAGTGGAATTAGTAGTGCAAAATAACTGCAGATAATGAGTAAAAGACATTGCTGTACCTGCGTTCTGAAGCCTTTTACTGTCACGCCTTTTCAGTGTTGCTGACTTTTGTTGGAGGTGTCTGACTTGTTCGACCAAACACCAAGCAACATCTGTCGATATATAACGTATGAAGTTTGTATTTCTTAACATACCACGTATGAGGTCGTTTGTCTTTTCCACTGGTTGTGATTGACTAGAGTTGCAGGTAACGCTGTGTCTAGTACTGAATAATTTGTTAAAGCCTTGCTTTAAAGAGATCTAATGAGTCCTCCGAGCACTTTTATTTGGGAAGGTGCTACATTCAGACATAACAGGTCTTGGGGCTACGAACAGGTAGTCACAAGCGCTATCTTTTGTTTTGACTTCATTGCACGATCTTTGAGTAAGTTGAAAAAAAGAGGGATAAAAAGCTTGATTTGGGGTAAAAGTTTTATGTGCGCCCTAGCTAGATATATAAAAAGAAAGAGCACTATCATTTGGGAATGTGCTATACATAACGGGTCTTGGAGTTTGGGGCAGGTACTCACGATCGCCAACGCTATCATTTGCTTTGACTTCATTGCACACTGTTGAGTAAAGTGAAAAAGAGGGGTAAAAAGCTTGATTTGTGTTTTGATTGTGCCCTTGCTGGATATATTTTGTATAAAGATAATACATATAAATAAACTGTCCCGAAGGCAATCTAAGCCACACCCAAAACCATTCAAAGCAGACACCTCGATCCATTGCAAAACAAACCTATTCGGTTTATTTGATCTCCTGACAAGTATGATTGAACATCGGCTAACGGTGTTTAAATCTTGTTGCCACCCAATTCAGATCATGTGATGATTCCTTTCGGTGGATACTTTTGCTAGTTCTGCACATAAACTCGTGCAGTCGGTCGAGTGAGAAAAATTTGACAATACACAATTCCCTTATAACATATTGATACCATTTACTAACAGAATTCTCTTCGAATTCGTTTTGTTATTCAAACGTTTGAGGTCCTTTGGGAGCTGCAAGATAATGGTGTTACTGAGGCAAACAAAAGGAACTACGACTCGAAGGATTCTGGGATTATTGGTATCAAGTGTACATACTGAATTGGGTGGAAACAACATGTGAACAGCGTTAGCCGATCTAGTCTATACCATTGGTGTTTTAATCAACGGTTAGACCTACAAAATTTCAACCGAAATATCTCCATCAATAATTGTCAAAGTTTTGCTTTGAGAGTTTTATTGAGTCCCTCGAGCACTGTCGATCATTTAAGAAGGTGCTATATTCACACATAACAGGTCTTGGAGTCTTAGGTCACCATCGCTAACGCTTTCCTTTGTTTTGACTTCCTTGCACAATGTTTGAGTAAGTTGAAAAGAGGGTAAAAAGCTTTTGAAGGTTTTGATGGTGCCCTTTCTGGATGTACTTTGTATAAAGATAATACACAAAAAGAAACTGCCCCGAAGGCAATCTGAGCCACACCCGGTAACCATTTAAACAGCAACAGTCAACTCGATATGTCGCGAAACAACCCTTACCGCGGTTTTTTTAATCAGCAACAGACACCTCGATATATCGCGAAACAAACCTTACCGCATTTTTTTTAATCAGAAACAGACACCTCGATATGTCGCAGACACCTCGATATGTCGCGAAACAAACCTTACCGCGGTTTTTTTAAACAGCAACAGTCAACTCGATATGTCGCGAAACAAACCTTACCGCGGTTTTTTTAAACAGCAACAGTCAACTCGATATATCGCGAAACAAACTTTACCGCGATTTTTTTAACAGCAACAGACACCTCGATATATCGCGAAACAAACCTTACCACGGTTTTTAAACAGCAACAGACACCTCGATATATCGCGAAACAAACCTTACCGCGGTTTTTTAATCAGCAACAGTTACCTCGATATATCCGAAACAAACGGATTTTTTATGGGAAATCTTAGTGTGAAACCGGGACGAGAGATTATTGATGGGAAATCGTCTGAATTCACATCAGACGGAAAACTCGTGAGACGAAAGACCCGTCATGACGAGTAGTTTTCCGTCCTCTAGTGTGAATACGGCTAATAAAGAACAAGGAACAAACAATAAGCAAAGGAGAACTAATAATAATAATAATAATATAATAATAATATTAATTGCTTATTAGCATTCCAACAAAGAGGCTCTTCTATGCTAATGATCTATACTAAAATGCACTGGTTGAATATAAACAGAGGAAATTCAGTTATAGAAAGTGATAAAGCTTAATTTCCATATTTGTCCAGAAGGGAATTGGTTAGAAGCTTTTTTTAAATTGGAACGAGACTTGGATTTAAATATTCCTGGATTGAATTCCTTGACTCCCAACAAACTAATCGGGAAGGGATTTGAATTTAATCCAGGGAAAGGTCGGAGTTGATCAATAGAATTGAATTAAATTTCTAGGTAAATATATGGCTCATTATGGATTCATAGGTAAATAGGTAGATACTTACCTATGAATCTATAATAAGCCTTATATTTATCTAGACTTCATTTAATGACTAATTCAATTATCAACCCAAACATTTACCTAGTGAATTCAAATCCATACACTACCCTGAGAATAACTTCAACATCCAATAATCTCAGTTCATGCATCTATATGACTATCTGTCTAACTCCTAATATTTGCTCCTGATTATCCTTTTATGCGAATCCCGTTGAACGCCACAAAACACCATTTCCGAGAACATCTTCACTTGTACCACAAAGGACCGTTTGTCCGCCTACGACCCTTGGGATGTATTTGGTTATTGCCTAGAATCTCGGTAATTAAAGAGCCTGTGTAAGCCGCCATTTTGACACCATAGCAACATACCAAGTCTGAGAAAGCATCCATTTCCATCGGCTGATTTATAGAATATAGAGCAATTTTCTCGATTGAATTTAGTAAATCAAATCTGAAACTTTGTTTTTAGATGTTTATCTAGATATTTTTACACGTAATTCGTCTTCTAATATTCTAATATCGAACGAAAACAAACAAAGGAATGGCTGACACGGCTCTTTAACTCTAACATATGTTGTAAACCCTCAGACATAACAGGTCTTGGGGCTACGAGCAGGTAGTCACAAGCGCTATCTTTTGTTTTGACTTCATTGCACGATCTTTGAGTAAGTTGAAAAAAAGAGGGATAAAAAGCTTGATTTGGGGTAAAAGTTTTATGTGCGCCCTAGCTAGATATATAAAAAGAAAGAGCACTATCATTTGGGAATGTGCTATACATAACGGGTCTTGGAGTTTGGGGCAGGTATTCACGATCGCTAACGCTATCATTTTCTTTGACTTCATTGCACACTGTTTGAGCAAAGTGAAACAGAGGGGTAAAAAGCTTGATTTGTGTTTTGATTGTGCCCTTGCTGGATATATTTTGTATAAAGATAATACATATAAATAAACTGTCCCGAAGGCAATCTAAGCCACACCCGAAACCATTCGAAGCAGACACCTCGATCCATTGCAAAACAAACCTATTCGGTTTATTTGATCTCCTGACAAGTATGATTGAACATCGGCTAACGGTGTTTAAATCTTGTTGCCACCCAATTCAGATCATGTGATGATTCCTTTCGGTGGATACTTTTGCTAGTTCTGCACATACACTCGTGCAGTCGGTCGAGTGAGAAAATTTTGACAATACACAATTCCCCTTATAACATATTGATACCACTTACTAACAGAATTCTTCGAATTCGTTTTGTTATTCAAACGTTTGAGGTCCTTTGGGAGCTGCAAGATAATGGTGTTACTGAGGCAAACAAAAGGAACTACGACTCGAAGGATTCTGGGATTATTGGTATCGACAAGTGTACATACTGAATTGGGTGGAAACAACATGTGAACAGCGTTAGCCGATCTAGTCTATACCATTGGTGTTTTAATCAACGGTTAGACCTACAAAATTTCATCCGAAATATCTCCATCAATAATTGTCAAAGTTTTGCTTGGAGAGTTCTATTGAGTCCCTCGAGCACTGTCGATCATTTAAGAAGGTGCTATATTCACACATAACAGGTCTTGGAGTCTTAGGTCACCATCGCTAACGCTTTCCTTTGTTTTGACTTCCTTGCACAATGTTTGAGTAAGTTGAAAAAGAGGGGTAAAAAGCTTTTGAAGGTTTTGATGGTGCCCTTTCTGGATGTACTTTGTATAAAGATAATACATATAAAGAAACTGCCCCGAAGGCAATCTGAGCCACACCCGTAACCATTTAAACAGCAACAGTCACTCGATATATCGCGAAACAACCCTTACCGCGGGTTTTTTAATCAGCAACAGACACCTCGATATATCGCGAAACAAACCTTACCGCGGGTTTTTTAATCAGCAACAGACACCTCGATATATCGCGAAACAAACCTTACCGCGTTTTTTTTAATCAGAAACAGACACCTCGATATGTCGCGAAACAAACCTTACCGCGGCTTTTTTTTAAACAGCAACAGTCACTCGATATGTCGCGAAACAAACTTTACCGCGTTTTTTTTAAACAGCAACAGTCAACTCGATATATCGCGAAACAAACTTTACCGCGATTTTTAACAGCAACAGACACCTCGATATATCGCGAAACAAACCTTACCGCGGATTTTAAACAGCAACAGACACCTCGATATATCGCGAAACAACCTTACCGCGGTTTTTTTAATCAGCAACAGTCACCTCGATATATCCGGAAACAAACGGATTTTTTTAATGGGAAATCTTAGTGTGAAACCGGGACGAGAGATTATTGATTGGAAATCGTCTGAATTCACATCAGACGGAAAACTCGTGAGACGAAAAACCCGTCATGACGAGTAGTCCTCTAGTGCGAATACGGCTAATAAGAACAAGGAACAAACAATAAAGCAAAGGAGAACTAATAATAATAATAGTAATAATGATGGTTTATTAGCATTCCAACAAAGAGGCTCTTCTAAGCTAATGATCTATACTAAAAAGCACTGGTTGAATATAAATGAGAGGAAATCAGTTATAGAAAGTAATAAAGCTTAATTTTCATATTTGTCCAGAAAGTTATAGAAAGTAATAAGCTTAATTTTCATATTTGTCCAGAAGGGAATTGGTTAGAAGCTTTTTAAAATTGGAACGAGACTTGGATTTAAAGATTTCCTGGATTGAATTCCTGGACTCCCAACAAACTAATCGGGAAGGGATTTGAATTTAATCCAGGGAAAGGTCGGAGTTGATCAATAGATTGAATTAAATTTCTAGGTAAATATATATGCCTCATTATGGATTCATAGGTAAATATGTAGATACTTACCTATGAATCTAAAATAATCCTTATATATTTATCTAGACTTCATTTAATGACTAATTCAATTATCAACCCAAACATTTACCTAGTGAATTCAAATCCATACACTTACCCTGAGAATAACTTCAACATCCAATAATCTCAGTTTATGCATCTATATGACTATCTGTCTAACTCTAATATTTGCTCCTGATATCCTTTTATGCGAATCCCGTTGAACGCCACAAAACACCATTTCCGAGAACATCTTCACTTGTACCACAAAGGACCGTTTGTCCGCCTACGGCCCTTGGGATGTATTTGGGTTATTGCCTAGAATCTCGGTAATTAAAGAGCCTGTGTAAGCCGCCATTTTGACACCATAGCAACATACCAAGTCTGAGAAAGCATCCATTTCCATCGGCTGATTTAAAGAATATAGAGCAATTTTCTCGATTGAATTTAGTAAATCAAATCTGAAACTTTGTTTTTAGATGTTTATCTAGATATTTTTACACGTAATTCGTCTTCTGATATTCTAATATCGAACGAAAACAAACAAAGGAATGGCTGACACGGGCTCTTTAACTCTAACATATGTTGTAAACCCTCAGACATAACAGGTCTGGGGCTACGAGCAGGTAGTCACAAGCGCTATCTTTTGTTTTGACTTCATTGCACGATCTTTGAGTAAGTTGAAAAAAAGAGGGATAAAAAGCTTGATTTGGGGTAAAAGTTTTATGTGCGCCCTAGCTAGATATATAAAAAGAAAGAGCACTATCATTTGGGAATGTGCTATACATAACGGGTCTTGGAGTTTGGGGCAGGTATTCACGATCGCTAACGCTATCATTTTCTTTGACTTCATTGCACACTGTTTGAGCAAAGTGAAACAGAGGGGTAAAAGCTTGATTTGTGTTTTGATTGTGCCCTTGCTGGATATATTTTGTATAAAGATAATACATATAAATAAACTGTCCCGAAGGCAATCTAAGCCACACCCGAAACCATTCAAAGCAGACACCTCGATCCATTGCAAAACAACCTATTCGGTTTATTTGATCTCCTGACAAGTATGATTGAACATCGGCTAACGGTGTTTTAATCTTGTTGCCACCCAATTCAGATCATGTGATGATTCCTTTCGGTGGATACTTTTGCTAGTTCTGCACATACACTCGTGCAGTCGGTCGAGTGAGAAAATTTTGACAATACACAATTCCCTTATAACATCTTGATACCACTTACTAACAGAATTCTCTTCGAATTCGTTTTGTTATTCAAAAGTTTGAGGTCCTTTGGGAGCTGCAAGATAATGGTGTTACTGAGGCAAACAAAAGGAACTACGACTCGAAGGATTCTGGGATTATTGGTATCAAGTGTACATACTGAATTGGGTGGAAACAACATGTGAACAGCGTTAGCCGATCTAGTCTATACCATTGGTGTTTTAATCAACGGTTAGACCTACAAAATTTCAACCGAAATATCTCCATCAATAATTTGTCAAAGTTTTGCTTGGAGAGTTTTATTGAGTCCCTCGAGCACTGTCGATCATTTAAGAAGGTGCTAC
Organism: Scolanthus callimorphus; assembly: GCA_033964015.1. Lineage (NCBI taxonomy): Eukaryota > Metazoa > Cnidaria > Anthozoa > Actiniaria > Edwardsiidae > Scolanthus > Scolanthus callimorphus. The sequence goes on from JAWWUD010000049.1 coordinate 732,818, forward strand.
ATTCACACATAACAGGTCTTGGAGTCTGAGGTCACCATCGCTAACGCTTTCCTTTGTTTTGACTTCCTTGCACAATGTTTGAGTAAGTTGAAAAAGCGGGGCAAAAAGCGTGCATATCACCCCTGATCTAGAAACGTTTTGGTAAATACTATAAAGCTTTACGAAAATATTCCCGTATAATACTTGTGTTTTTATACAAATCCAACTGTTTTATAGAATTTTGAATATTTAGCACTAAATAAAATGCCCGAGGAAATTACGGCCTCGGGCGAGTGACTTCGCCCTTAGGCCATTGTACTAGAAGCATTATTCACGCGAAATATTTCTCAGATCCTAGCTCGCGTTCTCGTGCTTTAGCAACACTTGAATAGTTCTTCATTCTCTGAATACTCATGCTTTGCGAAATGTCCGATTCTGAATCTGAATGGAGTCTGAAGTCTGAAACCTGGAGTCTGATCATCCAGATATCTCACTATTAAGCACTACACAGTATTCGCCCCCCTCCCCTTTCAATATTGATATCAGTGAGATGAATTGTCTCGGCATTTTGAAGCCCGCAATGTGAACGTTCAAAATAAGTACCAACATTGAGTGGGGGAGCGGAGGGGGTAACACACCGACGAGAAATACAAACTTCTCAAAAACGGTCCAAACCTTTTTAGCAAAGATTGTAGCAGCTGAACGGTTATTTAACAAACGTAGATTATTATTTTGCTCTTGTAAATTTAACTGCATTTTAAGCTACTTAAAACAACCCCAAAATAATGACAGACCATAACAGTAACCCCCCTTTAAAACGTAGTTGCTTTTGCAATCATGCTGACCCACTAAGTAGCCGAATCCAGCGAGTTGGCTTTTTGACAGCTAAAATTGCCCATCACGCGCTGGCCCTATAACACCTCGATTTTGGTCACGTTCTTATATCTTTGCGAGTTTACATCCAATCAACACCAAATTTAAAATGTAAAGAGAACTCATTGAGCTTACAAACTTGTTCTTTTTAGAAATTTCAATTAACGGTTTTTGGCGGAGAAATGACGTCATGAAATTTTCATTCAAATTTCAAAATCGCAATTGGTCATTTCTGAGAGTACGAAATCAAAGATCTGAATAAGTAGGCTTTAAATTGGAAAATTGTTTTGAGGTAGCTTAATCCATTGAAAAGTTATGGGCATTCAAAGTTCGATTTTTCCGCCATTTTGTTCTATTTTTAGTAACAAAATGGCGGTTATTCCAAACTTCAAAACATCATATCTCCAGAAGGGAAATAAGATATTGTAAAATGGTTTTCGATTATGATGCCTGCTAGATGGGATCTTTCATTTGCGCACTCAAAAATGGCAAAAATTGATTGCTGAAATTTAATGAGCATTTGATGACGTCATTTTCCCCAAAAAATTCTAAAAAGAACAAGTTTGTAAGCTCGATGAGTTCTCTTTACATTTAAAATTTGGTGTTGATTGGATAAAATCTCGCAGAGATAAAACAACGTGACCAGAATGGAGGTGTTACAGGGCCTACGTGCATCGCAACATTGAATTTTGATGTCGCGTAGCAATGCATACAGTGGTAAATCAGGTATATTTGTATCCAATGGCTTTTACTCAATACATACCTGTCCCCAACAGCTGTCTGAATATGCTATTAAAGCCTTCTCCAGTCCTGGAAAAAAGCACAAATAATATAATTATTTTCAAAACTTGACCCAAAGTTTTTGTGGTCAGATAGTCATTGTCAAGAGCCTGAGACGTCATGTGGAGAAGAAACTTACCGGGAAACTAACCTATTCTCTGTGATGTACGTATTCACAATTGACGCAACTTTCGATAAGCCTCTCTTCGAGTCAAGCTCTGACCAAAGGTACACGTACCCTTGGCCAGAGATGCCGTCACTAACCCAAGGTTGTGGACTGTCAACTGCCGACAAAATCCTGACGCTGTAGATTTGGGTGTCCAGGTTCTTTTCAAGGTCGAACGTAACAACATTTATCTATTTTGTTCTTAGAACGGAGGAGAATAAAAGAAGATACTGTAGTCATGTAAGGTTGTACACAAACGAGTTCCCTAAGCCAATTTTTTAAGCGGTTCTCTATAAGACAACAAGCACTGGCAACATAGCAATCTACAACTTCATCATTCACAACAAAAGGTCCATGTCATAAGTTCTGTACTCCGACAGATAAAGCATTCAGGTTTTATGTCTTAGAAATTAAATTTTAAGCTCTGTGTAAACCCATGAGGGTTGTCTTTGAAAAAAATTATCGTCGTGTCGCAATAATTTATGCTATGATAATCAGCTATATATCGTTTCAAAGCTAAAAGATTGCTCTATCTTATGAAGTTGTTTAGTTTAGTGAAGTTTGATTTTTTCTTGTATTTTCATAAGACCCCGAATAAAAACTACCTGGTTTACTTGAGAAGCTCCAGAACATTAGCGGTTTGTTGCACAATTTCACACTTTGTAGGAGAAATGAACTGCAAAACTGTGTCAGCGATTTTTTATATCTTGCATATTTACGAAAATATTAGTTCGCGAAGTTGAAAGTCGAATTTTTTTTCAATTTGTGATCGCAAAATTTCTCATCAAATCCTTTTCAAGTAAAAAAAATAATTCCCTAACACGGTTGTTTAACTAGTATCATTGTCTAATGACACAGAAAATTTGATGCCGATATCTTCAATCGAGGAGGTCAGAGCTTCGCGAAGGTGAAAATTTGACCTAACATTTAAGTATTAGAGAAAAAGCTTGTAAAGCTAATTAAATTACAGTAAATGTGTGGCGGGCAGTACAACAGAAATGACAATTGAATCCTAGGAAAACAGCTGACGCATCATTTCAGGTTTTAGAATTATACTTTAGGACTGTATTAAATGAATTCAGGAAAATAGTCATATTATGGGTTTTTGAATTTTTACCTTTCACGAGAGCTTTTTAAACAACATATTTGTTATGCATTGTGGCATCGATGTAATCTGGAGGTTTCGAAAGGAATAATTTGATTTTAGTCATTGGAGTTATTTCATATTAAGCCTGGTGCACACTTGCTGCATAATAGCTGTATTCACACTAGAGACGGAAAACTCGTCTGAGATGAGTTTCTCGTCAGAAAAAAACTCCTGCTTTATGTCAATTCTGCTCAGAAACACTTGCTTGTTTTCTGTCTAAGCATTTTCCTTCAAAAAAATTGTTTTCATGTGAGCACAGAAGAACTGGGAACCATATTCAAGGCGAGAAACTCGTCTCAGACGGGAAACTCGTCTCTAGTGTGAATACAGCTAATGACATAAGAAAAATATCACGCAACAAATTTAGTGGTTTCAAGAAGTTAAAGTCGACAAAAGATACATAAGATTGCTTTGGTGAAGTATCTAATGATGATCCATGGAAAATACTGATTATTTCAACTATTTTCCAATGCATTTTTCATTGCAATATAACGTCCTTATGTCATTATGTCGCCGGTGTGCACGTGGTTTAAGCTGGGGAAATACGAGGCACAAAATCCCTCAACTTGTCGCGCAACATCGTTGCGTTGCAAGTTGATGATCGATGTTGCGCGTTTTTCATCTCGCGCCACAACTTGTCGCGCAACAAAACATTTGTTGCAGGTTGTGAAAACTTGTTGCGCGAAGTAGAACGCGGGTCTACTTTGAGACACAAATTCTGGCTTTGTTGCTCGTTTTTCATCAACACACAACTTGTCGCGCAACATTTTGCCTACGATTCAATTGGGTTGGTCAATAGAAATGAAGTGCTAAGGGGCCAATTCGCCTTGGTCTCGCATGTGTGATCATCAAAATAAAATGTTGCGCGACAAGTTGTGAATTTGATGAAAAACGAGCAACAAACATTAGACTTGCAACGCAGCAATGTTGCGCGACAAGTTGAGGGATTTTGTGCCTCGTATTTCCCCGGCTTTAGACAAAGCAAGACAATCACATCTGCCTTTTCTAAAATGGATTGAACCTATTTCACATGTGGATATCTCCTTACCTCCTTGCACTGAAATCTGAATAGACCTCCTCGGCTTGCCCATTTGTTTTGCCCATTTCAGATCACGTGGCATTCCCATGAGTATTCTTTCTTTGTTTTTCTGCTACGCACCGAAGGATATATGAATATGGAAGCAGCCCAGACAAAGAAAGATTATTCATATGAATGCCACGTGATCTGAAATGGGACAACATTACGCCCAAGCCGAGGAGGTCTATTGAGGTATTTCCTGTGGGGGCATCCACCTGCCCATAGTGGCTTTCCTCAGCCAGAAAGCTACTGATGGTGTCCCTTCATCTATAGCAGGTTAAGAAAAACAATACAGATGCCATTATAGAAAGTTGCCTATACAGTAGTACCTATTAAGCGACCCCCTTTATTAAGGTGACTCTACAAAAAGTTGAAATGTATTTTCTATAAATATAAATTTGGTCATAACTTTTAAAATATTCATGTGAGGAATATCAAACTTGGAGGACAGTAGGAGGTGCCATTTAGCAATAGTTTAACATATATTGTGATCTTTATTTGTGTTAATACTTTTAATAATATTCCAGCTACAGTGAACCCCCTTTTTCCTCTTTAAACATCTTTAAAACAAAATTTTGCTATCACTTTTGCACAAAATGTAAAATTTCACTCGCTCCCCCTTCCATTTGAGAGTGAGTGAATTTTTTTATGAACCATGGGAAGGCCAGAAACAGCTCAGAGGGTTCTAATTCTCCCCAAGACACAACTCATGAGACGTTTGGAGGCAAATGAGCCAACTTTATTTACTAATAATTCGTCTGGTCTGCCTGTGATTAATCCGGATTTACGGATTCATGATCTTTGGGGAAACAATCCGAAGTCGTCGTAAATATTGTGATACAAATAGAGTGGAGATAATTTGGTTTTGAATTCTCAAACAAACCTTTACATTTTTTTGGGTATCAAATTTTGGGATCAGGTATTTTTTGGGTATAACATTTATGGCTTAGTATTTTTTGGGGTATGAAATTTGGAGCTCTGTCGGACCCCCCCCCCCCCCCCCCCCCCCCCCATCATTTTTATATCTAAGTACCCCCCTGGATTGTCAACCTGGCCGGCTAATTTCTGGTCTGCATTTTATACTGCCGCCCCTATAATTCGACATTATTCAGTTCGACAGTGCACTTTCTACAAAAAAACTTAGGTAGGGGTCGCACTTATGGCAAACTTTCTGACTTTGCGATCAGAATTTGCTAGAAAAGTTAATTTCCTAATGCGGTTTGCTGACCATTTCTTGAGCCCTCTATATGCGCACGCATATCTACAGACGTTTTCCGCTGTTATTATTTGAGCCCCCCAGCGGAAAACGTCTGTAGCTATGCGTGCGCATATAGTGGGTCAAGAAACGCATCCTCGTACCCAGGGTCTTCTCAGTCGTTTTTCAAAATGGCGGTTGACTCCAGAGAAGACCCTGGGGGAGGCTGAGTCACGTGACTATTGTTTGAGGACATGAGAATGAGGTTTGTCCTTTGTTTCGAAATGGTCACGTGACTCAGCCTCCCCCAGGGTCTTCTCTGAGCTAACCGCCATTTTGAAAAACGACCGAGAAGACCCTGGGGACGAGGTTGCAAGAAACGGTCAGCAAACCGTCCAAGGTTGTGCACCGCGGCAAAACAAAGCGAGTTTCGACCCAGCGCAGAGGTCTCTTTTCCTCGCGAACCTCAGCCAGCGAAATGCAGAGAATAGAGGCCTCTGCTAGCAGGGAAAAGAATTAGCTGTCAATCAAATAAAAAGCCTAGACAGAAGCAGAAATAACAAAACGGCGGCAAATTATTTCACGCTAGTGCGACCACAATAATCTTTGGAGCAAAACACTTTTTTTGCTGCGAAATTCTGTGGCAAACTTGAAAACTTTGCCAAGTGCGACCCCTGCCTTACTAGTGCAGCCGCTTCGTGCAGAAAAATTGCTGAATTGTTCAATTTTATGGCAAAGCTACCAAATTTGGCACAAATAATGCTAACCACCCATAGATTAATATTACATATGGCCCCACCCGGGTCCGCCCTGGATCCATCCCATAATTTCAGTTTTAGACGCGGGTAAGGTTGCTCATTGAAAAATGTAGATATATGTCTATTTCAAAACATTTATGTGTATAACCTTCCATTAGCTCCGAGGAATATGGTTGTTACAAAATATCCCATAATTTTTGCTTTTAAGGTGGCTCGGGAGAAAAAATAAAATAACCATTAATAAATTCTCGCAAGGGTATTATCTACGTGCTAGAACCACCAAAATTCCCACAAAGAACAATAACTATCCAAAGATTAAAACGACACATGGCTCCACCTGTGATCCGCCCTGCATCCCATAATTTCAGTTTCAGCGGTCGGTAAGGTTGCTTATTAAAAATGTACTTATCTGTTTATTTTGCAAGTTTTATGCTTTCATTAGCTACAAGGAATGTGGTTATTACAAGAAATCCCATAATATTTACTTTTAAGGTGGCTCGGGAGAAAAACAATAATGATAAATAAAGTCTTTAAAAAATGTACGTATCTGTTTTTTATGCAATTTTAAGTCGTATATCCCTTCATTAGCATCCAGGAATGTGGTTGTTACAGAATATCCCATACTTTTTACTTTAAAGGTGGCTCGGGAGAAAATATGTGCTACAGCCACCTAAATCGAACAAAGAATAGTAACTTACCAAACATTTAAACTATGTTTTTCCTTTTTACATGTTTTAACTTTCCGCTCCATCCCTGAAAACATTTTACCATGAACTTAAGTGCGTTCTAAAAAAAAAACATGTCGGGGATTTTTGAAATTTTAAAAAGAGCCGATTTTAGAGCCAGAATGTAGAAAACATTCTTGAAAAGGAAATCGAATCTTAGTCAACGCTAATATGGGGTCAATGAATGAAAATAGCAAATACTGGCGAGGTTGTAACTCTAAAAAGTTGAACTGATGCATCGGAAAGGGAACTCCATAAAAAAGTTTGATAAACAAATTATATACCATAGTTTAGCCCAGGATATAAGCTTTAAAATGAGGTATCACTTGTAAAGATACGTCCATTTTTTATGTGAAATTATGCCATTTTAACCAAAAAAGTACCCCGAAGGTAGTCCGTAAATGTAAGGTGTCTAAACGAAAAAAAAACTTTGTTATCATAAATGCAATTTCAATGCTTTAGATAACGTAAATGCAGCTGCTAATCACTATTCTAAAACACAAAAAGGACAAAAACAGATATGGAAACAGATAGATTCTCCATCTCCGTAACCTCTAGATCTGCTAGATTTTATAAACTTTTACTAGACAAATGAAGTGTGGAAACTAAATTGTTGTCTTGAGCTAAACGATTGCCCACCTGTTTTGAAATGAACGAATATACCATTTCAGGAGGGTAGGAAAACAAATAATATTTGGTATATTTTCTTGTAGTGTACGCAGGAAAGTATTATTGCGCTCAGATTTTATGACGTGCTTCTGCTTTGGTGGTAGCGTGGCTAAAAAAACTTGAGACAATCTCAAAGGTTTTCGTATGAAATGTAATGGGCAAAGTAACCCCAAAGATGACTGCAGCGTACGTCGAAGGCTTTTGCCTCCTCAACATAGTATAAACAGGATTAAAGATTATAACCCCTGAATCTTGTAAGGAAGTACAGGCAGAAACATATAAGTGAGTTGAAACGTGTAACAAACATACATTGCTTTAGTGCTAAGCTGCGAAATATTCGCAGAATCAATAATTGAACTGATTTTGAAAATGTTGTTGAAGGACTTCAAGATGTTAAATGTTAGTATATTATCACTTACCACTATTGTCTACTTTATTCGAAGCGAAAACATGAAATATTATCAAGAGAAAACCTGGTTGGGCAAGCAGGCGAGAGTTCGTTATTCACCAGATATATGGTCATAAACTCGCTACGAATAATCTGCAGCTTGGTTCACCGTTGCTTGTTTCAACTAAGTTATATGTTTCTGGTAGAGGGGGAAAATGTTTTTTTGTTTTTCTCTGTGAAATACAAGACAGTTTAACTCAAATTTTTTTGTGAATATAGAAGTTTTTACTCTTAGTACTTATTGACTAATCAAAAACAAAACAATTGTCATCATGTTGTCTCGAAGGTTTACTCTATCGTTAACTTTACAAAATTATGGGATGTTTTCAATCCCTTAAACCTTTTATCGCACAAGTAATGACATCAACATTACATTTGTATAATTAACACACATATCCACTTATTTTTCTTATGAGCCACCTTAACAATTTAAAATCAAATTATAGCATGGAACCAGGGCGGATCCCGGGCGAGCCATGTGTCGATTTAATTTTGTATAGTTATTCTTGCTCGTGCGAATTTTGGTGGCTCTAGCATGTAAAAAATACCCATGCAAGACTTTATGAATAATTATTTAGTATTTTTCCCGAGCCACCTTAAAATTTAAAATTATGGGATATTTTGTAACAACCACATTCCTTGGAGTGAATGAAAGGATGTAAGCACAAAATTTGCGAAATAGACAGATCAATACATTTTTTATGAGTACCTAACCGACAGCTAAAACTGAAATTATGGGATGCAGGGCAGATCCCTGGTGGAGCCATGCGTCGATTAAATCTTTGAATAGTTAGTGTTTTTTGTGGGAATTTTGGTGGCTCTAGCATGTAGATAATACGCCTTGCAAGATTTTGTTAATAATTATTTTATTTTTTCTCCCAAGCCACCTTAAAAGTAAAAATTATGGGATATTTTGTAACAACCACATTCTTTGGGGTTAATGGAAGGATATACACATAAAATCTTTAAAATAGACAGATACATACATTTTTCAATGAGCAACCTTACCGGCGTCTAAAACCGGACGGTGTAATTTGCAGGTGTGCAGGTGCAGGTGCAGGTGCGGGTTTGCAGGTGCAGGTGTGCAGGTGCAGGTGTGGATGTGTCTATAAATATTCTATAATCTATGTACAGTTATATTGATTCCAACTTACCAATTTTCCCCCAGTTCGTCATCGAGTACAGGGCAGTCAAGAGCCGTGAGCAGTCCGAGCGCCAAATGCTGTTTTTTTTCATCAAAGTCGTTTTGTTTGATACTTCACAGGAATGGGGCTACCTTTTATCGAACGTTTCTTAGCTTAGAAAGCACAGTCAGCATACTAGCCCTATTGCGAGAGAAACATTGAAACGCCGCCGAGATTCAGCCATTTTGTTAACACAGGCTACCCACCTTATCATGTTAAGGTGGGTTGCCTGTGTAAACAAAACAAAATGGCCGTCACTCGGCCGCGTTTCGATGCTTCACTGTCGATGTTTCTGTTCTTTCTAAGCTAAGAAACGTTTGATGAAAGGTAGCCCCACTCCTGTGAAGTATCAAACAAAAACGACTTTGATGAAAAAACAGCATTTGGTGCTCGGACTGCTCACGGCTCTTGACTGCCCTGTACTCGGTGACGAACTGGGGAAAATTGGTTAGTTGGAATCAATATAACTGTACATAGATTATAGACTATTTATAGACACATTCACACCTGCACCTGCAAACCCGCACCTGCACACCTGCACCTGCACACCTGCAAATTACACCGTCCGCGTCTAAAACTGAAATTATGGGATGGATCCAGGGCGGACCCCGGGTGGGGCCATATGTAATATTAAGCTATGGGTGGTTAGCATTATTTGTGCCAAATTTGGTAGCTTTGCCATAAAACTGAACAATTTTGCACCAAGCGGCTGCACTATACAAGACGAAAACATACCTTCAGGACATTTCAGAGCCACTAATTGTTCTAGAAATCAAGCGAAAGCCTTCCTAGAGTTAATAAGAGAAGATGTTGATAACTTCAGAGGTTTTTTTAGGGCATTGTTCGTGGAAAATTCGCAGAAACTCGCTCGCCGTTTGTTCAGCCCGCGTACGCCGCCATCTTGAATTGGAGGTCGCGCCACTTGGGACTGGAGCGATGGAGGATACAGGCTACCCGCGAAGTGTGAGTTTCAAGCGTGGGAACGGAACCAAAGTCTTTTATAGATTAGAGCGCAAACACATACATGTATAGAACAGAGAAAAATTGTCATGCTGTTAGAAGTACCGTGTAGAAAATCAAATAACAAATTCAATGTTTCGCTCTTTCACGCAATCATGCGGTTTTGCTCACCCTCCCCCCACCCCATAGGAAGTGTTTTTGACAGTCCGCACATACCAACACTGGGGGCGCGCGCTCGAAATGAACAGCCAAAGAAATCAGTGAACGAAATTCAGGCTTTTGGGAGGTAAGATAGAAGACTTTATTATAAACTTCAGTGCTATGCGAATAATATAGAGTTTTAATTTATAGAATGTGTCTAATGTTGACAGTTTAGCTGTAAAAGTTGCGAGATTCATCGTTAAATTCACATGTTGCAGTGGATGTAGTGTGATGCGACCTCGAGGCTGAGCTTCTATATGCGATGCATTTCATCAAGACGAAGTGTCCAGTTATGAAGGCGAGTTGTCGTATTTAACTCTGGATTAGGTGGCATTTAAAAAACACTTGACAGTCAAGAGTTTTAGTTTTGTTAGTTACAAATTCCTTTAACGGGCGCGAGTGAGAAATCATATCTAAACTGATGTCCATTTCTCCGTGCCATGCATCTGGGCTTTGGCAATAACAAACCATACCCCCCCCCCCCCCCCCCCCCCTCCCCTCCCCCCGGTTGAGGACACCTACTTTCGATTCTTTGACCCGAAAGATTTAGGTAGCATTTCAAGAGCTCTTGAAAGTTAGTCACAATTTGTATAGGGGCATTGTTTTGAAAATTTCTCATTGCTCCGATTAGCTATATTTATGTACCTCTCAATGCAAGGGCATTAGGGGCCGACGATTTAACTTTTGATGGGCCGGGGATGGGGTGGATGATTTAAAAAAAACATCCTGCAAGGTACGTTCCCCAGAAAAGAGTAGAAAAAAATCTTGTGCAATTTTGCACCCTGCATGCGGTAATTTCATCACAATTGCTGGGCTCTAAATTTTCACGCAAAAGAGTTTTAACTTTCCCTAAAAACCCCCTTGTGTTTTTAATATGCAGAGTGTTCCCAGTTTTTGGAGGCTGGCTCAGTGGCGGATGCAGACCGTTAAGAAGGGGGGTGGCTAGTACAAAGGATATACTACAGAGTTCAGACCAAGGGGGCGGCTAATGTGAGAACAAGGAGGGTGGCTAGCCACCCTAATCCCCCCTAGATCCACCCTTGCTTGCTATGGCCCTACAATCTTGGACAAAAGGGTAGAGAAAATGTTAATACCACTTACCTTTTGAGTTTTCGACCTAACTTAAGGCCCCGTTTATCCCCCCCCCCCTAAATCAATGTTGGTTATGAAGGGCGTCCATCCCTCGACACGTTCCTTGCAACATTGCTTCGGGGGAGAGGGGGGAGGTGAAATGACAGGAGTAAAGCGAAAAAAAGAAGCGATTTCAGTAATTTTCTCTACAGGTTTTGTCCAAGATTGTAGGTTTAGTGTTATGGCTCCCATGTAGCTTATCATTGTGTGATTGAGGGCTGCAGAAACAAGTGGCAAAAAGGCTCAGACATAAGATTTTAAAAATCTCTTTTTATCATTGAGATATACTAAAATAACTTATGTTAGAAGGCAAAAAGAAACATAAAACAATGACAAACGATAACCTCAAAAATTATGCACAAAGGATGATTTGAAAGAAAAGATCCTGCACGTCATCACAAGAGAAACCCTGGGCTAAAAATAAAATCATCAACCCCTCCCCTCAAAAGTCAAATGGTTGGCCCCTTAGGGCTTGTTGTCAGTAAACTCCCATACCAAAGTAAATTATCAGGAACATCTAATACGAGTCTGAATATTTATTGTGCTCTGTCTGAGTTTTGTTGACCTCGTGAGTACACAGACAAAGAACAATGAATCTTAAAGACCTGTAGATGTTCACAAGAGTATTTTCCTAGAGTTTACTTACACAAGTACTAAAAGGTCATTCAGTGCGGATTCAAGAATCAAGAATTTGAGAGTGTAGTGTATAGTGAACTGGTCAGGAGAGTTATTTTTCTACAATATTACATCAAGCAATGAAAACAACAACAACTTCATTACATGTGACATGTGCCTGCCTATTTAACAAAAGAGGACCTTAAGCTGCGACAACGACAACAAGGAGGAGGATGGCGGTGCAACTGAACTTTGTCTACCTGTTTGTTCAGATTTTGTAATATGCAGCAACAGTTTTGAATTCACCATTGCAATTTAACTTTGTTAGCAGCAAAATGACATCCAACTGCAATCATGTCAAACAAAATTATGACAAAATCAGTCGCTGCGCTCACATTCTGGTCAAACCCTAACCGGTAAAAACCGATTACTAACCCAAACCCTAACCAGTGCGCTACGAATGAATTCGCTGGGTTGGAGGAGCTTTTTAATTGGATTTTGTACTATCTTTTATTAGCATCTATATAACGAAGCTATATGAATGATAATTACTAATTATCCCAAGGGATCAGAAATGGCAACGACCTTTCTAACCCAAACCCTAACCAGTGCGCTACGAATGAATTCGCTGGGTTGGAGGAGCTTTTTAATTGGATTTGTACTATCTTTTATTAGCATCTATATAACGAAGCTATATGAATGATAATTACTAATTATCCCAAGGGATCAGAAATGGCAACGACCTTTCTGAAAAGGCATCGACCGTTCAGAGAAATGGCAACGACCGTTCTAAAAGGCAACGATGGTTTACGAAAGGGAAACTAGCGTCGCCGAAGGCGAAGCATGGTTTTCGTTGAATAAGTCAAAGAGGCAATAAGTTATGAATTCAGGATCTGAAATGGCCATTTCTACCAACTTAATATAGTAGAGACCCCCAACCCCCAAAAGTATTAGTTAAAGTACTTTGACCTTGACGACAACCCTTGACGACAAGAAAAATTAAAGACGACTGCCGTATATACTGTATTTCTCCTAGGAAGTGCAGGAAATTTTCGCCATTTCAAGGCCGTGTCCAGTTTTTTGAAGTCCTGGGGTTGACGTCCCTGGATCATAGTCACAATATATATAATCATGATATGCCCTTCAATTTGCGTCTTAGTTATTGAAATGTTGTTGTTGTACATTGGAAAGCAACAACAAATATACAACTATTTTTTCAGCGGTCCGGTATCCATCAAATCGCGCGCTCTGATTGGCTCGCGAGCGGTCCGGAATCCTAACGATTCGGACCCCGGGTCCGGCGGATGAATCGCGCGCGCGCTAATTTCTGTGAAGTTTTATGCTGTTTCAGTGAAAGCAAAAAAATAACTTTATTATTTACCGGCTTGGGGTCGGTCCAGAGAATTGCGGTCGTTTCGCCGACAGGCCTGTTCGCCGACAAGCGCGTCGAGTTGGTTCGCCGACACATGGCCCAGTGCATACTTTAAAATCTAAACAACTAAACAAGAAACAAATTTCAAGCAACAAATTTATATTCTCAATCTATTTTACTTGTCTTTTTTTTTCAAAACTGATTGATATTTACATTTTTGTCTAAGCGATATTCACGTGAAACTCACAAATTAACTTTCGCATCGCTCGCGCTGTGATTATTAACTTATATTTCGCTACAAAGTTCTTCAGAATCTATGGAATATAAGCTTTCATTTATATAAGATTTGTGTGCCTGGCTCTCGGAACAAAGATTTGAGAATAATTATTTCTGTTCAGTTTGAGTATTTGACTCACGAGGAAAACTACTCACAAAACTTCGCATCGCTCGCGCTGTGATTATCAAATAACTTTACATCGCGCCAGATATTCGAGTTTTAAATACAAGGATAGAGTGAAGATCTATAAATATCAACCTGTATTGATGATAAGTTATATTTTATATCAAACAAGGCTAAACACGTAGAGATCATGTGTCGGCGAACTGTCTCCTGTGCGTGTCGGCGAACGAGTGTGTCGGCGAAACAACCGGTTTCCGGTCCAGATCGTGAAATACCGTGACCTCGGCCTTGAAAATACTGACCTCGACCTCCGATGAAGGGCTCGCTTCAATAACGACCTAAGTGATTTTTAGAGTGTTTTTCGATTTTTCGGTTTTTGCTAAAACAATCTGCAGAAATCATGTTAAAATAGCTTAAAACTAACCTGCCTGTATTTTGGCGGTCTAAATCGCTACGAGAACGCTATACGACAGCGTTAGTTGTAACCTAAACATTTGCCTAGCAACTACACTCCACACACATGCTGCTAGAAATGCCAGTGAGCTAAAACAGAGAAAAATACATTTTCTTCTTGAATTGAAATTTGGGAAAAATCATCAGCCATTTATAAATCTGCACACATTTTTAGACCCTGAACTTTATGGCAGGAGACAAAACCTGACATTGTGACATAAAATCAGCTTTTGCAGTCAGTCAATGCATTATAAAGCAAATATAAAGGATTTGCAGACCAAAAAAATCTGTTTTGTGCCTTTTATGTAGCAGCCACTGTCACATGTTGTAGGAATTGTTATATAGTGGAAGTGAAGTGATTTGGCCAAATTTCAGTTCTCTAAAATGTTCTCATACATGTCGGTTAGGGTTCAGCGACAAATCATGTGAAAGTCACATTTTGTCGGTCAGCCCTAAATTTCTTGATGTGAGTGCTATTTGTGAGTAGAGCAAAAGCAAAGTGTTGTGCTATTTTGAGTAGCCCTAGCTACACTCAGATGGCTTCCCTTAATAAGACAGCATTTCCTCCTTTCTTGTGCAGATTTCCGGTTCTACTGGCCCTTATTCAAAGACAATAGAGCAGTCCCATTTAAAAGAGCTGGCTAGGCATAGTTTCCTGGGAGAACCTAAAGGGTCTAGGTAAGTAGAACGTTCCAAGCTATTTGAGTGCCTAGCGAGCGAGCGCTGTCAAAGTGCAGAGAGCTTTGATTTCCAACTTACGGTTTTTGTAGGTCTTGGCGAGAAAACCACGCACGCAAATAACACTTTGTTTTATCCATTGCAATCCTTATTGGCATGTTATGTTCCCCAAACCTGCAAATTAGGAAGGTAAACACGATCCCCTGTTTCTTTTTCTACCAAAGCAATGACGCGAAAACAATATGTTTGGATGCGGGATTTTCGCTGTTCGTAGATAATGCTATTCATGACGTACAAAATTAGAATTTCATCCCGCGCGAACTTCAAAATGGTGAGATTTCCAGGTCTTTTAATCGGCCTAAAAGTGACCCGATCTCCTGAAATTTGGAACTTAGAGGTTTCCTAGAAAGCGTTGTTAGGATTTAGCGTTTCAAACGTCTCGGATTACGCTTCGTTTGCTCTTTGTAAGGCGTGAAACTATGTAAACAAATCGCTGACGGCCGTAGTCAACGACGCGCTGCTTTGCATAAATATGCGCAGCGAGAAGACACAACTGGTGTCAAGTTTGTGAATTTGAAGCATGCAGATGTGTTAGAATGAATCGCACATTTTTCTAAGTCATAATGGCTGTGTTGGTAGTTTGGCATTTATGTATTTGCTAGTATTAAATCTTTGTTTTTCTTGTAACTCAAAGTACTCAATTTGAGATGATGTGGGATTTTATGTCTTTGTGTGCTTCTAAGAAACCCCAAACTACAATATTCCTTCTCATTTTTACAAGTCAAAATTCTAATCCAAATTTTGAGCCATATAATGGCCTTAGCAACAACTTGACTATTTGACATTTGGCTTTCAGTAGTTCTGACATGCTGCTAGAAATGCCAGTGAGCTAAAACAGAAAAATACATTTTCATATTGAATTGAAATTTGGAAAAAACTCATCAGCCATTTATAAATCTGCACACATTTTTAGACCCTGAACTTTATGGCAGGAGTCAAAGGTCTGACATTGTGACATAAGTCAGCTTTTGCAGTCAGTCAATGCATTATAAAGCAAATATAAAGGATTTGCAGACCAAAAAATATGTTTTGTGCCTTTTATTATATAAACACCAATAAAATACCGGGTGATCTCCCGCGCGAAAACTTGATATCTTCACACGTGAAAATAACATGTTATTTTCACATGTGAAAATATCACACTTGCCTTTGCTCAATGCTCGATTTTTAAGCTTAACTCAAATAAAATTGAATTTGGTATTTCATTGATGTTTATATAATAAACAGAACATTACATGACCGCTTGGAGATACGAATTTTATCTTCTCGTGTTAAAAATTCATCTCACTCGTTCGCTGCGCTCACTCGTGAGATAAATTTTCAACACTCGAAGATAAAAATTCGTATCTCCGCGCGGCCATGTAATATCCTCTATTTATGTAGCAGCCACTGTTACATGTTGTCGGAATTGTTGTATAGTGGAAATGAAGTGATTTGGCCAAATTTCGTTCTCTAAAATGTTCTCTCATATACATGTCAGTTAGGGTTCAGCGACAAATCATGTGAAAGTCACCGACCGACATTTTGTTGGTCAGCCTTAAATTCTTGATGTGAGTGCTATTTGTGAGTAGAGCAAAAGCAAAGTGTTGTGCTATTTTGAGGAACAGCCCTACTGTAGCTACACTCAGATGGATTCCCTTACTAAGACAGCATTTCCTCCTTTCTTGTGCAGATTTCCGGTTCTACTGGCCCTTATTCAAAGGCTTTTCAAAGACCATGGAGCAGTCCCATTTAAAAGAGCTGGCTAGGCATAGTTTCTTGGGAGAACCTAAAGGGTCTAGGTAAGTAGAACGTTTCAAACTATTTGAGTGCCTAGCGAGCGAGCGCTGTCAAAGTGCAGGGAGCTTTGATTTCCAACTTACACGGTTTTGTAGAGGTCTTGGCAAGAAAACCACGCACGCAAATAACACTTTGTTTTATCCATTGCAATCCTTATTGGCATGTTATGTTCCCCAAATCTGCAAATTAGGAAGGTAAACACGATCCCTGTTTCTTTTTTTACCAAAGCAACGACACGAAAACAATATGTTTGGATGCGGGATTTTCGCTGTTCGTAGAGAATGCTATTCATGACGTACAAAATTAGAATTTCACCCCGCGCGCACTTCAAAATGGTGAGATTTCCATGTCTTTTAATCAGCCTAAAAGTGACCCGATCTCCTGAAATTTGAAACTTAGAGGTTTCCTAGAAAGCGTTGTTAGCATTCAGCGTTTCAAACGTCTCGGAGTACTCTTCATTTGATCATTGTAAAGCGTGAAACTATATAAACAAATCGCTGACGGCCGTAGTCGACGATGCGCTCCTTTGCTTAAATATGCGCAGCGAGAAGACAAAACTGGTGTCAAGTTTGTGAATTTGAAGCATGCAGATGTGTTAGAATGCATCGCACATTTTTCTAAGTCATAATGGCTGTGTTGGTAATTTGGCATTTATGTATTTTGCTAGTATTAAATCTTTATTTTTCTTGTAAGGGACGTGTCATTATTTACCGGGGGGAGGGGGGGGGGCTCCCATTTTTTTCAGACAAGGCTAAAAAAAGTACGACCCTCCCCTTTAACATAACAAAAAAATGTGACCCTCCCCCAGTCGTAGGTAAAAAATTGGGACCCTCCCCATGTAATTTATTTCTGAAAAACCTGTCAGATAGACTATTGTCCGAGT
This sequence comes from Scolanthus callimorphus, assembly GCA_033964015.1. NCBI lineage: Eukaryota > Metazoa > Cnidaria > Anthozoa > Actiniaria > Edwardsiidae > Scolanthus > Scolanthus callimorphus. The sequence goes on from JAWWUD010000049.1 coordinate 750,352, forward strand.
GTCTCTTTCATTCTTCTTAATATAGAAATACTTTTTTCCTACTTAATATGCCAAAGCTAAGGAACCGCGGTTATTACTTATCGCCTAGAGTATTTACGTGAGGATTTTGGGTAATACACGGGAAAATGCAGTGATCCTCCCTCTATGAGTAGAATGATTAACGTGATCCCACCTCTCCCGTCCCCTATTTGACCTAGTACTGAAGACATTTTGCGGGAAAAGGGGGACGCATATCTTTCGTTGCGCGCGAAACGCGCTCGAATTTTGATAAACGCATTTCATCAAGCCTCAGAGAAAGGGTATATGAACATGTTTTGTGTACGGTATTAGTAAACAAAGCCTGTCAGGAGCCCAGGAAGTACACTACATATATAGGTTAGATATAGGTTAGATGAAAGCTTCTATTGATGGGCTCCGGAGCCAACAAGGTTATATTATTAATGCGCACAACTGCGCGCCGCAAATGAAGAAGTTAATATCATGTGGGCGAAGCACGGTCCAACGGACGAATTTCTATGCTTGTAACATCGAAAACTCACGCTTACCTATGGGGTCTTCTTTCAAACATATAGTGACTTGCCCGCCAGCACTATCATTGCAGGGCATTTTTTGGAGAGTTTGCTTTTCCTCGTCAAGAAACACTTGTTCTTGTAAACGGCGTCAGGGTAGTGTCTTCATTGCTGAAAGAGTATATCTGGTGCCATTCTTTCTGCGCGCGAAGCGCGCCGAAATTTTATAGAGAAGTTGCTGGAATAACCACAATCGCCATCTGTTTTACCCTCTTCATCGTCCAAATGTTTGCTGAAAAAAATTGTGACCCTCCCTTTAGACACGCGAAAAAAAATAGGAGCCCTCCCCCCCCCCCCCCCCCCCCCCCCCGCTAAATAATGACACGTCCCTAACTGAAAGTACTCAATGTGAGATGATGTGGGATTTTATGTCTTTTTGTGTGCTTCTAAGAAACCCCAAACTACAATATTCCTTCTCATTTTACAAGTCAAAATTCTAATCCAAATTTTGAGCCATATAATGGCCTTAGCAACAACTTGACTATTTGGCATTTGGCTTTCAGTAGTTCTGACATGCTGCTAGAAATGCCAGTGAGCTAAAACAGAGAAAAATACATTTTCATATTGAATTGAAATTTGGAAAAACTCATCAGCCATTTATAAGTCTGCACACATTTTTAGACCCTGAACTTTATGGCAGGAGGTCTGACATTGTGACATAAAGTCAGCTTTTGCAGTCAGTCAATGCATTATGAAGCAAATATAAAGGATTTGCAGACCAAAAAAATCTGTTTTGTGCCATGTAGCAGCCACTGTTACATGTTTGTATAGTGGAAATGAAGTGATTTCGCCAAATGTCAGCTCTCTAAAATGTTCTCTCATACATGTCGGTTAGGGTTCAGTGACAAATCATGTGAAAGTCACCGACCAACATTTTGTCGGTCAGCCCTAAATGTATTGATGTGAGTGCCATTTGTGAGTAGAGCAAAAGCAAAGTGTTGTGCTATTTTGAGTAGCCCTAGCTACACTCAGATGGCTTCCCTTACTAAGACAGCATTTCCTCCTTTCTTGTGCAGATTTCCGGTTCTACTGACCCTTATTCAAAGACCATGGAACAGTCCCATTTGAAAGAGCTGGCTAGGCATAGTTTCCTGGGAGAACCTAAAGGGTCTAGGTAAGTAGAACGTTCAAAACTATTTGAGTGCCTAGCGAGCGAGCGCTGTCAAAGTGCAGAGAGCTTTGATTTCCAACTTACGGTTTTGTAGGTCTTGTGGCGAGAAACGACGCACGCAAATAACACTTTGTTTTATCCATTGCCATCCTTATTGGCATGTTATGTTCGCCAAACGTGCAAATTAGGAAGGTAAACACGATCCCCTGTGGCTTTTTCTACCAAAGCAACGACGCGAAAACAAAATGTTTGGATGCGGGATTTTCGCTGTTCGTAGATAATGCTATTCATGACGTACAAAATTAGAATTTCATCCCGCGCGAACTTTCAAAATGGTGAGATTTCCAGGTCTTTTAATCAGCCTAAAAGTGACCCGATCTCCTGAAATTTGAAACTTAGAGGTTTCCTAGAAAGCGTTGTTAGCATTAAGAATTTCAAACGTCTCGGATTACTCTTCTTTTGCTCTTTGTAAGGCGTGAAACTATGTAAACAAACCGAAGTTTGACTAAATTTTACAAGCCCGATTTGAAGATATTTTAGGATTTATAAATCAGGACTATGATTTATGTAAAATCCAGTGTTATAAATTAACATGGCAGAGTTTGGTACTTCAAGGTTATAAATTAAACGTTTTTATAGCTCATTCTATTTGTGTATGTTTAAGGGGTTCATGCCGATTAAGGCATGCGGGCCAGACACGGTATCTGCACGGATCCTGAAACTAGCACCAGCTGAGGCTTCTGTTGTCTTACGGGAAATTTTCCAACAATCTCTAGACACAGGAATCGTTCCAAGTGACTGGAAGCATGCGTTTGTCACTCCAATCCACAAGAAGGACTCTCGAGAAATACCAGCAAACTACAGACCTATATCCTTGACTTGTATTTCCTGTAAGCTTCTAGAGCATATTATTGCCAAACACATTATGGATCATTTGTCTCGACACAACCTTCTCTCGCCATTTCAACATGGTTTTCGCGAAAGATACTCCTGCGAGACCCAGTTACTCATAACTTTTAACGATCTGGCACAGGCTTTTGATAATAAACTGGACACCGATCTTATCTTACTGGATTTCTCCAAGGCCTTTGACTCAGTTTCACACCAAAGACTCCTTGTAAAACTCCAGCATTACAGGATTGAGGGACAAGTTTATCTCTGGCTAAAGGACTTCCTCACAGACAGAACCCAGGCAGTTTTAGTGGATGGTGAAATGTCCTCCTCATGCAATGTACATCCGGTGTCCCCCAACGGTCTGTTGTCGGGCCATTGTTATTCCTCTTATTTATAAATGACCTCCCTGAAGGCATAAATGGTAACATCCGCCTTTTTGCTGATGACTGTGCGCTTTATTTCCATCTTACCTCTTCGGAGTCCTGCGCATCCCTTCAGTCGGATTTAGACCATCTCGCAGACTGGTCTCGTGCTTGGAAGCTGAAGTTCAATCCCTCCAAATGTTGCGTCTTGCATATCTCAAGGAAGAAAACTCTACCAGCCCCTGCTGATTATTTCTTATACGGAACCCGCCTGGAGGCAAAAGACTCCCACCCATATCTTGGAGTGAACCTCTCAAACGACCTACGCTGGAACTGTCATGTAGACGTAGTCTCCCTGAAGGCTACTCGCACTTTAAATCTTCTACGTAGAAACTTGCACAACTGTTCCAGCGAAGTCAAGGCGCGCGCGTATGTTGCTATTGTAAAGCCAATGATAATTTATTCTGCTAGCGTGTGGGACCCGCATACATGTAAGAATATTAACAAACTTGAAATGATCCAAAGGCGCGCAGCACGTTTTTCTTTCAGAGACTACTCCAGACATAGCAGTGTCACCGAGATGCTGACCAAGTTGCAATGGAGGGAACTCTCTTAATGAAAGGAAAATTGCTAGATTAGCTTTAATGTACAAAATTATAAATAATTTAGTTGCTATTAAGGCAGATGATTATGTTTCTTTTTCCACAACTAAAACTAGGAGGAATCATGATCAAAAGCTAAATGTTCTGTCCCCCAGAACTGACACATACAAGTTTTCGTTCTTTCCACGTACCATTCCAGAGTGGAATAGCTTGCCAAGCTACACAACAGTCAATGCAAGAAGTGTTGCTTCTTTTAAGATATTAATTCCTTAATGTATTTACTTATTTCTTGTCATGTTATTTATTTATTTCCTTTATTGTGAATTTATATATACATTATTTATAATCTTGGTAACAAGCAACTTAGCTTAACCGAGCAAATAAACTGAAACTGAAACTGCTTTTTATTAGAATTAAGGTTAAGCGACAAATCATGTGAAGATGTTCGCAGGCTAATATCTAGAAGCCGCCCTGTAAACTCGCTACGTCAAGCGCGACCCGGGACTTTTCCCTGAAATATGAATATCATTTAACGATCTCTAACTTTAGAGCCGAAGTGTATTCATACAGATAGAGGCAGACAAGCAAATGGAGACCTTCTGTTTCAGGCAATCCCTTCAAATAACTTATATTTTTTGTTTGTTGCAGAAACAATGGCATGATTAGAAGTAGTTTGTTATTCGCGCAGGCAATTGAAGGCAAACGCGTGCGATGTTCATCAAGACTCAAGCTTTGTTTATTGGTATTTTCACTGCTCTGTTTATGGTACAGTATGTGGTGGAATGTAGTGAGAAACACAACGGAGAAACCGCACAAAACAGTCACATCAAGAGGCAGGTCCGGCAGGTTGTTGAAAGAAAATTAAAGCAGCAAGGTGAGTGTTTATCGTCACACAATAATGTCTAAGTTTTCAGACTTTTCATAATACGGAATACGGAATACGTCCTGTATTTGATAGTGGAATGATCCGAGCAGCTCATGTAATCTGCCTAAGCTGTGTAGTTATATTTAGATGCAAGGTGTATACAAATTGGCTCCGATGCGATGAACACTATTTTACAATTTCCTGTTTTGCGAAGTCATTGCCACGTAAGCACTTTTTAATGCAGATTCGCTCAGCTTTTTGGCTTGGCAAGCAAGTCTGAAGTTATTTTTAGAACAATAAATGTGCCGCTTTAATTAACATTTCTGAACACAGCATACGCTTTCGCATTGTAATTGGCTGAGTGAATGTGTCATGATGTGTGGTGCAAGCTTGCGTGGAGACTAAAACATAAAAGCCTCATTTTTCAATACGCAGTTACCCTCTCCAGGCAATTGGTTCCTCCGTTGTAACTTCTACTGCTTTAAAGCAACTATTTTACTGTAGTTTTAGGCAAAAGTCTATAACGGCGTTCTCTAGTCATGAGCCGTTTATGCAAATGAGAAAAGTATATTTTGTCTAACAGGTCTAAGTCCATGCGGAACGGATCATTAGACCAAATAGCGTTTGTACTAGTTTGGTGTTGTTATTGACAGGTTGTTGTTGTTGTTGACAGATTGTTGTTGTTGTTGTTAATGACAGGTTGTTGTTGTTATTGTTGTTGTATGACTTTTCTTAGTTATATGAACATTCAATAAACCCAAGCTTCCGCTAATTCCAGAAAATGTGAATCCTCTCGACGAATTATCCCCCCCCCCCCCCCCACTCCATTATCCTAAATAAATACTCTTCCATGAACCTCGATCGCCCATTATAAGCGCCAGTCTCCGTCATCTAGAAACCGAAAACGGACTTAAGGGTCAATTTAATTCCAACTTAATTAAATGTAAATGCAAGTACTTTTACTTGGCATATCTTTCTTTTGCGCGCCCACGGCATGAGGGTGAAGCACTCGCTGCTTACGGAGCTGGCTGTGAATTCCGATTTTTCTGAACGGCCATAATTCTAGAATTTGTGGGGATGGAACTCTTAACTCTTAGACTCTTAGACTCCAGATTTGGGTCAAAATACGTCATCAGTATGGAATGTTTGGCTTGAGCGCGCAGACGCCTCTTTGCGGGAGTCTCTTTCGACGAGCGCTAAGTGGTGGGCGGCTTTCACAGGATAAGGATCCAATTTCCTGTGCGTCATTTTCCAAAAGTTCCGACAAGTTCTTCTGTATCAGTGCTGTTTGTTGGACTGAGTCCTTTAAAGTGCAGTCCTTATAAGTATATCAACCTCTCTTTTTACGCCTTTTATAGCGGAGCTCCTTAGCGGCCGAAGGCCGCAGAGCAGAGCACCATAGGTATCACAGTAAGAATACAATAGCTCAAAGTAGAGAAAAGGCATATATAGCGGGAAGGAATGAGCCTCAGACAACCAAACTTGGGTGAAGTTGTCTAAGTGGCAAAGTTGTGTTAGTGGCAAGGGGTGCAACTGCCTAGTCACGTTGTATGACGTCATCGATGACGTCATCAAAGAAGAAAAAGTATATATCTTGGGAAAGGATGAATGTAGACAACCCGACTTGGGTTGGTGATGTCATCAAATGGGAACCATATACATACTGCAGAAAGGGATATAAGGCTGTTTAAGTGGTGAAGAGAATTAAATTTTATGCTCCCTTGGGCTTCAATTGGAGCTTCGCTTTTAGACAGTGCCTATCTATATTTCATCTATTTCTAACGTACGTGGTAATTTCTATAGTACGTAGGCTTGGTAATCGCCTTTCACTTTACTAATGGTCAATCCCTAAGTTTATTATAGGCGAACATGCGAGCACAGTTATAATGTTGGCAAGCGCGAACACCTTTCGCTCGCTCGCTACATCGACAGTTTCACTGTAACTGCCTTTCCATTTGTTTTACACCACACAGGTATCCCCAAAACAGGAATCCCGTTGGTGGAACTTTCATCGAAATATGGAGTTCCACATGATTTCCTTTCAAGTAACAATAACACCCCACGAGTTTTCCCAGTGGGAATGTTCTCCCGTGTCGTTATCTGCCAAGCGTCAGTGCAGCCTCATGATAAACTGAGGATAAGATGTCGAAGGAAAAGGTGATGCAACAATAAATCCACTTCAGAAGGGTAGAGTTTTAAGTGCCACTAGCGCCTAATCTGCACTTACCTGAAATTCCCCCAAATTTAACACACAAGTACTATACATCATGATCTTTAGCACTACTCTATTTATTTTGACAGAGGATGAAAGGAAAATAGGGTATTTTCACGCCAAAGGTCGTACTTAATGAGGTCGATGAGCCCAAATTCAGACCCCCAAGATACACCGCGCGTGTAATACGTGATCTCAGCCCAGCACAGGGAACCCGAACTGTAGATCTTAAATGCGTCTTTTCCCCTTTTTCGGGCAGCTTTCCAAAAAATAAGTCGAACTGTAATATGTCTTAGTTCTCCGGTTCTAGACGTCGCATTTTGTACCAGTTTTTGCATTAATTTTAATAGACTTCGTATATGCAGCTAAAAAACCTATCGATCATTGTATCTCGATTTCTGTTGGATTGAAGTTCACGACATCTGCAAAGGGCAATCCGATCGCCTGCTCAATACAAGTTTTTTAAGACGCCAAAAACATTATTTCAAAGTTCTCTGTTGGTCATGCTTCTCTAAACCACGGTCTGTTGGTTGGACTTGGCTGTATCTTTCATGCAAATTTGACCCTTCAACATTCTAGCATGTGGAAGCTGCCCGCGCGCGTCACGGCAACATTTTGCCCTCGAGACTAACCATTTTGACGCGCTTTTTCTGGCCGTTTGACCAATTTCATTTCCGCCGCCGAATAGAAGAAAAGAAAAGAAAGAAAGCAACGCAACAGCAAAAAACCTGAAAGTTCTACTGTGGCGTGACATCTATAAGTTGATTCTTGCCTGCTTGCCTTTCTATGTACTCATGCTTATCTAATAAAACTTCATTTTTCAGGCACAAAGTTAAACTTCGTCATCTCGCACCCACATTCAAATACAAACCCTCCCGAGTTCTAACGACGGCCCGAGTTCTCCTCACTTTACATACTGGCGTACAAGGCGAGCAAGCCCCCAAAGCGGAGCCACACAAGGTTTACTGTTTCTGCTTCACTAGCAAAGAGAAGAGAAAAAGCCAAAATGTCATTATTTCGTTCCTTGTGCTGATAAAAACGGTAGGTAAAGCGGGTTATTGATCCGATAGAGGTTCTAATAATTAATTGTTAACACATCTGACATATGGTCTAAAAATGCTAACGAAATACCAATCCGTATTGAATGGGCTTCGTTGTGATTGGTCCATATTCCCACGTGATTCCAAATCAGCTTTTTCACTCCGTGACGGTGAATCATACCTGGTGGTAGGAAGAGCTAACGTACTCTACCGTAGCGCATGCGCATCATGCTAATTGCCATCTTCATCGGCGAAACTAGTCTTGTATTTGGCGAGATAAAAGCTCAACTCTGATTGGCCAATATTAATTGTAGTAAAATTCATGCTTCGTTGTGATTGGTCCATATTTCCCACGTGATTCCAAATCAGCTTTTTCACTGGTGGTAGGAAGAACTAACGTACTCTACCGTAGCGGATGCGAATCTTGCTAATTGCCATTTTGCCTTATTTTCTTTCCCGTTTCCTTCACTTTCAGTTTCTGTTGAGGCTCCTCGAGTCCACAAGGTTGTTATTCGCCGCCGTGAGCCTGTCAGGCTCAGCTGGAAGCTCCATAACCACACAAGCTTCGTCACATGTTTTCATGATGGCGTGCCTCTGCATCGGATAGTTTCACGAGACGAAGGACAGGTGGAGGTGTTTATAAATGACACAAGTGACGCCAGTGCTGGAATATACACTTGCGTATCCAGTCTTCGGAACCGGGAGAAGGAATGGAATCAGATTATCGAGCTTCTTGTTTCAGGTAAACATATGGAATAATGTTGGACGCAACATAACGCGAATGCCACACAACTTACAGATTAAAAACGTATAACATTAAAGAGCCTCTGCCAGCCTCCATTTTGTCAGCCTAGCAACATACCGAGACAGAGAAAGCATCCATTTCCATCGGCTGATTTAGGGAGTGTAGTGCAATATTTGCGATTGAATTCGATAAGTGAATAATTAAACTTTGTTTTTAGATGGCTATTTAAATATTTCTACACGTAATTTGTTGCCTGATATCGACTGAAAACAATAACAAAGGAGTGGCTGACAAGGGCTCTAGATAGATAGATAGATAGTTTTATTAATTTAGCCATTGCAGCCAAAAGGCTGAATTGCGAAAAATGTACAATATATATACAAATTGGAAGAATAAACTATTGTAAAAACAATTTATATTAAATACTAAAATTAAGTTTATATATTCATGACTATAAATTTAATTTGGTCTAAAAAACTATAATACAATTAAAATTATCTTTAAGTTTAGCACAATGGCGAGCATGCACTTGAGAACATTTCGAGCACAGTTATATTTATTTGGCGAGCACGAACACCTTTCGCTCGCTTGCTACATTGACTGTTCCACTGTCACTGACGACTCCATTTCTTTTACACCACACAGGTATCGCCAAAACGGGAATTCCGTCGATGGAACTTTCATCGAAATTTAGAGTCGCACATGATTTTCTTTCAAGTAACAATAACACTCCACGAGTTTTCCCAGTGGGAGTCTTCTCCCGTGTCGTTATCTGCCAAGCGTCAGTGCACCCTCATGATAAACTGAGGATAAGATGTCGAAAGAAAAGGTGATGCAACAATATATCCATTTGAGAATGGTGAAGTTAATAACATAGTTCCTCATTTAGAGCGAATATTTAATGACTGTGTCGCCAGCAGGCAATTTCACTCCTATAGGGTTTATTTGATTTTGATTCGTTACAGTCATAATAGGGTTTATTTGATTTTGATTCGTTACAGTCATATTACTTTCTCGCTTACTACTTTGTTTCTTTGTTTTGTTCGTTCAATTATTATTCATTCCTTCGTTTGTTTCGTTCCCTCATATTTCGTTCATGTCTGTCTTCGTTTTGCCGTGTGTCTTACTCTCTGTCAGTCTTTATTTACTCGTGTTTATCTATAAAACTTCATTTTTCAGGCACAAAGATAAACTTCGTCATCTCGCACCCACATTTCAATACCAACCCTCCCGAGTTCTAACGACAGCCCGTCTTCTCCTCATTTTCCATACTGGCGTACAAGGCGAGCAAGCCCCAAAAGCGGAGCCACACAAGGTTTACTGTTTCTGCTTCAGTAGCAAAGAGAAGAGAAAAAGCCAAAATGTCATTATTTCATTCCCTCGTACAGATAGAAACGGTAGGTAAAGTGGCTTATTGTTCCGATAGAGGTTCTAATAAAAGGTCTGCAAGTGTCGGTTTAATTGTTAACACATCTGACACATGGGCTGAAAATGCTTACCAAATACCCCAAAAATATATAGATTTAGGCACTGCCTAAAAGCGGAGCTCGAATCAATACATTACTATGTCATCGAGGTATCTACTTTTCTAGTTTTGATGACGCCATGCCACATGACCTCGATGGTGCACCCCACACTCGTTACGAACCACGTTAATGAGGAAACTTAGTTCGATTCTGCGCACTACGTTCAAGCACCAATTTAATTGATTCAGGAGACAAATTAGTATTCAACTTGAGAAGGCAGACTTAAACGAAACATAGCAACACGAGTGGCAGCATTTGTTTTTCCCTTTATATTTCACTGTAAGGGAATAAATGACGCCCTCTTATTAGTCAGACATTATGATCAAAGTTGACAATATCCCGTGCAGTGGACGGTTTAAGGATCGAGTATTCGTAGGAATGAATAATTTTGCCTCAAAGCGTTGCTATGCAAATCGGGGTTATCTTGAAAACCTTCAACGCGCGTGCAAACTTCTCCCGCAATTTATGACTAACTCGGCATTTTCCCAACGAAACGAAGCCTCACACAATTTGTAACAATGTTTCCTTGAGATAATGTGCTATAGCGAATTTTAATCCGGTACGGTTTTAACATATTATTCCACAAGTTTTGATACCCACTTTGTCTCAAATTTCCACATGAATAGGCATTGCCATGTTGTTGCTCCATAACATTGCTTTATAAATTTGAAAACATTATGTTTGCCTCTAAAAAACATGTATCTAGCTGGAAATATAATCAGAAAGTAACCTGCTCGGGATTTGGGGTTTCTTTTGTAATATATACACTGCAAATGTTGCACTTCGGTCGAGAATCCTATACGCGAGCCTTGATTCAATTGAACATACACAATTAAACATAAACATTCAAAATGCGCACTCCATTCAGATATTATAAATCCATTCAGATATGGACAATAAATTCAATTTGAAAAGAATTTTACATTTAAAAAGTAATCTTGCTCAATAATTCTAAAGAATGAAAACAGCCTTTGTGCTTAAACCTAAATTATAAAATAATGATAATAATAAGAATGATAACTATAACCAGGAAAGCTAGCTAACGTAGTAAAACTAGATTCGTTGTTGTTTTCTATATAAAAAGTATAACAATTAATAAGGAATATTTGAAAGATTGTCTCCGAGGCGATGGCGATGAAATTAGTTTTTGAGTTGTTTATGTTATATACCACAAGACCTACCCGTCCCTCTACCATTTTCTACGCCAGTCATTCGTGGAAATTCAAAGTGGCAGTTGAATTTCCCAAAGAACATGCCCAATGACTCAGAATAGAAAGTACATGGCCACGATAAAGACGGCAAGTTGTATTGTGCATCCAAGTTTTTTTGAGGTGCGAATTTTGCCGCTTAGTCTAGAGGGGAAACCAGTTCTACAGAATCTGTGAAAATCACCCATATCCTGGTCTGGTTAAAAAACATAAATATCGCCACATGGTTGCAAAGAAATCTGTAAAAAATAATACGCACAAATCTATTCCCTTTCCTGATGTGGGAAATGTACCTAACCCCCACCCCACCCCAAACATAGGCTTCATACTGTCGTCTTCTACGTCGGTCCACATGGGAATTCGCGGCAGTCGAACTTTACCAAAGAACAGACCAATAACTAACTAGGAGCTTCAAGTTCTTGCATCACATCCTTATAAAATACTTTTAAACAAAACATGTTCCAGACGTGAAAACCTTGTGATTCCCAGTTTTTTCTCTGTTCCATGATAACTGAAAAGAGGAGAGGAAAGAAAAAAACTAAAAAGAAGCTTTTTCGTGTCAATACCTAAATGGTCGTTCATCTTCCTGCGGCAGGGGGCGACTAGAGAAAGACTATAGTTAGTTGGGAACCCAAGCCCTTCAAATCGGATTAATCTTAATGCTTGCAGCCTATGAGGAACAACTACAGAATGTAGGATAGAGGGGATGGGAACGTCTCCAACTCAGCAGGTCATGATAGAAACTATAGGTACTAATCACGCTAGCTAGCTACCATTAGAGCTGGGCCGCCCGCCATCTCTGGGGGGCTGTCTTGCCCCGATAACTGTGTACCACATACTTGGAAGGCCCAAAGTCCTAGTCAAAAACACCTTTCAGGCTGAGAGGGGTTGGGGTGGAGAATAGATACCCAGTAGACAAGTGGATCTCAGGAGAATTTGGCGAGTTGCGTGCCATCTCCCCCAATCGAAGAAAGAGCTAAGGCTGTCCACACCAGGAGTGAATCTTGGACTTACTGGTTGTAGGAAATGGCTGATTGCATTTTCTTTGCGCACCGGGGGATTCGAGGAAATCCAGGGGAAAGGGGTTTATCTAAACCCTGGAATTTCCAAGGGGAGGAGGGATCGAAGACCCCTGGTAGGGGTCTGTGTCGAAAAGGTTGGTGCTTAAGTAACCTCGAAATTCAAAGGGAGGGGTTGAGCAAATTCTAGGGGACGGGGTGTTCAGGGCCCCTTGAACATTGATATTGAAGCACACGTTGGTGGCTCGCATGGTACACATGTTTAACTGCAAGAATCATGTCTTAACTACAAATTCCAAAACTATCGCCATCTATACCAAATCGGGTTTCATCAGTCCAACTACTCTCAGGCTATATTCGCTATGTAATGCTTCCTTGTGTACATTGCTCATCAGCTCACAGATATTACACAGCATGTACACATGTGATGTAAGAACCAAACCAATAACTATGTTTAAAACTCTTATCCTGTAAAATGGCCTCTTAGTACAACCACCAGGGGCGTAGCTACCAATACACAAAGTACGCAACTGCGTACTATTAACATTTTCACTTTGATATACTACTCTCTTGCTACGCCCCTGACGACCAAGATCCAGAAAACATGTAAAGAGGAAAGTAACCCATTTTAGCTCCATTTAGAGAATTGAATTCTTAGTGCAGATTTAAAGATTTCGAAATGGCGAAATAGGAACGTTGAGGGGTTTCTGAGAACACAAAATTTGAGATAAAAGTATACTAGCAGCTAGCAGCTGTTCGCACATGATACCGTTGACTGTGCTGTGCTTAGTTTACCAGGCCAATAACAGTAGCTAGCGAAATGAAATAAAACGATATAAATTGTGTGATATTGACAGTTTGCCCATATCTGAATGGATTTATTTAGAGCGCACATTTGAGTGTTATGTTTATTGTGTATGTAATTGTGTATGTACCGAGAGTGCCGCGTTTGAAGTCTAAATATTACAAAAGAAACCCCAAATCCCGAGCACAAATAAGCAGGTTACTTTCTGATTATATTTCCAACTAGATACATGTTTTTTAGAGGCAAACATAATTATAATGTTTTTAAATTTATCAAGCAATATTATGGAGTAACAACATGGCAATGAGCCTATTCATGTGGAACGTTTGAGACAAAGTGGGTATCACAACTTGTCGAATAATATGTTAAAACTGTACCGGATTAAAATTCGTTGTAGCACATTATCTCAAGAAAACATAGTTACAAATTGTACGAGGCTTCGTTTCGTTGGGAAAATGCCGAGTTAGTCATAAATTGCGAGAGAAGTTTGCACGCGCGTTGAAGGTTTTCAAGATAACCCCGATTTGCATAGCAACGCTTTGAGCAAAATTATTCATTCCTACAAATACTCGATCCTTAAACCGTCCACTGCATGGGATATTGTCAACTTTGATCATAATGTCTGACTAATAGGAGGGCGTCATTCTTTCCCTTACAGTGAAATATAAAGGGAAAAACAAATGCTGCCACTCGTGTTGCTATGTTTCGTTTAAGTCTGCCTTCTCAAGTTGAATACTAATTCGTCTCCTGAATCAATTTAATTGGTGCTTGAACGTAGTGCGCAGAATCGAACTAAGTTTCCTCATTAACGTGGTTCGTAACGAGTGTGCACCTCCCTTGCTGCCAAGATAATTTTACCCACGTTTGGTCGCCTAGAGATGTTGCCTTCTAGAGATACTGACTTTTCTAGTTTTCCTGACGTCACTAATGACGTCATGCCACGTGACCTTGGTGGTGCACCTTGTTGCCTCTTATATAACTTAACCTAAGTTTGGTCACCTAGCGATGTTCTGTTCTCGAGATATTCAATGTTTTCTTTCTTGATAGGAACCCTGTGGTGGTACAGGGACGTCGGACGGACACCGCACGCGCGTTAAAAAATCAGATCCATACCTATACATACATTATTATCTTAGCTATGGAGCATCCGCTGGCGCGCTTTGCGCGCCGGAGCTCCACTACAACAACCAACGGTATTTTTTCTAATGAGTCACTTGAGCAATTTGCCAAGGAATCTCGTTTTTCAAATAGCCGAAATAACTTTCCCGCACGCGCGTTAAAAAATCAGATCCATACCTATACATACATTATTATCTTAGCTATGGAGCATCCGCTGGCGCGCTTTGCGCGCCGGAGCTCCACTACAACAACCAACGGTATTTTTTCTAATGAGTCACTTGAGCAATTTGCCAAGGAATCTCGTTTTTCAAATAGCCGAAATAACTTTTCCTTTGTCCAGACCATAAGGTAAACATATCAGAAAGGCAGCGATCACAAATGCACCGAACGCGTGTCAAATAAACGAGAAAGTTTACAAAACCTAACTAGTAACTAAACTAAATAAACTTGACACAACAAATTCATTTTATACAAGAAGGAGTTGGGATTCTATTTGTCAATCATCAACTTTATTTCAGATTCCAAGGTAAAATAACATAGGAGCCGGCCTGGTTGGTTTCTTTAGACAGTTTGAATTGCTTTTCAATACAAAAATAGTTGTTTGTGCATTTTCGGTCAAGCAAAACAGGCAAAATATTGTACAGAAAGGTAAACTAGCTAGATAAACTTACGCAGAAGACATTTCTGAAGTCTTCTCTTGTGTAAACTTTCTTGTAACAGCTAATCAACCAAGATTTGCAGGACTTTGACCGGGAATCTTCCGTATCTCATGCGTTCGTGTAGACATTTTACTTCCCCCATTCATGGCTGGTTTTCCCCGCTAGATTCGCAGTCAACGAAGATTTTCCTTCATTTCCCTTCATAATAAGAATGCAAACTAAAACAAGTCTTCCTCAAGTCCATAAGGAATTCACATTTTGCTTTCTACAAGTTTCCCGAGATGAATTTCATGAAAAGAAACGATTTTCACCCTCAATCCAGGAGTCATTTCCAGAGACATCGATCTCCAACTTTTCGGGGGTTGGCGTGACACAGCTAGTGCGCATTTGATTGGCTCGTACGCAAAATCCGTTGTTTTATTAGCCAATCAGCTTCATGAAATACCTGCACTCTTTTTGGGTGCAATTACATTTTTGGAGTGCAAATTACATGTGTAATTCCACTGCTCTCGACTGCTCTCGAAAAATATTTTTTTCTATGGAAATGATTTCAACGTGGATATAATAAAGTGGTAATTGGCCTTCGTGTCATGCAATTTTGGTCAGAAATCATACGCGTGATTTCAAAGTCGAACGAGCGCGCAGCGCGAGGTCGATTTGATATCACAAGTATGGTCGCGAGGTCGCGCGAGGTCGATTTGAAATCACAAGTATGATTTCTAGAAGGTCAGTTAAGAGTTATCAGTAGATAAACGCTTATCCAAGGGATAAATCCTGAACAATTCCTACACAACAGATAACTTTTATCCATGGATAACTTTATCCAACCTTTCAGGAACTGGCGTGATTTCAGCATGGATATAATAAAGGAATAAATTGACCTGCTGATAGCCAATCAAATTGCAGAACGCGCGCGTGATTTCAACATGGATATAATAAGATTTGGAAAGAGTTTGCCTGTGAACTTGCTCCAATAGTTGCCGATATATATAATGCCTCTCTCAGGCAAGGTTTCATCCCGTACCAGATCAAAGAGTCTATTGTTTCGCCCCTTCCTAAAGTTTCACCACCTAAGCTTATTGAGAATGATTTGAGGCCTGTCTCTTTGACTGCTCAGTTAGCAAAAATATTTGAAGGCTTTACTCTAGATCCATTATATAAGCAAGTCATCAACAAGATCGACCTTAAACAGTTTGCTCTGCCAGGCAGATCAACCACGCATGCGCTCGCTTATTTGCTTCACTCCATCTTAGAAGCGCTAGACGGCGGCCAGTGCTTCGTGCGTCTCGATCACTCTATGTTGGTTTCTGAGCTCCGTGATTTAGGGGTGCATGAAACCTTGATAAGATGGATTGGGGCATTCCTTACTGGTAGATCACAAAGAGTCAAAATCGGTAACACCATTTCTAGTAGTGTCGTTCCAAGGGGTGGCATCCCCAAGGGACAAGATTAGCCCCCTATTGTTTGCAGTTCTTGTGAACAATCTGGTCAATGACTGGCAAACTAGAGTGAAGTATGTGGACAATCTGTCCGTGTTAGAGATAGTCCCACGATGTTCGCCCAGCCTACTACCGCATGTGGCGAGGGATATTTGTACTTATGCTACTAGTCATGGTATGAGGTTAAACGCTACCAAATGCAAAGAACTTCGCATAGATTTTCTTCAGTACAAACCCTCGACTCCACCCCCGTTACAAATGTCAGGCCGTACGATCGAGCAGGTAGCATCGTACAAGATGCTCGGGGTCCACCTGACTCACAATCTGTCGTGGTCAACACACTGCGACTATATTGTGAAAAAAAGCACGCAGACGCCTCTATGCTCTTCGCGTCTTAAAAAAATCAGGCGTCCCTCCATCTGATCTAGTTCAAGTTTATTGTAGCTTGGTGCGACCTATTCTAGAATATGCATCTCCGGTGTGGGCCGGGCTCCCTATCGGTTTAGACCACTTGGTGGAGAGCGTGCAAAGATCGGCACTCCGCATTATTTTCCCATTGTGTCTTATGAGTCGGCGCTCGAGGGCTGTGGCATACCTTCGCTGTCATCGCGGCGCGACGTGGCGTGCAGGAAATTTATTTCCAACATCAAGGAATCGGTTTCCTTGCGCATCTTTTGCCGCAGCCCTCGAGGGTCGCTCACGGCTACGGCCTCAGGTCAGACGCATCGCGCCTAGATCCCTGTTTGGCAAGAACGGACAGACTCTGTAACTTTGTTACGTATAGATATGTTTAAGTGTATTAGTCGTAATGTTTCTTCCATATTTTCTGTCTGTAAAATCTGACCTCCCTGTAATTTAGTGCTTAACTACCAAAGGGCAAAATAAACTGATTATTTATTTATTTATTTATTTATAAAGGGAGAAATCTGACTGTAGCGCAGTAGTGATTTATGACAATAAATGACAAAACAAATATAAAAACTCCCTGAAATCTGAGTGAAGCATTTGCTACAGTTGCAATAGGCTAAATCTGCCTCTGTGCTGGTACTCTACCGTAGCGCATGCGCATCATGATAATTGCCATCTTGTCTTATGTTCTTTCCCGTTTCCTTCATTTTCAGTTTCTGTTGAGGCTCCTCGAGTCCACAAGGTTGTTATTCGTCGCCGTGAGCCTGTCAGGCTCAGCTGAAGCTCCATAACTACACAAGCTTCGTCACGTGTTTTCATGATGGCGTGCCTCTGCATCGGATAGTTTCACAAGACGAGGGGCATTTGGAGGTCTTTATAAATGATACAAGTGACGCCAGTGCTGGAATATACACTTGTGAATCCAGCCTTCGTGGCCAGGAGAATAAATGGAATCAGATTATCGAGCTTCACGTTTTATGTAAGCGATTTAGAGTATTTGCGTGATAACAACTTGTCATCACAACAACATTGCTCCCTATAGAAGCCATGCTATTCCTTATTTCTTTCTTCCGGTATCCTTCCAATACATCATCTATATCTTAAATCGGTCCCTCTTTTAATGTACGATGTCCATCACTCAGTTGCTCCACCGAACATAATTAATCTTTTTACAAAGTTATCTGAGGTCTAGTACATACGCCGCTCTTATCATGAGCCGTACCAAACTGTTACCATGGAATACTCGAAACTCGCGGCGTTAAAATCGATTCTACATTCCCGGTTTGATTTAGTAGAGTTTAGGCTACAAGCAGACGAGAGATGGCCAAAAATATTGTTTTATTGAGATTTTGCATTAGGATCGGCTCATGTGTACTAGGCATGAGATACATCATTACGAAACCCGACAAGCAGTAGCCCAAAATTATTTTACTAATTATTCTAGACTGAAAAAGAAACAAAAAATCATTTTCTTCATTTGGAGCTAACGTATGGATGCTCAAAGTTTAACTTTAAGAAAATATAAATAGTTTATTGCTGAAGGTTTTAGAGACGGAATATTATTATCTTGTGTCGCCAGACTCCTTTAAGTTTTTGTAATTTCTTTTTCTCTCTTCACGCTTTCTAACGATCAATTAGTCAATTTAGCATATCTTTCCTTTTTTCACATTTTTTCCTTTTTTTCGTTATAGTAACTACTCAGAGCTCGTACCTATATTGATTTAAAAATTTGTATGTAATATTTAAAAGCCGACTATGAGGACTTGACGGGGTTTCAAAGTCCGCGCAATTAGTTCCAGTCCGAGGCGGAGCCGAGGACTGGAACTAATGCGAGGACTTTGTAATCCCGTCAAGTCCGAATAGGAGGCTTTTGAATTACTTCACATATTCATTAATTATTCGTGAGGTATTTAGCCAACACAGAGAAATAAAGAATACACAATTAAAATTCCTTTTCAAATCCTTTTCAAAACGTCTTTGTCTGATTTTCTTTACAAAATTGATGAAATGAAAACTGCTGAGTTAAGCTGTGCCACTGTCAACAAAGTATAAATTAAGTGGACCGACTGCAGAATAACCCCGCGCTCATTTGCATCTCTCTGAAGTTCTTGAGACAGCATAAAACAAAAGGACCTATTCATATTCAAATAAGCGAGGTATTTTGCAGTCCAGCCGGCCGACATAGCGTGCGGTTGATTTAGCGGCCATCCAAAGCTTGGAGACAGATATTGCAGAGATGTCGCCTGAGTTCCTAAACTTCAAGAAGTGACAGGAAAAGGAGGCACTCGATATCCTGGCAAGACTTTTAACCAGATTGTTGCAGGCCTTAAATGTGTCTTAGAGGAAGCCAATAGAACTGACGTGAATTTCCTGGACAAAAGTAAACCTGCGTAAGTAAATAATTGTTTGCAAAACTTTGATCCGATTACTTTAAAGAATGAAAGACTTTCTTTGAAATATAACTAAATTATACATCTATTATGATCGCAGTTACAGTGGACTTAGAAAGCTCCTTGACTTAGAAATGAAAGACGCCCAGAAAGCCGGCACTGTGAACAAGCAGCCAGAGAAAGAGAGGGTCACAGACGAAGAAGAGGAAAACATGCGGCAGGCCGGTGTTTTTGGTGCTAGTACAGTTAATACTATTGTGACCATTAATAATTATTCTATGTAGACTTTAACGTAGAATGTAGAAATGCAGAGCAGAGTGTAAGAAAAGTATATTATGTGGTTTGAGTGGTTAAAACTTTGATAATGTGCAGGTCTTTGAAATCCTGTTTAGTTTTGCTGGCTGTACTTTGAAATCATTAAAATTCATATTTCAAAGGACACGTACCTTTGAAACATCAATAATTCATGTTTCAAAGGTACTTGTACTTTGAAATATGAATTTTAATGATTTCAAAGTACAGCTAGCAAAACTAGACGGGGTTTCAAAGAACTGCACGTGGTACAAATGAAGAGCTCTGGTTGGCTAAATACCTCATGAATAATTAATGAATATGTGAATGTATCTTCACTGCCCGCCTAGACTAGTTTTGTACTATTTGCGGGCAGTGCTATTTGTGTACATTATTTTAGTTAGCAAACAACTTGAAACTTGATAAACTTGAAACTTGATAAAGAAATGACAAAATCGGCAAAAGACAAAATACAAAATGGCGGCCACCAAAACAATGTTTCTTGTACATCTGTAAGTTTCCGTGAATTTCCTGCCTTTTTACCTTTTTTAAATATGAGGCAAATAATTACAGGCCTTTCAAATAAGGAAAATTGGATTCCTAGGAACAACGGCAATGGACACTTTTAGCGAATTGTTCTTGATACACCGATTCGACGTAATTTGAGGTAGTTAATTTACTTGTCTGATTGGAAAGCTTTTTGAACTGATGGAAGAAACCTTTGAAACTAGTCATGAAACATTTGAAGTTCGTATCCTGCTCAGAAGAAAAATTACAGGGTAATAAAGAAATCTCGAAATTTTACAGAGGTTTGTATGAACTGTGGCCCTTAGCCATATTATTATACATTGTATTCACTATCTCGATTCTGATTGGCTAGATGCGCGCGCTTTACTTTGGGAATCACGCACTTTGATGGTCTCCAAGAATCAGCATGCTGATTCTTGATCCTTCGCGCGCAATGCATAATGGGACTAGATCACTTGAATGTTTTTCCTATCTAACAAGGCGCTTGTGTAAAAGAAAGTGCTTGACAGAAAAAAAGTATTTTTTCTGAATCAATGTATAATAAAACAATTATTGAATTCGGTTTTTGTGATTTCCAGAACAAACAATGTCTCGCCAAGTGGAATCAGGCTCGGCCTCACGGCCTCGCCTGATTCCACCTGTCTCGACATTGTTTATTCTGTAAATCAAAAAAACCTCATCCAATAATTGCTTATAAACACCTGTAAAAAATCACGTATTCGCGGGCTCATAACTTCGCTCCTAAACAGGCTACAACCCCCAAACTTGGCAATTTGACTAGTTTCAGAGAGATCTTTCATTGGTTCAAAAAGTTTTCTAATCAAACAAATACAAAATCACGTCGAATCGGTCTATAGTGTCGTAATTTCGCCCTTAGAATGGTACGCGCGCGAGACACACAACATTCTTCTTTGAAACAACGTACGCTGTATCTGAAGCAAAACTCAATGACGTGAGGGACAGTCAGGGTGCCCGTGAGGGTGATTAGGGATCTTACAATACGTAAAGCAGCCGATTTAAATGCTGGCAAGTCAGACATTTATACTACATATGACGGGAGAGAGTTCCAGATTCATATTGTTCTTGGAGAAAGTGTATCCAATGATAAAGTTTTCGTGTTTCGCTTATTTCATTGGTAGCTCGTTTTGCGTCAGTGATTCTAGTCTTTTCAGTTTCATGCACCTAACACTGGTGACAATGGACGATTGCAGCTATAAGCGCGCGCGCAACTACCAGAATGCAGCGCGCGCTTTTTTTACAGTTTGTTCGACAAATGTCCTACATCTACCGACATGCAGCGCGCACGTGAGTGATAGCTGAAACCGTCCATTGCTACATTTAGCAGCTCTATCAATCAAAAACATCAGTCCTGGCGTGCATCAGGTAGATCTTAGTTGCGTGCCCTTAATAAATTCTCCACCAGTACCTCGTTTACTAAGAACCTTGGGATGGGACACTCTCGAGTGTAGGCGTCTTTTTCCCAAGTCTGCACTTTTCCGCCAATCAAGTGCCAACAACCTGCTGTGCTTACTCGCTCTCAGAACATAAGAAGTGCCCGCAGACATCCACTATACTACCAGCAGCTGCAGTCTTATATTCTGGCCTTTATCTAGTTCGTAAAGAAATTGTTGAACAAATAATCACATGTTAATCAAATGGCTTTGTCACGGCTTAACTTTTTTGTGCGTTTTAGATGGGTGGTCAGAGTGGCACACTTGGATCCCTTGCAGTACAAAATGTGGGATCGGTAACGTGGTCATGCGCAGAACGTGTCTTAATTCCAACCAATCGTCTTGTCATGGGAAAACCATCAAGTTGGGCCGCTGTATTGCAACATGTCAAGGTATGGGAATTATTGACAAACTCTCGCACGCTTAATATTCGTCCATCGTGAACATAAAATAAGTAAAATTGTAACCGTGAAGTCACATGTATATTTGCCCGTAGTAATCAAAATAATCCTCCCGATAAATAGAAAAACCTTTCAATTCTATTAGGGACGGACCATTTGATTTTTGATGAGGTGAGTGGCAAATTTTTTGGGCTCGATATTTTTTTCGCGTTCAGATTTGCTGCTCGAATTTTTTCCCTAGAGCGTGACTGTGCTCGATATTTTTTCATTCCTGTTCTTTCTTTTTTGTTTCGAGACATTTGAATTATTTCACCCTCAAAAACAATTGATCACTTCAATAAAGTTTGATTTCATGCTCTCCTGTTATGTTAGCATTTCGCGAAATCTAAGCATCTGGATCAGTTTGGATTTACGAACGAGGGCTGAAAACTGAGAAGTTTGCTTGTATGTTTCTCAATGCGCGCGAAGCGCGCCGCGATTTTGAAAAATCTACGAGGTTAATGATATTCTTGTTTCTGGGAGATGAGAATCACGCTGAAGAAATGGTGTCACTGAATAAAAACATCATAAAAATTTTCAAATTAATCATGCCTACTGTACTTACGATGTTATAGTTTATAAATACTACACCACAGCATACGCTTTTTACGAGCGCAACGCTGCTGCAATTTTGGACATATCAGTTGAAGGTAAGTAAACCTTTACTTATCGTTTTCTGAAATTATTTCAATTTTAAAACGAATATCTAAGCGTTTTAATTGTTGTAGATGGCGAGCGCGCAGCGCGAGCCGACCAAAAAAACCCTAAATTTATAAAGACATCAGGTTCCCTAGAAACGGTAAATCCGGAGAGTTTTAAAGTGAGTTTGCTCGATTTTTTTTTTTGCTACCAGGTTGCTTGCACGATATTTTTTTTTCTAGGTCAAAGGCTTGCTCAATTTTTTTGGGGGGAATCAGCCCCCCCCCCACCTCAAGTATCAAATGGTCCGTCCCTAAGACAAATGCAATTCTAAGTTGTTTTGACGTGTTATCAAGAGGATGGAATTGGATTACGATTTGAGCTATATTCTTGTCAGAGAAGTGGCCAGCAAGCGTGCGAAAGCCCGTTTAACGAATTTCCTCTGATTTCCCGCGTGACATGTCCAATTATACAACAGACGTTAATAAAGAGGTCAAAATGTTTTGGACTCAAGAGGCTCAGCCGATTATACCTCAACAGTAAGGCAAAAAGAAATATAAAAAGATGTAGCAATTCAAAACAAAAACGCAAGCTCGCAAAGGATGGCGGTTGACAGTGGGCCTTTAAAATATGCACACCCCAATTATTCCAGGGTGGGTACCCTTTGGTAGGAGTTAAATTCTGGAGTGTTTTTTTTTCTAAAAATATTAAATTCCAGGGTGGGTTAACATGAATTCCATGGTGGTAATGAAGAAATTGAGTGTAATTCCGGGGTGGTTGGGGCAACCCATAATTTCCAGGGCAGGTATCTCACACAGGGGTCCTTGACAGGGGGTCTCCGATTTTAAATGTTACTGTCAAATCCAATAACCACTGCAATCAGGGTGTACCTAAGAGGGGAACTGGGGTCAGGGACATCAAGAGGAACATGAGTGTGCGTGGCTACACCCCTCCTGGACAGGTATATCTGATTTCCAATATACCTCAATGGGATAATCTGTAGAGGAATTTTGGAAATGAGTTATACCTTCCATTGATACAATTGTTTATCACTAAATTTTGTAATGTTGGAAATTGTTAGTTCATTCTTTTCTGTGTCATATTTTGCTGATCAAATTATGAAACGAAAATTGAAATCTCTTAGCCCTATTTTCAAGGTGTATTTATTTAAGATGAATGTCATGCCTTTTGGATTATTGTTATTATTATTGATAAGATATATAATAAAAAAGAGGACACACATCATGGTTTTTCTGTTATTTTTTTGTTTTCAAGAGAAAAATAGTAGAATAAACAAGTTCACCAATTTGTGATAATTAAAGCACTTTCTCGTGGTTACAATTCTATTGTAGCTACCATGTTGTGACTATTTAAGCAACCCCATGGTCGGATGCCCTGTTTTATTTTAACTGTTTTTGTTTCTCATCCCTAACAATCCCCAGTCCAGTATTTTTATGCTAGCAAAACAATAATCCACTGCTTCCACTTCAACCAACCAACCCAACACTGGGTTTTTAAATAATAGATGTATTTCATAAAGCGTCAAATGCAGTGAATTTAAGGGAATACATTTTATGCTTTTAAATGTTACTTAAAGATACTACTGAATTTTAAGGTTCATGAAAATAACCAAAAGTTACTTTAAATTCACTACTAACTTTAAGTACATCTAAAATGTAACTTAATTGTACTACTGAATTTAAGGTCTATAAGAAAAAAACTGAAAGTTACCTTAAATTCACTACTAACTTTAAGTTCGTCCATTAAATGTAACTTAAATCTACTACTGAATTTAAGTTACCTTTACTGTTTCTCTTAAATGTCCTTAAATGTTTTTTTCGCCCAGTGCAAATGGTTTTCCGCGCGCTCAGCCACAATGATTTTCATTGGTTCTTTGAGCGCGCGCGCTTATGATACATTCTGTGTGGTATGTGGTCCCCCTGTGTAGCATGTGATCCCCCCTGTGTGGCATGTGATGCCCTTTTTGGGCAAAAAATGTAGTAAATATTAAGGATAAATGGACAAAAATGGTCAGAGTCATCATATATTTTCAGTAGTTGTGACCCCCTCTTTCCCAAATGCTGGCTAATAAATGTTGACGGTGACGTTAATGTTTTCCTCAATGCAGTATGTTTCTCTTCTTTTTTTCCAGAGGTCCGCCCCCCAGATTTCATCCAACACCCACAGACCACACATACGATGACTGGCAAAGCAGCCACCCTGGAATGCGCCGCACGACACATCTACGACTTTCAGCTCATGTTTCGATGTCACCCAATCCATGGAGTATGGATACGAGACACCGCGCGCGTCTTGAAGACGTTTCACTCGTCTACCGTGGGAAACAATACCTACAAACGGACAACACTCACGCTGCTAGGACCCAAGCTTCCTGGTCTAGAGATGGCCGTTGCTTGTCATTGCGAAGCAATAGCCTGGGGAGCAATGGCCAGAAGCAAAACCGCCAATGTCACTTTTGGTAAGAAAGATTTGCATAGCCAACACTTATAGTTAGCCTCATTGCTAGGGAAAGGGGTCTGATAGACAAAGCACCTTAGACTTTTCCGAATTCGATTGAGAGAATTGCAATTCTACGCATCTCAAAATGAGAAAATGTAGCAAAATTTAACATTCGCGAGCATAACCCAAAATATAACCTTCCCTCAGAACTTGCCTATAAGATTGTTTTGGAATTGGATGATACAGTTAGCATGCAGGGTATTTTGTCGAAAGCGTTCGTTTCTAAAATAAATAAAGACAAGACACAATTATAATGATTGTACATCGTTTCAATCCAATGCTCAATCGAAATTTAATTTTGGGTGTCTAGAAAGCTTAAGCCTGAGTGAATAATTATTACTACGCAGTAACAATTACTACGTAGTAACAGTAAACCGTGATAACTATATGGGAGGCAGCGTGGCCGATTAGTCAGCGTGTCGTACTTGCAATACGGTGATCCGAGTTCGAGTCCCACTCGCTGACCACTAACAGGATTTCTTTCTCGGTGCTGTAAATTAGCAATGCGGGATCGACTTCTCGGAGACGCTTGGAGATCGGCAAATAATGGTTGCACCCTTTTTTTTCTTCTTAGCGCCGAGGAAAGGCCAAAGAGCGTCATCAAATTCCAAGGGCTTGTCTGCCACTAGTCCAGGTAAGCTCTGGCTTCTAAAAACAAATCCTTATATTTTGAAGGTACACGTTAAGGCGGAGGTTTTCGTTTTAGTCAGTATTTACTGAATAAAACGAGCTCTTCTGCACGTAAAGTAATTTGAAATTTTAGCAATATCCTAAACGTTTCAGATTGTAGTAAGCTGTCTGCTTTGCATAAACCTTTCAAAGTGTCAAGTACAAATTATCTGATCTGCATTAGAGTCCATGAATTCAAGACGGTCTTTGATCTAATGTTATGTGTATCATTCCATTCGAAAAATAATCTAAACCTCTCAAATAAAAAGGCATGTTTATGGTTTAGTAGTTTAGGTTTAAAAATTTCCAAGTCATGTGGCGCCATTTTATATTTGCGAGTCGTATGGCATTACGCATGTTCTGTCGGGGGACACCGACTTTTGCGATGAGGGGCATGAATCAATTTTCAGCTTTTGACACAGCAAAGTGCAATTGGAAGTCACTATATCCCAATGGTTGTAACAACAACGGCTCCTAAAACTAAGAATGATCGCAACACTTGTATTTTTTTCTGAAACCTACTTCAAAGAAAAAAAAAAGAAAAAAGTTATTACTGATTCGAGTCTGGACCAACATCATTATACAACGCGAAGTTTGAAGAATAATTCCGCCTCATGAAGAAGTACACATCACTCTCAAATCACTTCGCTGATCGCCCGTATATCCCGCAGCCTGAGCTTGATTTCCCACACTTACTGCCACCAGATAACCTCCCCACGATAGATGAATCCACACCTAACCTTAAGGTCTCTGTAAACCCGTGAGGGGAGTCTTCGAAAAAAAAAGTTATCGCAGCGCCGCAATTTATGCTATGATAATCAGCTATATATCATTTTAAAGCTTAAATATTGCTCTATCTTATGAAGTTGTTTAGTTTATCGAAGTTTAAATTTTTCTTGCATCAGGCGCAACCATAATTATAGCCAATATAGTAAGGTCTATCTAGCGGAGCGCCTCGTTGATAAAGGATTTCTATGGATTTCTGGTTTCAACCGTTGGGATATAGTGATTTGCATTCATTATTGCAAACTCACATAAATTACAAGTGGGTTTGGGGCGACTCTAGAGCGCCGTATGATGCCGCCGTATTTCAGAGCCGTGATTCCCGACACGGGTCGATCCAGAATTCTGGGTCGACCCAATCAATGAGGTCGATCTCGTGCGCGGCAAACGCCGTGCTACACATGCACTTCAGTCGAACTTTCGTGGTTCGCCGGTTGATTCTCTGAGCTCGTTGAGCAAGCAAGGCTGTACTTGCTGTTGGGAAAAGTTACGTTAACTGTTATTTATTCAATAATCTAAAAACAGCTTCTCTAAAACAATAGACCGTTAAATGAACAAAAGACTATAAGGCCCATTCAATGTTAGTCTCAAGTAGCTCTGTTGCTACTTTTTCTTTCAGAATCTCCGACACCCTCTGCAAGAAACTTCGAAAGTATCGAAAACTCGTCTTTAATCGGTAGGCTCTGCTCTTTTGGTAATTTCTACAGAATCACGACTGTTGTTCCCGGTTATTCCCGATTTGATAAATATTAGGCTGCTGGTGCCCAGCTATGTTGGATGGATGTTTTGAACTGGTTGGGCCCCAGCAGTATAACACTTCTCAACACAATGTTGTCAATCTGCAACAACCTTTGCTGACAAAGCTTATTTAGTAAGTTACTAACATGTATCGTTTCCCTTTGTAGCTAATACAACAGTGGTGAGAGACGGTCGAGCATCGCTATACTTTTTCAAACCAGGTAGTTTGCGTTTAAAGGGGCACTCGCACGCTTACTTTTTTCACCACCTGTCAAAAAATACGTCCAATTCTAATCACCAAAAATACATTTAAGTTTACCGTGAATAATCAAAATAACAGACCAGGTTTGTTAAATGACCTTTTATCTGTTAAATCAATATACAAATCTATAGTGTTTGTATCTATTATGAAGAAGATGGAATTGGATTGCGATTTGAATGATTTGCTGCTCAGGCAAGCGTGCAAGTGCCCCTTAAAACTCCAGCGTTTAATAATTAATGTCCATTTTCGCTAAAATACGTGAAATATTCACGATTTCATTATTCAAGGGACTGGGTCGAGTAAGTTATTATTTAAATTCTAAGTAAAAATAGAGTCCTTATTGTCCAGACGCAGTTTGAGATAATTGTTATTAGTAGACACCTTAAAAGTTAAAAGGTGTTAAGTTTCACTGGGGTTTTACTTTTCAACTCGGACATTTAACCCAAACATTATGGAAGGGATACTTGCGTGACACCAGAATCATTTTATTAATTATACTAAAACAATTAGTCGCCTCATGCTCTGTAAATATCGGCGAATAGTCACCTCGACTTCGTCTCGGTCACTATTCGCCGATGTTTACGTCGCTTTCGGTGACTAATTGTTAAATATTACATTACACTTTTCAAATGTTATATTCTTTTCATATTTTTAACATCGTCTGGATGTTTCTTCCAGTTTTAGGTATCGGTTCGGCTGTCTTAATCATCGTGTGCGTGGCGGTGTTGATGACCCTTGCATATCGGTGTCGTCGAAGGGGAGGCCAGGAAACAGCATTTATATTAACATTTCCAAAACGGCGATCCTTCTCGTCACATAGTCTTCACTTACAGAAATCCACAGCAACCTCCACTGCCATTACAACTGATTCCTCTGCCCGCAGATGGGTTTCTGAGGGACACTTATATTCTGGTCTTGCAAGGGATGACAACGTTCAGAATTGCCAAACTGTTCATAGCTACTCTGGACTCCCGAACACGAGCACCGTGGACGCTTGTTCACAAAGGCTATCAGGGACGTCGGACGTCATTTCTAAAGAAGCTTTCGAAACTGGTAAAGGCAACTTTTGCATGTTGGATCAGACAGAGTCATGTTTACCATCTTCATTAACGGGTATAGCCTCAATTCAGTCAGCCATCCATCAGGATCAATCACCATTGGAAAGTGATCAGAATTTCAGCTACTTACCAACTGAATATATAGAGGCTGTGGAGACGGATTCACTGTCGTCTTTAAATGACAGTATTTGGCGAAGACAGGGCTCCAACAAAAGCAACAAATCGACAATCTCGACAATGTCAAGCGTGTCCAAATCAGCACGCCCACGTCCAGATTTCCCGGACACAGCGGATACTAGTTTGCGCGCATGGAGACGCATAGACCATCGAGGTGGATGCCTCTCCATCGCCAACACCGGCATTCAACTCTACATTCCCAAGTCTGCGCTAGCAGAGGGTCAAGAGGAAGATATCTACATTGCAGTGATGAACAACAAGGGGCAATACCCCGCACTTGAGAAGGACCAGGCGGCTATTGGACCAGCAGTGGTTTGTGGGCCTGATGGGTTGCAGTTTAACAAACCTGTGTATCTGACGTTCCCTCATAATGCTGTCATGGACGGTCATGTGATTCCTAACCTTACAGGTAACTTTTTGTAATGCCCGGTGCACACTAGCGACATAATGACATAAGGACGTTATGTTGCAACGACAAAAAGCATCGGAAAATAAGTGAAATAATCAAAAATTTCCATGGATCATCATTAGAATACTTCACCAAAGCAATCTTATGTTATTTTTTGTGCACTTCAACGATTTGAAACCACTAAAATTTGATCGCGTGATATTTTCCTTATGTCGTTATGTCGCAAGTGTGCACCAGGCTTAACAGAAAGCACATGACAAAAGGGAAATGACATCTTGTTGTCCGTAATTTGCTAATCTCGTCTGCTTTTGCCGTTCCTCGCCGTTTCTCGTTAGCATTGTTTTGCCTATTCTTGCAGCGAGTCATCAAGTGCGAATAGGCAAATTCAGATCCAATAACTGGCCTGACAACATGTCCTTATGATTAAAGGAAAAAGCTGTCCTACGTACTCATCCGGGTCTTCCTGGACAACAATCAAAAGTCCCGCCGTTGGTGACAACAACCCTGCTTCTGCTCTGATTGCCGATGATGAGGGTGACACGGATGGTCCGTTTAGTTTCATAGACGAGAACCATGTCCAAATGATGATTTGTCATTTCACTATCTATGCCCTCGTGGCCGAGCCAAAGCAGTTGAAGATCAAGGTTGTTCCATTTTCCACTCCAGCCATAGATGTGAGCGACTGTTCCGTCAGAATCTACTGTATTCCGGCCACTGAAGATGCTTTAAAGGTAAAGGCCCGTTTACACTAGCAATTTTTGTCGCGCGAGTCGCGGCGATTTTTCTCGCACGTACGCGTCAACTCAAAATCACTAAATGTAAACTATGTGCAAGTCGACGCGATCTGCCGCAATTTTTGTCGCGTGATGTCGCGGAGATTTCAAACATCTTCGAAACTCTTTGCAACTTGATGCGATTTGAAGAAAAGAGAGCCTCGTTTTCAGTCATGGACGTACCTAGTGGTTTCTAGGGTAAAAGCGCAAGTGCAGGATATCAAACTCATACATTTGGCATACATTTGCAGATTCAAGCGCAAGAAAATGGAGACGTTGCGTTCCCTTTCTCTTGCGCTCGTGCTTGCGGCTAGTGTGAATTCCCGGGGGGGGGGGGGGGGGGGGGGGGATTTGACGTCGTAAAGACGCGTTTTCAGGCTGGAGGTATTTTTAAGAGCCGCATTTGCTTATGCGAGCCGATATTATAACAGTGAAAATTCTTCAGGCGTTTTTTCTGAAATTTCTGATTTGGAGTCATCGACCTTCGTTTTTGTCATTCAAGTTGGAAGAAAATTGTACGAGCGAAAATTACAGTACAATGTAGAGCCAAAAATGGACCATGAAAGTTAGGTAATATCAATGTGCTCTTATTAGACTGCCAATATAAATCCGATTTATGCGATTTACGCAATAGTCTGTGAGCCAGTCCTAAGTCGACGAGTAACCGTCGCATTCTTCAAACCCTTGGCATGCTTTTTTGTCTGGATTTGGTACATATCCGTATAGAGCTATTACAGTCGAAAGTAAATAAGACTTGCTTTCTCAACACCTTCCTATTGGTAGAGAATGCGAAGGAAAACCAAAAACATAGCAACGCTTGTTTTCTTGGGTCAGGACTATAATCACAAGTCGTAATTACTTCGTCCCCTGATTGGTCAGTTGTCGAATTGTCTAGCTTCTGATGGCTAAGTGTATTTACTTCGTCCCCTGATTGGTCAGTTGTCGAATTTGTCTAGCTTCTGATTGGCTAAGTGTATTTACTTCGTCCCCTGATTGGTCAGTTGTCGAATTTGTCTAGCTTCTGATTGGCTAAGTGTATTTACTTCGTCCTCTGATTGGTCAGTTGTCGAATTTGTCTCGTTTCTGAGTGGCTACGTGCACTTTCGTCCCCTGATTGGTCAGTTGTCGAATTTGTCTAGCTTCTGATTGGCTAAGTGTATTTACTTCGTCCCCTGATTGGTCAGTTGTCGAATTTGTCTAGCTTCTGATTGGCTAAGTGTATTTACTTCGTCCTCTGATTGGTCAGTTGCTGATTTTGTCTAGCTTCTGATTGGCTAAGTGTATTTACTTCGTCCCCTGATTGGTCAGTTGTCGAATTTGTCTCGTTTCTGAGTGGCTACGTGCACTTTCGTCCCCTGAATGGTCAGTTGTCGAATTTTTGTAGCTTCTGATTGGCTAAGTGTATTTACTTCGTCCCCTGATTGGTCAGTTGTCTAATTAGTCTAGCTTCCGATTGGCTAAGTGTATTTACTTCGTCCTCTGATTGGTCAGTTGTCGAATTTGTCTAGCTTCTGATTGGCTAAGTGTATTTACTTCGTCCCCTGATTGGTCAGTTGTCGAATTTGTCTAGCTTCTGATTGGCTAAGTGTATTTACTTCGTCCTCTGATTGGTCAGTTGCTGAATTTGTCTAGCTTCTGATTGGCTAACTGTATTTACTTTGCGTTTTGTTTTGTTTCATGTAAATTAGGAAAGGCATATCCAAGCCTTTTCTTTCCGACACTCTCCATTTCCTACTGCTGATGCTTACCAAGAGTCGATTACCTAGAGTAAGAATATTTTAAGAGTGTTGTTCCCACGTCCAGCGTCTTATTTTAGAAACATATCTTCAGCATGGTCAGTTGCCCTCTAACCGAAGGCTTAAATAGAACTTGTCCCATTTCAAATCACGTGGCATTTCCCATGAGTATCCTTTCTTTGTTTTTCTGCTACGCACCGGAGGATATATATGAATATGGAAGCAACCAAAACGAAGAAAGATTATTCAAATCTGATCTGAAATGGGACAACATTACGCCGAGGCGAAAGATATCTATTTAACAATGAGACTACGTCAGTGTCTGCATGTTGAATTTGAGCAAAGCCATTTTGAATAAAGTCATTTGGCATAGTATCAATGTGTCTACTTTAAAGCCTGTTGTGCATAATAAAACAACCATTGAATTCGGTTTTCGTATGACATCGTGGGTTAGCAAAACCTCGTGTTTGTGTTATTCTTCAAGAAATAGAAACTTTTCTTACATTGATGGGATGTACCTAATGGGGGAGTTTCTTAGTATTAGTAAAATGAACTCTTGAACGATCTGATGTATGTTATAAGCAAAATTAATTATATAACTGGACATTTGATCGCATCAAAGTACGAACCTTCCACGTTTCGGTCGGAACCGTCGACCTTTAGAGGTATGTCACGCAACGCGCGATCCCACGTGCGTGACAAACTAAAACCTCAGTCCCCCCTTCGGTAAGTGAAGGAACCTCCACCCTTTCCCACGTCGCCTATTCGATTCCTCTTCTCGCCCAGTTCTCCTCCTTGATCGTCCATTTTTTATTATTTTTTTTGCTACTTTTTTTTATTACATATTTCATATATACAATATACAGTAATCAATTAACATAGAACAAAAAATAAAAAATGAGCAACAAAACACACACTCATGGCAGACGGCTTCCTTTCTTAGCATACAAAGAACAACTTTTAAAAGTTTCCACGTTTAATCATGTAAATCTAACAGGCCTTTCTGACTCGCTAAATATTGTTCAGTTACATACGTTCTCTTAAGCTTTTTAAGCAGTAAATTTAAAGTAGGGAAAAATATGTTTGTTTGCCTTGAAATATTAAATGTTTGCATTCGAGAAGAACAATTTTTGCAAGAGTTAAAACCTCCTTCTTGGTTCAAAAATTCCAAAAAGGACTGTCTGAAGGGTAGGAATCCAGTCGTAGTAACAGTGATCAAGAAGAAACTCTCCAATCTTTTTCCAAAAAATTTCAAATCAATGGACAATCAAAGAAGAAGTGTTCTATTGTTTCTTGTTCAAGTTTGCACCAATGACAGACCATAGTATCAGAAGTGTGAAATTTGAAAAGCATGACATTTATGTACACAATACGATGAAGTTGCTTGATCGTCCATGATCGTGGCGTCTGCGAGGGGGATTTCGTGTCCGGTAGCCTTGAGATGACGATAGACGTCCGGGTCCTGGGCCTCCTTAGAACTGGTATTAATTGCTGGACTCATTTTGGGCTTTGTCCCTCTCACGTACGTTTCCGAACAGCCGTGATGTATGTTTTCATTTCATTTCCAAGTGGGTGTCCCTGTCCGACTTCCAACACGAACCTTTTGTTCGTATGCAGGTCGTAGGCAACATGGAAGAAGGATTGCATGGTATCCAGGCGGATTCTCCAAGGCTTCTCTTCGTAAATTTCACATCTGGCGATGTTCACGTGCGTGCCACCCCTTTAATGGATGGGTGGGGATGTGTCACTGACCCTCATCAGGTATCGTGTTTAACATTGCGCGCGCAACGTAAAGCTATAAGATCATAGTCTTTGGACAATTATTGGACTTTTGATTTTTGGTACCCATCTATCGAGGAACCGAGATCTTTGTTTTTGACCCTGGAATTTTCACCGAGGCCTTTGTTTTGACTCTGGAATTCTCACAGGGGTCTCTGTTTTTGACCCTGGACTTTCCACAGGGGTCTTAGTATTTTTGACGCTGAAATTTCCACCGAGGTCTTTTGTTTATGACCCAGTAATTTCGACAGGAGTCTTTGATTTCAACCTGGCATTTCCACAGAGTTCTTTATTTTACAACCTAGAATTTCTGCATGAGTCTTTGTTTATGGCGCTTGAATTTCTGTTCGTTTAATCCTGACTTTC
Source organism: Scolanthus callimorphus (assembly GCA_033964015.1). NCBI lineage: Eukaryota > Metazoa > Cnidaria > Anthozoa > Actiniaria > Edwardsiidae > Scolanthus > Scolanthus callimorphus. The sequence goes on from JAWWUD010000049.1 coordinate 783,944, forward strand.
CACAGGGTTCCATTTAATTTTTAATATCCTGGAATTTTCTCAGGGGTCTGGTATTTGACCTTGGGATTTCCACAGGGCCGTCTCTTAATCCCTAGTTGGGGTTGCTTATAGCGGAGCTCCTTACAGCGGAGCACCATAGGTATCGCAGGAAGAATACAATAGCTCAAAGTAGAACTCAGGTATAACGATCGACTTCATTTTTCATGGTTCAGCGGTATTCCCATTTGGGTATCGCTGGCGCGTCCATTTCTGCGCGCCCCGCACAGGTAAACCAAACCCCAACACAGAAAAATATGTAACCGGGAGCTCCGCTTTTAGCCAGTGGCTAAATCTATATATTAGTTTCCGCAGGGGTACAACAATTCTTAAGTTCATAGTTCACGATAGTTCACCGTGGGTTACAGGTGGGTTAGGGCGTGTTTTTAAATAGCCTTTTCCTCAATATTTTGCAGATAATCCCTTTTCAACATGTCTGCAAAGGAGTTGAGCATTCCCCAAACGTATCGTTCGTAATCGCTCGGTTACGAAACGACGTTTCTAACTTCCGGTACCAGTTTGAAGCTTATCAAGTTGGGGAGCAGGAAATTAAAGTCTTCGTTACACATCCAGTAACGGTGAGGAACCAAGGTATTAACGGGCGCTACAGACCCTGACCAACAGACAGACAAACGAAAAATAGTCTCAAATATTGATACATGCCAACTGTACGACCGAACAACACACAATCATGGGAAGGCAGATCAAGCTTGGGCGAAAAATATGTTTTAAAAAAGAACTTCAACCAATAGAATCGTATTCTATTTCTTTTTCTTTTTTTTTATAGAACGTATACTTTTTGCTGCGATGCCCTCAGGCCGAGCAGCGACACTAATCTTTGTTCCCAGGGATTTTCAAATTTGCCTTTCTTCCCGCCGCTGTTTGTTCCCGCTGTTCACGGGACATCCCGCCAGTCCCGCGGCAAGAATATATATCCGTGAGCTTTGGTGCGCTCGGTTTGTCGGAGCCACAGCCTCGCTTCCATGCATCACCTTGTGTGTAACCAAAAGTCCACATCTGGCGAGAGTTTCAGAGGATATCCTGGCTGGAATTTTTACTTCTAAGGATGGAGCACTTAGTGGATATTTTATTGGCTGTTTGTTTTTCAAGGCTTCCTCCGAGAATCAACTTTTGCGAGCTCTCTACAGTTTTACAGCGTATTTGAACCATTTAAAATTCAAGATGGCGGTAACAACAAGGCGGCGAGTTAAAACTTCACATCCAAATGATATTTCCAGTGGGGAACGATGCATCAGATACATGAGATTTATTTCGCCGAATTAGTGGAAGGATTTCTTTTGAAAGTAAACTTTAAGTTTATAAAAGGTAAGCGTTTGTTTTTGCAATTGCATCGACACATGTTATGCAGCTTACTTGGGCTTACTTTAGAGTTTAGGGCCGTTCCACAACTGTTTAAAACTTAAAAGTACTGTTTGGGTGATAGTTTAAGGCCTCTCTTAGCTCAGATCTTCTTTAGTCAAAGCACTGGACTGGGGTCAAAAAGAAACAGGCTTGGAAATATTGATAGTTTATTCATATTCATTTTTTATCTGTATCCCCCAAATTCGTCAAGGGTAGGAGCTCGAAGGTTGAAATAATTTTTGGGTGTCAAGGCCTGAAAACGCTAAATTCTTGGGGGTAACTGCTGATGTGATGGTGAGCATATTAACTAGTTATTACATTTACATGTAGGTCATAACCCGGGGGTACAAATTTTTTTATGGCAGGGCCTAATGATAATTCCCGGCGTGTTCATTAATCAGTAACAATTGATAGCGAAAATCCAATTGATAACAATCAATAATAATTACTTGGTATCGAGTGTATCAGCTAATTGATAATCATTGATACTCAAAAATTTTCGGCCAATCAACTTATCAATTATTAATGATTGTATAGTGTCAGTACATTCTAGGCTCCACGCCATGTGTATACTGGTAGATATGAAATAGCTATATCATGAAGGCGAATGCAAATAAACAAATGTGTCCTTGTCATGTTGTTAAATTCACGTTTAATGGTGCCTGAAATTTGTGTTGGGGATGGATCTCACTAAGGCCTGTTGTAAACATTGAGCCTATGCAGTACCAAACCAAACAGTTATATGAAACATTGAACAACCGAAAATTGATATTAATTGATGAAATCAATATAATCGATAGCATTGATTGAGAAATCGATTACTCACAGAGATCCCCCTTATAGATTCCAATCAATTTTTGATATAATTTGTTAATTTTGTCATGGTATCTATCAATATTGATTATCCATTTTAACAATTGAACATGCCAGGGATGATAAACAATTATTGGATTAGGTTTTTGTGATATCCAAAATAAACAATGTTGAGAGAGGTGGATTCAGTCGAGGCCATAAGGCCTTTGATTGAAGGGCGTGAAACCCTTTTATTTCATGTGTGTTTCATTGCTGTAGGTAGGTTAATTTACTTTCTCTTTCTTAATCCTCCCTTTATTCCTCCCTAATTACATATTTTTATTTTATATTTTACAGCTGTGCATCACTATCAATGAATGCAAGAAAAAAACACTCGAAGCTCTAACAACTACAAACATTAAAAGGCAATATTATGTCAGTGACTCTATTACGGCTCTAGTGAAATGTGTGGTTCCAGAAATTATCCATACTCCCACCTCCCAGAGCAATTCTGTTATAACCTTGACAATCTTATACTATCATTCAAAACCATAATTCATCATACGTGTACAGTAAAAGGGCAAATATAAGAAGAAGCAGATATTTAGAAACTATTACACCACTTTTTATTTATTTTAGATACTATTATTTTTATAAGAATCATGTAATAAAAATGTAAGAATTTTTTTGCATATTGGGCAATTCCAGAAAATATATATACCCAGGGGACGGGCGGCATTTGGAAATTCTGAATGGAGGGGGGACTTTCATGCTCGGAATTCTGCCTGGAAGCTAGGTTAACCTCAGGAATTCTATAAGGGGGGTAAGCTATTGTTGAAATTCTGGAAGCAGGGGGTGGGGGGGGTTTGGGCAAAAACTAGTGCTGCCCATGGTGGGTTCCAGAAAATATCCATACCCCCTCCCCTCCCCTCCCCTCCCCTCCCCTCCCCCCTCCCCCAGCGGAAGAGTGTCGAAAAGTGACACCCCACCCCTCTGGAATTTCCAAGGAAAAATACAGTATTTGTATGGAAATGATCAAGTAAATTCACCCCCCCCCCCCCCCTCCCCCCCCCCTTTCCTCGCAGCACTTCACTTTCTTTTAGAAACTTCTAGTATAAAGAATATAGATTATTATTACATATATATGAGTAAACATGTTTTTTTTGTTATTTTACATTTAGTTTTTCTATTGATATATACCAGACTGGCATACAAAAAAGAACGTAAAAAAACAACATCCGAAACTGTTTATTATTATTATTATTATTATTATTATTATTATTATTATTATTATTATATTATTATTATTATTCTAAGAAATTGGGGAGAAGTTTAGCCTGTGACGTTTTGTAGATAATGTGCGAATATGAATTGAAATTACAGATAGAGACTGTTTGTTTAGTTTGCGTGACCTTCTCTGGTCCATCCAAGTATTTTATTGGTCGATTTTATTTGATTTAGTTTAGCATTAACTGTCAGTGAAACTACTGTAATTAGACACCGGGATTGCTAGCCACATGGACAGAGAGAGTTTTGGAGCATTATAGCCGGAGTTTTGGAGAGAGTTTTTGGAGCATTATAGTCGGAGTTTAGAGACGTTTTCGGAGCATTACCGCTGGGGTATTTTGAGTCTACGGATGTAAGTTGTTTACGTTTGTTTACCGCTCTCGGTCGCATTTGAATAATTGTAGCGTAGCTAATACTTCACTATATGTCACTTTGTAGTTCTTACCGCACTTGTTTGTGGCGTCCCGTAAACAATTTCAATCATGGAAATAAATAAACTGAAACACATCAAGCGTGGTTAAACTCGGCGGACCTTGGCCCTCGACGCAACCCCTGCAACCGGGTCGGGAACGCTACATAGCCCATTTATCAAAATGAAATTTTAACTTTCCTCTTTCACGAGCAATCATACTTTCCAACTTAAACTCATGTTCCACATCTTTTAAAAAACTTGTCATTCGTGGCCTTGTGTTCCTTATTTTACAACTGTAAATGTATTGTTTGGCAATCAACACTAAATGATTCAGTAAAATAGTCTTCTCAACTATTCTATTTCACAACACTCCTTTCATACTCGGATGAAATAAGTAATGGAAGTAATGATTGACCAGCGGACTAAGTCAAGCTGAAACAGATTGGGTTAGGGTAGTGGGAGGTACGGCCCATGCGATGAGGGTGGGAGGTTGGGCCGTTCGCTTCTAGTGGCCCGCTGGCCAAACTAAGTATAAGAGTTCACCGTGGGTTACGTGGGTTAATAATGGACCAGCGGACTAAGTCAAGCTGAAACAGATTGGGTTAGGGTAGTGGGAGGTACGGCCCATGCGATGAGGGTGGGAGGTTGGGCCGTTAGCTTCTAGTGGTCCGCTGGCCAAATTAAGTATAAGAGTTCACCGTGGGTTACGTGGGTTAATGATTGACCAGCGGACTAAGTCAAGCTGAAACAGATTGGGTTAGGGTAGTGGGAGGTACGGCCCATGCGATGAGGGTGGGAGGTTGGGCCGTTCGCTTCTAGTGGTCCGCTGGCCAAACTAAGTATAAGAGTAGAGAGATATCTGAAAGATCCACAAGCCATTTATTAGAGCCCGCTTACGTAACTGTGGTCAGAAAATGCTAATTTAATCGAGCGGACTGCATTTCATTTTTGCATATAATTATGAGTGTTATGAATAGTGAAGAAAACGCAAGTTTGATTTACTTCAACAGGCATCTGAAATCCGGTGTACAACCTGCAACATAGCACATACTCAGACCCCTCAACATAGCTCCACGTCCTCTGGGTACGAATCCCAAGAAAGCTGGCAACAACCAAGTGAACCTGAGATCCCACAATACGCGCTCAGAGAGCTGTGTATACTCCTAGACCCTTCTCAAGATCCTTGCACACCGAGCTGGAAAGATTTGGCGGGCGCGCTTGGCATAAAGAACGCCATGATAAGATATTTAGCGAGCAAGAGAGAATCGCCAACCGAACATATACTAGGATGGTGGGATGGCTCCCGAAGAGAGGAGGTGCCTCTTCCTCGCTTAGCAGAGATGTTAGAGCAAATTGGCCGCAAGGATGCAGCCATGGTGCTGGAGAGCCTCTTCAGTTCAGACGTTTAGCTTCGCGGGGCAACTTGTGCTAGGAAGTAGCTGTAATCACCGCTTTTAAGGTTACTGAGAACCTTCGCGCACGTCCTCGGAAAAAAAAATTATACTCGTCCTTTGTTTAACCAAAACATGTCAACCTATATATCGTTGGAAAGCTTATTGAATGGACTAGCGGACTATGGCAAAAATAAGTAACTTTTTATTAAATATATCTTTTTAAAAGCTTTTATAAAAAAAATGAGTGTGACATTTTCAAGAGCTATCGCCGCCGAACTGCTTGACCTTGACTCCCAAGAAACACATTGTTTTAATCCTTAAAGGTGTTTCTCAAAAACTGTGTCTGCGTTTTTTTAATTTTGTTTAGTTCAAAAGTTATGATTTTTTTTAAATTTTTAGAGCGTGAAAATTCTTTAAAATTTGACCTTGGAAATTTAACAGTTCCATAACTTTTGAACTACGTAAAATTTTGAAAAACGCAGACACATGTTTTGAGAAACACCTTTAAGGATTAAAACAATGTGTTACTTGGGAGTCAAGGTCAAGCAGCTTTGCAGCGATAGCTCTTGAAAGTGTCACACCCACATTTTTAATTAAACCTTCAAAAAAATTATGTTTATTAAAAAGTTATTTCTTTTTGTCATAGTCCGCTAGTCCATTCCATAAGCTTTCCAACGATATATAGGTTGACATGTTTTGGTTAAACGAAGGAGTTGTATAATTTTCTTTCCGAGGACGTGCGCGAAGGTTCTCAGTAACCTTAAAGGGGCCGTCACCCTGCCCACCATGCACTACGTCCCCGCCTTTTAATGGCATCAAATTCAGACTCCACAATATAGCCTTCTTTTTTTTTCTGATGCCCTGTAACACGCCAAACAAAAACAGAGCAATGCATTATGGGCAGCTTGCGTCAGCTCCTTTAAATAGCCTATGTCAGCCTCCATTTTTAGGATCCATTTCCATCGGCTGATTTAGGGAATGTAGAACATTGTTTTCAATTGAATTTGATATATGAAACGTTGTTTTTAGATGTTGATTTAGAGATTTCTACAGGTATCGTCTTATTATCGAACGAGAACAATAACAAAGGAGTGGCTGACACAGGCTCTTTAATATAATGCGCGGTAAAATATGTTTTCACAGCTTTGACCGTCTTAGATAGCGATTTTTGACAAAACTCGATAACTTCATCTAGAAGAACTAATTATTTTACAAAGTCATAAAAATTTCTGCCAAGAAATTCAAACTTAAAGATCCTGTGTCCGATGGGTGTGACAATGTTATGATTCGTTTGTTGTGTTGATCTATTATACGGTAAGAAACTTTCAAAATAGCACCACTAGTTTGTAGTTATATGACTACGTATCCCCTAAACGAGTTTTGGACCAAAGGATGGATTGAATTCTATGAGATTTAAATGGATTGAGCTCAGTAATTTTACCGACACCTCATTAGCATAGAGTTTTATGGGCTACGAAACTATTCGTCACGCCCATCAGACACATGGTCTTTAAAACAAAGATAACCTTTGATAGGGAACAGTCAACTTCTCGGCTAAATTCATTAATTAATAATTATTAATTCTTTAAAACTACGCGATAAAAATGACCAAAATTTTGCTAACGCCATTTTCCTGCGAAAACCCGTTATTTTGAATTTCAAAAACAATAAGGGGAAAGATGGCGAAAATGATTCAGATTCGTAGGGGAAAGGCAAGCCTAGAAACCTCAAAAGTATTCATAAATCACAGAATCCTATATTGTACTTCAACTTAGTCTTAGAATGAAAAAGGAACTGAAATTTGCATTATATAGGCATTCTTACTGAAGATTTTATACCTGTCGCTATCAGATATTCAAGTTTGAAAACAGTTCAGCCTGGTAAGAAATCAAAATACCATTTCGCAATCATTTCCATCCTAGAAGGCGTTGTATGCCATATAGATGATATCTTTATCCATGGTCCTACTGAAGAAGTTCATGACGTACTGGTCCGTCCAGTCCTTGAACGGCTCCTCAGGACTAGCGACACCCTCAAAGAGAAATGTGAATTCTAAAGCACAACAAGTTCCTCGGGCATATCATATCTGAGGAAGGAGTTGAAGTTGACCTTGAGAAGACGAAGCCTATGCAGGTCTTCGCAACGCCCAATACAGTTACTAAGCTACAGCGCATGGTTAATCAACTTGCGAAGTGCGTCCCAGACCTTGCCACAATCGAGGAGCCTCTCAGCCAACTGCTAAGAAAGGGACAACAATGGTTATGGGACCGATGGGACCAGCACTAATGGCTATGGTTCAGAGAAAGATATGATCAGATCATTTATTATACGACTATGACGTCATTTTGCCATATTATAAGGTCAAATTGAGTGCAGATATTTAACTACTTACTAACCGAGAGTGAGGGCATTACGTGAAATATCAAACTGAGGTTTTGGCGTATCGAACGAGCGATAGCGAGGTTGATACGCCAACACCGAGGTTTGATATTTCACGTAATGCCCGAACGGTCGAGGTTAGTAAGTTGTTTATTATATGGCACTTTTTCTCCAATCTTTTTACGAACCGGAAGTCGCCTCGTTCATTTTCCCACCGAAATAATTCAGACACGCGCCCACGTCACGCTCGACTTTTTCATTCAACCAAATTGATTGATAGAAGAACCTCGTGTGTGCAAACCACGCCAGACTTCACTATCTTTATCGGTAAGCACAAAGTTTGAACTCGCTTTCTGTTATTATTTTAGCTCTCAAGTTTCTTGAATTCCTAATAAATTTTGACCTAACTTGTAGCTTTTACCTTTTGCTGCTATTTTGGCTCCCTTTAAGTTCTCATGTTCTCCGGATAGACACGAATTTATAGCTTAGAATAACATTTTGGCTCTGCTTTGCCTTTTATGCTAGTCCGAAGGTGACAAAAAAAACAAGTTTACTTTTTTATCGCTACTTTGGAGTCTTTCACATCAAGTATTGTTTCCATGACAACAAGTCACTCACATTTTTTACAAATCAAGATACTTTTTTATAACTAGTTTGGAGTCTTCCACATCAAGTATCGTTTCTATGACAACAAGTCATTCGCATTTTTACAAATCAGGATACCTTTTTATAACTAGTTTGGAGTCTTTCGCATCAAGTATCGTTCTATGACAACAAGTCACTTGCATTTTTACAAATCAAGAAGGAATATGATAGTCCAAAAGTGACAAAACATGTAACACTTTAATAAGTAGTTATAAAAAAGTATATTCCTCTTTGATTTGTAAAAATGCGAGTGACTTGTTGTCATGGAAACGATACTTGATCTAAAAAAGTTAACTTATTTTTTTGTCACCTTCGGACTAGCATAGCCTTTTGTAAACAGGTCATTTCTGATATTCAGGCCTTTACTTTCCTCTTGTCACAAGTTAGATTTGTATTACAAGATACAAATACAGTGTCAAGTATTCCTTCTTGTGAATTTCGCTGAAAATCTTCTTTTTGAATTTATTTTATTTCAAGGAGGTGAATTTTTGTCAGTTGTGAACTGCGAACGGGCTTTAAGAATTTCCATAATGCCCGTGGGCATAACGGAGAGTTACGCCCGCACGTTAGCCAATCAGAGCACGCGTACTATCGTTGCCATATAATAAGGAGCCGTATTACACGGTTGAAAGCCGTATTACACTGTTGAAAACCGGTTACGAACAGGTTTTGTGCGCGCACTTGAATGGCTTCCCGATCGTGTGCTAGTCAAATCTCGTACGTTTTCTAGTGAATCTTGAAAAGAAAAGAAAACATTTTTGTTCGTCGTATAATAAATAACTCTAGATGTTTTTTCATGTAATGCTGGCGGATATTTTACTCGTTGCTCGCATTTTCCTCACCCCTGCCGGGCTCAGAAAAATACGTCCGCAACTCGTAAAATATCCGCCTGTATCACATAAAAAAACATCTAATGAGATATATGTATTCTAGCTGCTCTGCAATGTTTTGCCTTTACGTTTTGTGTCTGGAGCTTACGTTTTCCAAATTTCCAAGACAGCACGAGATGTTTTTGTTATGTAGATTATTTCTTTTGTTTTCATTTCACACGAAGTGATTCTTTAGCGCATGGCAAAAGCGCATGGCCGCGGTGTTGTCACCATCCTTAGATATCCTCAGGCTGACACATATATCTCCATTTTCATTTCTTTAAAATTCATAGAGCGTTTTTTTTACAGAAGAATAGTGCGTTATTATGAAGAAACATCATCGCCTTTTCCTGCCACTCACAGTCTTTATTTTCTTAACCTTATGTTACTTGGTTTTCCTTTCTAAATATGAGGGTGTGTCTACAAAACATGCGGATGGGATCTTACATGAAAGACAGTACATCGTGAATAACTCTAGCTATCCTTTACCAAAAGGATCAAGGATGATCATCAGTCAATCCACAATGTTACAACTTACAAGATAAAACTGTTCTTAGCTGTAATCTCTGCACCAGTGAGGCTGAGTCGTCGTATGGCGGTGAGAAAAACTTGGCTAAGTACCATTTCCAGCTATCCAGACATGGCTATGCGATTTTTTACAGATGGAAAAGGGTTGTCAAAAGAAATCTCACGACTACTCAGAAAGGAAAGAGAGACATACAGAGATCTAGAATTCATGCCATTGAAAGGGGGATACTTTTTAACTCACCGAATTATGTGGGCCATTTTCTGGACGTACGAGCACTCGATTTTGACTTCTTTTTAAAAACAGATGACGACTTCTTTGTATGCCTAAATCACCTGAACTATGAAATCCAGAAACGAGAAAAAGAGAAGGGATTGTTTTGGGGTTGGATGCATTGCGAAGGGAATGATTTGACTTGGATGGACGAAGGACTGATGATTCTAAGTCGCAACGTAGTCGACGAAATAATCAAAAGAAACAAAACCCTGATGTGTCATCCTCATGGTGACCAAGCATTTGCGATGTGGCTTATAGAGATAGAGAAGCAAGGTGTAGAGATTCGATGGTTGAAAGATAATGATCGTTTGATTCAAGATAGAAATATGTGGCCAGTGGATATGAATGTTCGACATCTTTGCCGGATGTGAGTCTTTGGTCGGATGTGAGGGTTGGAGTACTTCTCGAGGCGGTTGACAAAGCTAAGGGTGTCCCTGAGGGGGCGTCCGAAGATGATCTGGGCTGGCGATAGGTTGCAATCTGGGTCTGGCGTGTTTCGCAATTGTAAAATGGCCCGTAGGAAGCGGTCCTGGTCTAGGCTGCCTGTCGGTCCTGTATTCGACATTAGCAGGCGCTTAGCCGTCTTGACTGCGACTTCAGCCCTGCCGTTTGACTGTGGGAAGCTTACGGAGGACACGCGGTGTTTCACATCCCAGATTCGTAGAAAACCCTCAGTGCTGTTAGCAATGAATTCTGGGCCGCCGTCACTAGAGATCTCCTCTGGGAGGCCAAACGTTGCAAAGAAGGAGCGTAGATGGCGAATCAGACCTGCGGAGCCTGCGAGGTTGGTTCCGGCTGGGGAGCTGAGTACTTCTACCCAGCCGGAGAGGCGGTCTCCAACAACTAGGTAATGGTGGCCTTTGTAATCGAAGAAGTCGGCGAACACTGCTTCGAATGGGGTGGACGGTGGCGTGGTGGGAATGGGGGGTGTGGCTGCTTGTGATGGCGCATTCCTGTTACAGTCGGCACATTTCTCCCTCGTCTCACGAATATCCTTGGACATGCCCGGCCAGTAAACGATGGCGCGGGCTCGCTGTTTCATCGTGGATGTTCCTTGGTGGGCAGCGTGTAGGCTCTGCAGGATTTGTTGTCGTAGAGAAGAGGGGATAACCACGCGGTCTTGATACAGGAGGACACCTTCTTCTTGGTAGATGGATTTGCAAATGGGCCCAAGGTTTGCGAGGGCGGGGTCGTCGCTGTCGAGCGGCCCTCCTTTCTCGATTAGCTGGAGAAGATAACCCAGGGAAGCGTCGGCGGCTGTCTCTTTCGCTAGGAGGGTCCAGGAGATGACACCAAGCTCTTGGGCGTTGTCGCGAATTGTGGTCATAAGCGCTATCTCGGCCATGTCAGCGAGGTTTGGCGGCTCGAGGGGTTGCTATTTTCATGCTTGACTGGGACGGGTGTCTTGAGGTTGCGTCGGCGGCGTGGTTGCTCTTCCCTGGGAGGTGGTGGATCTCGAAGCGCCAAGGGAGGGTGCGTTGTTTGAGACAGAAGAGGCGTGAGTTTGTTATCTCATCCAGAGTACGGTCGCCGAAAATTTTCACGAGTGGTTTGTGGTCAGTTATGATGACCAGGTTGTCGCAGCCTTGCGTGAAGTATCGTGTTTGCTCCAAGCCCCAGGCCACTGCGAGTGCTTCTCCCTCGATGGCCGCGTAGCGCGTTTCTGCGGGTGACAGGAAACGGGAACTGGCGAGGGTGATTCTCCATCCACCAGAGCAGCAGTCAGGGATGTCAGAGGGGCAACTGCAGTGTTGCTGGAGGAGAAATAACCAATACCGCGTTTGGACCAGTCGGGGCGGAGGCAGGTGCGCTTGTGTATGTCGAAAATCTCGACTCCTTGGCGGATAGCTTCAACGATTGCTTCTTTAGAGGCCTGAAATGCTTCCTCGAGCTCTTTTGACCACGAGAACTTGCAGCGGGGGCTGAGGAATGGCTTGAAGGGTGCCATCGAGTCGCGCAGTTGTGCGTAATTGGAAACTTGGTTTACGAGACCGAACCAGCTCCTGATATCTGTGGTGCTTGTAGGAGAGGGGAAGTCTCTGATGGCGTCAAGGTACTTGGGGAGTGGCTCAATCGTGTCGTCCGAGACTCGAAATCCGGCGAAGTCCACGTTCCGCGATGCAAACTGAAACTTGTCGGGGTTGAGCACTATGCCTGCCTGGCCAACGCGGGTGAGGAAGTCGATAGTTCTCCACCAATGTTGTTCAAGGTCGCTGTCGTAATAAACTGTGTCCTTGCGCTCAAATTCAGCTAAGACGGCGTCGAATCGGCGATTATAACCGTCTCCCGATGACAGGAAGCCTTGAGGTGCCCTTGTGTAGCGCCAACGACCAAATGGCGTGATGAAAGTGGTCAAGGGGCGATCAGACACACGCAAAGGGACGCTGTGATAACCGTTCCAGGCGTCCGTAACGGTCTTCCACGTGTCCTTGGGGATGCGGCGGGCCAGATGGACCGGTGACTCCATCGCGAATGTTTCGCGTTGGCAGAACTTGTTCAGCGGTGAGAGGTCTACTGTTCGGCGAGGGGAACCGTCGTGTTTTCGTGTCATCACCATTCTGTGACACCATGGGGCGGGTTCGCCGTATGGGACGCGCTCGATTACGCCGAGGGCTTCATCGCGGAGGAGGTCTTCGTATACCTTCTGCTGCCAGTGGAGTGGTATGTTGGCTGGTGTGTGACAGGCCCGGGGTGTGGCCGTTGGATCGATGTGTATTTCTATGGGCGGGCCCTCCATGCTCGGCAGTGCTCGATGGGGACAGGTGTTAAACGTTGATGATCCGTATCTGTCGAGAAGCCAGGCTTTCATCTTGCCGTTGTTGTCGGGTGTGCAAGGGAATGGCAGCTCAGGAGGGCGTGGAGGCGCTGCTTCTCGCTGTGGACACGAGCACGTTATTTCATGTGAGGTGGCTGGTGCAGTGCAGCCGTCGTTAATGACACGTGTGGCGTTTGTAGTAGATGAAGTTGGAGCAGGGTTGATCTGTTCGCCAGGGTGATGTCTCCTACGTTGGGTGTCGATGACCTCACCAGGAGATGGGAAGCAGCGCGGCAGGAGTCCAAGGTTGAGCAGGGAGTCGTAAGACAAGTACATGTCTTTGACGGAACTGCTGACGTAGACCATGGAGAAGCATGAGGTAGTCGGTTTGTCGGGGGATTCTGTGCTGAGCTTTGCGAAGAAGGCTCCCGCTATGGATATGGGCGAGTGGTTGGCCGCCGAGAGACTGAGGTTGATAGGGTGGAGCTCGTCTTGCGAGAAACCACATGCGAGGAAATCAGACAGTGACCACAAGTCAGATTGTGCGCCAGTGTCTGCTACGGCGGAAACTGTAGCATGCATGTCTGATGTTGTATCGTTGGTGTCCCCCCCTGCTCCTGTTTTGTTGTGCCAACGATATGGTGATTGGAACCCTGGGATGGTCTCTCGGAGGCGAGCTCGCTTCCACTCCCCTTTAGAGAAGATGTGGTGATCCAATCGCACGGCCCGCTTGGCTAAGGTGGCATGTGTGTTGAGGGGGGGTGCTGTTGCCTCGCTCAGAAGCGATGATATCTAAGCGATGGGCTCGGATTCTGTGGCGTGGACCGCTGGGGCCTGGGGCGGGCGTTGTGGTCGTTTAGAGCGACGGTCCGCTCTGTAGTACTGAATGCACAGCTGGTGCGGCTTTTTGTTCCATCCTCTTGCCCCTTCAGTAAACAACTTGAATGATTTGGTGCAGCCGGGGCATCTCGCCTCTTTCGCCTGTTCCGTTGGGGAGGGGATTGCAACGGGGTCCGGTGACGATGTCTTCTGTTTTTTAAAGGAGGAGACGGCAGATAGCGAAGAGGAGGGGAGGGCATTCCGGGCCATCTCTTTGTTCTCCACGAGGGCGATGATTGTGTTTATCGGCTTCTCTAATATTCCCTCCAAGTCTAGGACTTCTCTGCGGATGTCGCTGTCATATAACCCATTCAAGATTACGTCGCGGATGATGTGGTCGGTGTAGTCCACCGAAAGGCCACAGCTACATTTGGTGCTGTAGGCACAAGTTTCAGCCTTCCCTCTTACTTTCGCTGAGTATGACCTGAATGACTCGTCTCTTTCTTGTCGTAGTTGAAGAAGGTCAGTGCGTAGCACGCAGGTTGCGACTGGGATAACGGCCAGGGAGCGCATTGCCTTCAGCAGTTGGGGCAGTGTTTCGGTGGTTGCGTTTGGGTTCGTCTTTAGAAGGCTGTCCCCAAGTTCGGTGCCAGCACACTGGAATAACTGGAAGGGGGCCGAGGCTTCGTCTATTCCGGACCCAGATCGGAAAACTTCCCACCGGCGTGTGAATACGTTCCACTCTTCTACTGTAACTCCGACATCGACTTGTGGGCGCTCGAGTTTCGGGCCTCTAGGTGCTGTGTTTATCGGAGCATGAGCTGTCACGGCTGGGGTTGGATTCCTGTGAGCCAGGTCATGGTTTGTCAAGAGAGCAATCGCCAATGGCTCTGTAACATCATCGGTCTGGAAGGTACAGTCTGGGACAGAGCATGCGACGACAACCATGGTGGAGTTATGACTGTTTCATGAAGAAAACTCCTCGATTGTAGATTGACTTTGACTTTTAGTCACAAACAATGATACAGTCCTACGGATTAAAATACAGAAAAGCAATGTAGCTGACAGGAGTAATCAATATGCTCTGAAATAAGATGACAAACTTACATAAACAAGTATATGTGTCCTCAAATACGATAAGTTAGTACATGGGAATTGTTCCGTGACTCGATTCAAGATGGCCGACCAGAGGGTGGTCAGCGGTTCGCTTGAGCCGATATGGGCGGCCGGCGGAAGTCCCTTCAGTTAACATTCATCGAGTGAAATGTTTTAGTATGGAATTTTGGCTGATACACTCGTCACGTCACCAGTCACGTGACATTTTCACTTTTCAAAGTTTAAAAATTTCTCCGGTGGTGAGTTTCACTCCTGTTTGAAAAATTACTAGCTAACAATATTTCTCTCTTTGGGTTCTACATAGTGACGTTTTTACGTGTGGAAAACGTTTGCTCCATTAAGGTGCTTTAAGAGGCTGATATATTAATTAGGTCACGTGACCTGATTCCGAGCCTTATATCTCGTTAACAGTAAATAATAGTTCAGCAGCCAAAACGGTACGATTTTTCTATTGCTGAGGTCTATCCATTTTCACCAAAGCTGTATTGTAAAGATGTTTTCTCCATCACCGGAAAAGCAATTTACTGTTTTGTCACGTGACATACCTTGGCCTTAATGTGCTTGAGTTCCCCCTCTAATTTATGACCAGTCCCTTAGTTGTAATTGCACAGTGCACACACAGTTTGGTTTAGACATAGCTTTTCATACCCTTGTCCCAGGGTGAAGTTTTCCGTGTTTTCGAACCAAGTTTGACGTCGTATTTGGGTTATATTTCAATGGTAGGAGGCCCCCGAAGCCCCACCTTTGGGACTGACGTTTTTGATTGATAGAACTGAGAATCCTAGTGAGTGTCCCCAGGTGAAGTTTCAACAAGAAACAGAGCAAGACTAGAATCACTGAGGCAAAAGGAACGACCATTGAAATCACCTAAATACGACTTCAACTTGGTTCGAAAACACGGAAACTTCACCCTGGGACCAGGGTAAGCTTTTCATGACTATTTATGCAATTTAAAATGGTGTACCTTTCATTGAGTTGTGTGATACAAAATCATGTAGCACCCCTATTAGTGATACCCATGGGAATTGATTTTGTTTTGATTAATTGCTCTAGATTTCCATGAACTGATGGAAGATTCCTCATATGAATCTCCATCTCCATCTTCATAATCCATAATCGTATTGTTATGTGTAATGCATGGTACATAGACATAGATAGTACTGACTGTGTGTGGTTCCAGAAAATATCCCCCCTCCACGGAAGGGATTGGAAATGCCAGAGTGGTTGGGGGGTCATTATCCTGACTTTTTCCATACAAATACTGTACTTTATTTTATTTATTTATTTTATTTATTATTATTTTTTTTTTGGGGGGGGGGGGGGGGGGGGTACTTTAGAGTCTTGTTTTAGAGTCTTCCCTTCACGAGATATTATTTTTTTCAAGCAAAGATGACGTCATCGATGACGTCACATCACGTGACCACTTCATTTCGCTGATCTGATGATATAGACTACACTACCAAAGTTTGGTTGTTTTAGAGTCTTCCCTTCACGAGATATTAATTTTTCAAGCCTAGATGACGTCATCGGTGACGTCAGATCACGTGACCACTTCATTTCGCTCATCTGGTGACCTAGACTACACTAATCAAGTTTGGTTGTTTTAGAGTCTTCCCTTCACAAGATATTAATTTTTGAATCATTGATGACGTCATCGATGACGTCACATCACGTGACCGTGTTACAGCACCCCCCTTGTGGCATAGACAAAATATCCCAAGTTTGGTTGTCCTAGCATGTTCCCTTGAGGAGATATAATTTTTTCTTTGCGTACCACAGGGTTCCCATGTGTACACGGACGGCGGACACTATAGGTTTAATACCAGAGAAATAAAGAAAAAATCATATCTCCCGAAGGGAAGCTTCTATAGAAGCCAAACTTGGACAAACTTTCAAAGACCACAAGAGGAACTCTGCACCAAAGTCACGTGCCCTTTAGTCATCAATGACGTCATCAAAATGATCCATAATGCCCGTGACGTTCAAAAATCAACTCGATAGTATACGTTTTTCCCTTAGGTATGGTGCTCCGCTTGCGCGGGCCTTTGGCCCGCGCTGGAGCTCCGCTATTAATCGACGACAAACACAAAGAAAATAGAAAACCGGTTAAAATCAACGTACGTATTTTTATCAGATCATCGTACTATGTTTTATGTTGGATATCCTAATAGTGCGGTTATTAGTCATTTTTTTGCTTTCAAGTGAGAGGCAGGCTGATGGGCTGTCTCGTGGCTTCTTCATAAGCGCCTGGAGGGACATGATCCTCTGTTTATAAACATCACAGACATGAGCAATAATAGCGTTATGCCCGAGCCATTGCTCCCTATTTTAAGCGTGCTAGCCAAGCGCTCGAGCAAATTTGACTGTTTAAAAAAGGAAATGCTTCTGATTAGAGAGCTCCGACGACCAACTCTCAACGTGCAGGGCCCGCGCAGAGTGACTCGATCACTGTCAAAGTGTTTGTTTAGTCCAATGTAATTTACCACCTATTGTAGCGGAACTCCCCGTGTCGAAGGCACGGAGTGGATCAACGTCACATGAGAAAGCAACCCATCCTAGCCAAAACGATACGTTCAGCGGCTTACGAAAACATCGCGGGCTCTTATTTACGCATGCGCACTTGCGTTAGTGGCGACCCGTGTACACAGCCAATCACAGTCCGTCTTGGATCACTGAGCGCGCGCGTCATTTTGTCCTCCAGCACAGCGCCGCTTTGACGCGGTGCTTGGCAGAGGACACGGATCGGAAGTCGCTCCTTCATTTTCCCTCCGAAAAAACTCACAAAACACGCGCCCGCGTCGGCTCACTCGAGTTCATTGAGACGAAATTTTTGTTGAGTCATTTTGGAGAAACTATGAGGGAGTTGCAAAAGATTCAAAGGCTAGTAGATTGCAGAATACCGGCCCACGGCAAAGCAAACTTCGGCGTTCTTCTGAAGAAAAACAACAGTTTCTTTCGTAAAAGCTGCAAACGACGTGTTCTTCGAATACTCATATGAGATCTACGAACAGGGAGCCAGAACTGGATTGAACAGGATTGACAATAACATGGCCTAGATAATGGCTACGTCGAAGCGCCGTCAAGAAATCGAGTAATTTTGACACAAACTGGAAACAATTTTTAGATAGAGTATTACAAAACCAATGTCCTTGTTTGCAGCATTTTTTGAAAGGTCTTGATAAAATAAAGAATTGGTGATAACACCGAGACGAAATTCCCAAGGAAACCTGAGAAATAATATTTCAAAGTTGTGAAGGAATGGTTTTGGCTGTTGATGTTTGTTTCATGGTGCTGTCAACCTATTTAAATTATATGAATTTGGACAAATTTCAGGATTCATTTTCGACATTTGGTGTACTGTGTAAGAAATGATTTATTTAGATCACATATCAACAGCAGAAGACAGAAGTCTACATTATGATGTAAATTATTTTGTTCCAATAATTTTTTCCCATCGTTGCTCGATCTACAAATGGTTTATTTCCTAATTTTACAATGTTCAATGAATCTAATGAACACTAAATTTATAGATACGAATAACTCAAATCGAGCCTCTGCACCACTTCAACTGTTTGGATAAACAGCTCATCTGGCAAATATGAACATTTAGGAAGCGCCCGAATGGTAAAGAAAACCTTTTTAGAGTTGTTGTTGTTTTCGATCGAAAGTGTTCTTGATAACGCACTTCCTCATGCACTGATCGTTGATGAATTTATTGGAGTTTCTTGGGTTATATATCACAACAACAGATATCTCACAACATATAAGGGCGCCTTTGCATGCAAATCCCAAATCGTTGATAAATCCCCGAGTTGCAGCCAGAAGAATATTGTTCAGTCTTCCATATCTAATGGTACTGTTGTAGGAATCCATTGACCCTGTGGAAATTCAAGGGTCAAAAGCTAGAAACCCTTGGAAATTCAAGTGTCAAACACAGCGACCGAATTTCCAGGTTCCTCGATAGGATGGTAACGGATATTATATGGAACAGCACATTCAGCGTCGTGCAACCAAATACAATTTGGCTCGACGTTAGCGCGGCAGTTGCTCTAGTATTTGTTTAGAAGATAACGTCGAGCCAGCGTCGAGATTAGTCAAAAACTAATTTTCTTGTTTGACCAAGTACAGCCGATTGCGTTTGAGCGTTTTACCCTAACAGTTCGCACGTTACGTTTGAACGTTTGAAAGTTGCGTTGTGAGACAAAAAGTCGGACGTTTCCAAGGGCAACCGTCATGTGTATTTTTCATTGACCAATCAGAGAGGACAGAACTCTTGGTTCGCCATAGAAACGTATCGTTTCATCCTAGAAACGCAAGTTTCAAACGTTCAAACATAACGTGCGAACTGTTAGGGTAAAACGCTCAAACGCAATCGGCTGTACTAGTCCGTCAGAATTTAATAGAACCACCAAGTTTTGTATCATCTTTGATGACCCTAAGGTGGGCTCCAAAAGCGTGCCAACGATTTTCTTCCAATTTTATGACGCTTTTTCTTTCAGTTCGAGCTTTTTCGGTTACTATCTAACTTCAAAAAGCAATAAAACCCTAAATATCGAATGCGGGTTGTGAGTAAAAGGTGCGGGTCGCGAGTAAAAGGTGCGGATCGCGAGTGAAAGGTGCGAGTGCGGGTTAAAAAGCTGCGGGTCGCGAGTAAAAGGTGCGGGTCGCGAGTAAAAGGTGCGGGTCGCGAGTAAAAGGTGCGGGTTGCGAGTAAAAGGTGCGGGTCGCGAGTAAAAGGTGCGGATCGCGAGTGAAAGGTGCTAGTGCGGGTTAAAAGCTGCGGGTCGCGAGTAAAAGGTGCGGGTCGCGAGTAAAAGGTGCGTGTCGCGAGTAAAAGATGCGGGTCGCGAGTAATAGGCGCGAGTGCGGGTTAAAAGGTGCGGGTCGCGAGTAAAAGGTGCGGGTCGCGAGTAAAAGGTGCGGGTCGCGAGTAAAAGGTGCGGGTCTCGAGTAAAAAGTTCGGGTCTCGAGTAAACGGTGCGAGTGCGGGTTAAAAGGTGCTGCAGCTGTTTAGAAGGTGCGGGTCTTGAAAATTGTCTAAAAATTTTCAAATCAAACTGGTTATTTCGGGCACTTAGTAAAGCTGTATTTAGACGTCGTGTTATTGTACCAGGAGCTTATAATTCGTAATCCCATGTTCTAGCTATCTAAATAGTTATCGCCAGAAACATATAGATACATTTTACTTTGTTGATGTGTAGGGTGCCAAAGAAAACAACAAAAGTTGAAGTCGAAGCCATTTGGAGAGGTCTTTTAGAGCATTCATTATTTAGAATTATCTACAGCGGAGTCAGAAACTGAATAACGCCTTCAGTGTTTTCAATTGTCAAGCGTCCACGACAATCAACTCATCACCATACTAACACGGGAGATTTCACGTGCATCACCAGAGGTGTAATCTATTGCATCTCCTGCTGTAAATGCTCCACCAAAGTGTACATCGGGGAGACAAAGCGGAAATGACCTGCTTAGATCACTAAATCTCAAATAGTAAGGTCAGGTTAACTCAGATAAGCTTGATTTTTTGGCATACAGACTAGTTATCTGATTAACAACAAAATATCAAAAATGACTTTTTTCTAATGGATCCGTCTTGGAGATATTAGGCTCTAAACTTTGGTTTTTGTACCATTTTATGGGAGAATTAATACTTTGATCAGGAATTATGCAAACTTTGCTCGATCATATCTAAAATTCATATTCTTCAAATTTCTTTAAAATTTGGAATTAAGCTTTTAGCCATAGAAACTCTTTGTATACAGAATCTTGAGCTTATATATTGAAATATGGCGAAGTTAGAGATTTCATTTTTGGTCATTTCCGCTCTGTCCATCGGGGAGACAAAGACTTTGCGACCGCTTCAGAGCCCACCGCATAGATGTGAAGAACCGATGAACCGAACTCCCAGTTCCAGCGCACTTTACTGGTGAGAATCACACTGAACGCGATATGATGGTTGCCGTTTTACGGGCTGGTCTCCTCAACGACGAGCAACGCAAACGGGAGGAATCAAGACTCATAACCAAGTACAAAACCATGGCCCCATTCAGGATAAACCTAAACACCGGGCTTCCTGTGGTTCAACCACAAGCGCACGAACAGTAAGCGCGCGCGAAAAGTTTGACCTGTTTTAACGCGTGAGAATTTAAAGTCACTCTGTTAAAGCTTGAAAAAGACAGCATTGCCGAAACGTTGGTGTTCAAAAACGACACAAACAGCGTTACAAACGCTGCGCAATCTCTTTTATTGATAAACATTTAACTTCCGGTGTACAAAACAACCCGTCCGATCTCGTGTGTAAGAAGGCAACCATCAGCGGACGAGGATTTGACGGGTCGCCTAGGCAGTTGCTGGGTCGGCCCAGGTGGAGTGTATTGGACATACCTGACAAGGTGCGGCGTCACGCGTGCAGTTATTTATCAACGTATCCAATCTTTGACGTCATCGATGGGATAAATCGCTTTCCTTTAAAAAACATAGATAATTCGCTGGTGGCGCTCAACCAATCAGATGCAGGAAAAGATGCGTTATCCGCCGAAGGGAAGCTGAGGTGGATAACACAAACTCGAGGCGTTGACAAATCTCAGTATCATGCGAAAGCCGAATGTAATAATTGTTCTATTATTCACCAACTAGTAATTCTTACCAAGCTAAGCGAAGTCGAAGATGAGGCCTTTCTTGGCGCTAAAACGGTTTTCAACTTCAGCCTACGTCCATTGGTATTTTCCTTTTCGTATTCTTTTCAAATAGCCATAATTGATGTATAGATATCCTGAGAAATGATCTCTCGGCAAAAATAATAACAGATTCAACGAGAATATTGGCAAAATTGGCTTTCGCTTCTGAAGCGAAACCCCATGGCGCCAAAACCTATTGGCTTGCATTATGACGTCATTTCAGTGCATCAATCCTAATGTCTGCAGAGTTCGTCACGAACTGCGCGCCAACAAGATTTCGCAGCCAATCAGAATCGGATTATGGCGTGGCTGAAGATTTATAAATAGAGAATAATACATGGGCGCGCGGAGATATGGAATTTATCTTCGAGTGTTCACATTGATTTCGAACGAGTGAGCGCAGCGAACGAGTGAGATATCAAAAGTGAACACGAGAAGATAAATTCCATGGAGTTGTTCCGCGTAATAACGTTAGAGATGCTCTTGGGATAAATGCTAAATATGGTTTAATATGGTTTAAATAAAAAAAAATAACGTTAGAGATGCAAATGAAGCGAGCCTTTTGTTTCCAATTGATTCTGGTCAACCGGAAACAAAAGGTTTGCCTCATTTGCATCTCCAAGTTTCCTACGCGGAATAACTCCAATATCTCCAAGCGTCCATGTATTATTCTGTTTCTTATATAAACAAGAAACACTGCCATGCTCTAGGGAAGCGCCTTTTTTGGCCACGAGGAAGAAAACATATTGGCTGATATTTTCACATTTAAAAGTATCGTATTTTCACATGTGAAAATATACGGTTTTTCTCAGTGGCAGAAATCCCTGTAAAACACTGATGTTTATATATAATATGTTTTATCATGGAGTTATTCTGCGTTTCCGGGAAACGTTGTCACCCAAAAAGCCTACACGAGTGAAGCGCAAAGGATAATAGGGACATCTAAACTGCTACTGTTTGATCTGATTTCAGACAGTTATCGTAACCACAGGTAAAATCATTAAATTTCAGCATATTTCTAAGCCTGTTAATTTCTAATATTTTACAGAAATTCAAATAAATATTTACCCATACTCCTAGCGCACCAAGCTTTGTTGCTTTTTCCAGTGACAACGTATCCCGGAAACGGTATCATATGTTATTTACTGGCTGGGAGTTCCGTATAGGGAAACTGTGACCGAGGGCTGGAAAATGTTGACACGGGCCGGAGGCCAGAGATAGGAAAATATCGCCCCCGCGCGCGCGCTCTGAGAACCAATCAGAATGCGGAATTCGTTACCGTGTCCTCGAGGAAAAAAAAATGTCAGTTAAACAGTTTTCAGTTTCCCCCTTTTTCACAATCGAGGTCTCACATCACATTATATTTACCTTATTATTTACCTAAAGCCGGTAAATAACTTATTTAGTTTTTTCCAACCCTAAAATTTGTTATTTTTTTTCGATGAGAGCAAGCGCGCGCGCGCAGCTCTAAGAACCAATCAGAATGCAGAATTCGTTACCGTGCCCTCTAAAAAAAATAAAGCAGATTATTTTGTTTTTATCCGTTTATTTGGTATTCAAAAGATTATATTAAAACTGATATTTCTACAAAGATCTCAGTGTACAAACAACAAGAATTTTCTCGTTTATGTCAATGTATAGGAGTGCAAATAATCCATTACTTTGAGTAAGAATCTCCAATAATAGGTCCTTCACCATCAGGCTTAGTAAAGTGTCTCATTTTTTTTAGAAACACGGTTCCCACAGAACTGAAAGTGCGTATATATGATAGGACTCCATGCTGTCCAATTAAGAAAACATTGGATGAAAAAATTCCGAAGAAGCTCCAAGGATTTTTTTAAATTCTATTTTGTCTTAATTGGACAAGCATGGAGTCCTATCATTTGATAATTATGTAGCACCCAGGCTTGTCAAATAATTTAAAGCGCGCGCATATTTCCAAACTGTCCAATTTGAGCGCGCGCGATCCAATTTAGGAGATTGGATTGTCAACATAAGAAAATATTCCACGCTCTGACAATATTGGGTTTTGTCGGTGGCTTTTTAACAAATATTCCTCGAGCCCGAATGGGCTCTGAACAAATAGGCTATTGACTCAGAGGCCACGAGGGCGACAGAAATAATTGTTTTCTCAAATCACACTAGTAGGTCAATTTGTAGCAAAATACATTTTCTGGTCTGGCCATTTGCCATTTTCTGGCTTTCAAATCCGACACTTTTCGCTACTAGTAGGCTATAACTTATAGCCTAATAGTAGCTCAACCAATCAGAACGCAGCATTGTCAAAGACCACTAGGGGTGATTTGACTAACTAATATTAGTGTAAACCAACTAATGGTCTATTACAAATCCTGCATTCTGATTGGCTGAGCTACTAATGGTCTATTAGTGATAGACCGTGCTGGCAAAACCACCACCTTTCTGCAAGAAAACTTGATTTTTCAACATGGAATTCATTGCCAAACTGACCAACTAGTTGGTTTATACTAAAACAATTAGACCCGTCCTCATGTGCTATGATATCAATAGTTATTCATCATAGCACATTCGGCCTTGAGGTCTAATTGTTAAATATACGGGGTAATATCACCTGCAAAGCAAATGGATGAAATAAAACATCAGCTGGTAAACCTGTCTGTAGCCCCCAAAGTAAACAAATACACAGAAACCAATGACATTTTGTTACTAAAAATAGACACTGTTTTGGCACTGATGGGAACAGCACTAGTGCGAGATTCTACTCTTTGTAATGGACTCCTGGGAGTGCTCGTTTACTAGTATGATTGATTGTTTCATATAAAAATAACGTCGTTTGTATATACACGTTCCAATGCTAAGTGTTCCAGAAGTTTCTCTAGCTCGTGGTAGCGCAGCTTCTTGAACGTTTATTCTCGTCTACCATTGCCTTTAAACTTGTCAGACGGCTGCACCTCTCACGCGACGTACTCTGAAAAAGGCAATAGACGTACGGAATGAGATTAGACGTACGGAATGCCATTAGGCGTACGAAATGACATTAGACGTACGGAATGCCCTTAGGCGTACGGAATGACATTAGGCATACGGAATGACATTAGACGTACGGAATGACATCAGACGTACGGGATGCGCTTAGGCATACGGAATGACATTAGACGTACGGAATGCCATTAGGCGTACGAAATGACATTAGACGTACGGAATGCCCTTAGGCGTACGGAATGACATTAGGCTACGTAATGACATTAGACGTATGGAATGACATCAGACGTACGGAATGCCCTTAGGCATTCGGAATGACACCAGACGTACGGAATGACATTAGACGTACGGAATGACATTAGACGTACGTAATGCCCCTAGGCGTACAGAATGACAGGCGTACGGAATGACATCAGACTTACAGAATGACATCAGACGTACGGAATGCCATTAGGCGTACGGAATGACATTAGGCGTACGTAATGACATTAGACGTACGGAATAACGCTAGACGTACGGAATATCGTTAGACGTACGGAATATATGACATCAGACGTACGGAATGACGCTAGACGTACGGAATGACATTAGGCGTACGAAATGACATTAGACGTACGGAATGACATTAGGCGTACGGAATGCCGTTAGACGTACGGAATGACGTTAGACGTACGGAATGACATTATAATATCTACATACCATACACGACATAACCCAAAAATGGCAAGATTTCTACCCTAAAGTCAGGTAACGTCAGATAGGCTTGATTCTTTGCATAGAGAATCCTTGTACAATAAGAAACAAAATATCAAATATGACTTTTTTCTAATGGATCCGTCTTTAAGATATGAGCTGCTAAAATTTGGTCACTGCATCGTTTTATAGCAAAATTTGCACAATTCTACCAAAAAATGTCAAAAAGTGCTGCAGCAACAAAAGTGTAATCCCTCATATCTTAAAGACGGATCCGTTAGAAAAAAGTCATATTTGATATTTTGTTTCTTAGTACGTAAAGAATCAAGCCTATCTGACTTTACCTGACTTTAGGGTAGAAGTCTTGCCATTTTTGGGTTCTGCCACCATACACAGGGAATTTCTACAGAAACCCATGTGGGAAAACCGGAATTTCCCAAGGCACACACATGGGAAGTGTTCGGGATTCACATGGATAGCCATGGGAAATCCGAACACTTCCCATTCTTCTACTATGAAAACTTTTAGAACCTTAAATGATATACAAGTTTCCCACAAAAGGCATAAAGGTACACATTGCTGCTCATGCACATCTTTTAGAAGATGTTTTCTCTGCTTGTTGTTTAATTGATCGACGGATATCAAAACGCCGTTTGGCGATCATGAAATTGAAAAGTTAGAGTTCGCAGTATTGTGAAAACCGCTGTAAGGTAGCAGTGTTATTTACGAAAGTTCTTACGTGGTTTGTAATCTGGATTGTATTTTCCGATGTCCATGGGTCCGCCTCTGTCTTGTATCAGCTTCTTCACCCTAAGAAAAACATATATCACTTATTAGAAGTTTGCTATAACAGAAATGTAAAGGCGCTAAAGAAGATCACTTATTATTATTATTAAGTACGAGTTCCTATTTACGAGTCAATAGATTTATAGTGTTTCGACGGTGTAGGTACGCAAGTCATTAATATAAAATTCGTTTTTGACGATGAAAGCGTGCGTGAGTGCTTTCCGTCGTTAGAAGAGCTGGTCATTTGAGTTTTCCATCACTCGAAACTGGCCAAAAGTTATTCTAGAAACTTCCTGCTGCTGCGTCTAATTTACATATACAAGGAAAAATGGCTGTTTTCAGCAAACAGCAAATACATTTCCTTAAATAGCACTAGCACCCTCCAGACAGGATATTTGTTTAAGAGGTAATAGTTTCCTGGCCTCGTTATTATTATTTTTAGATCTTTGCCAAACGTGTCACTAAAAATAGTCCCAGGTTGGAAAATTGATTTTAGCCCTAAGGGATAGCAAATTTGTTGTGGCAACATTTTTTAACTCTAAAATATAGCAAAACCTGCAAATGAATTTTAGCTTTTGTGGCTTTTATACTGTTCTCAAGTTTGCTATAATTAAAGAAAATTGTTCTAACATTTGCGTGAGACGGGCCCCTAAATTATCACATTTGATGTTTTGAAATCCTGATACCTTTAAGGGATAGCTCCCCCCTCCCTCCCCACAAGTGCTAGTAGTCCCATCGATAGGAAACGCAACAATTACTTCAGCTTTGACGAGACATACACAGGGAATTTCTGCAGAAACCCATCCATTTCCCAAGGCACGCATGGGAAGTGTTCGGAATTCACATGGATAGCCATGGGAAATCGGCACACTTCCCAGTCTTCTACCATGGGCAATTCAGCTTTTCCCATGGATACGGGTTACTGCAGACAAACGCAATAATAATAACTTCAGCATCTCTTACTTTTTCTTGAGCATAATGTAAAGGACGAGGAGCACAATACAGAAGACAAAGAGCGCCAGAATCAACAACCCGTAAAACAGGAACGTCGCTTGTGGGTGCATCACTTCCGCCCACAAATTATCGTTGGCGGCGCCACCTTCCGGCTCTGGCTTTGTGCATGCTGTTGTTTCTGGTTCAGGTTCAGTTGTTGGCTCGGCGGTGACCATTTTGGATCTGCAAGAATTCGATTGGATAAGGCATGTGCAGGGCAAAATTCCAAATTCTTGGTTTGCACTCATTCCCATGTGAATAAAATCACAAAAGCGCAGCGGCCATGTTGGTGTACAGAACAAAGAGCAACAAATGAATTTTCTTTACCAACATGGCTGCCAATGACGTCACGTGCAAACCAGCAATAGCAAAGCATTACCTAAACATGTCATTATTATTATTATTATGAATGGGGTATAAGAGGTGAAGCTACAGTTTGTTTGAGGACGTAACGTGGCGAAGGACAATCCCTTACACTTATAATTAAGAGTGCAATGCGTCCATCGTGCAGAGGGGGCATCGGGTTACTTTTTCACCACAGCTTTTGAAATATTGATTCAATATGTGCCATTATATACTTGCTGCAAACTCCCATTCAGTTCACTGCAAATCCGTTATCCGTTTATAGCTTAATTAAGTCGTTGTTTCGCATGCATTTCGCATGTTTCGCCGTATTTTCGAAATGTCTCTTTGGGCTTGGAATTTGGGGATTTTCTGCTCCGATATTTAGAGTAGACAATATTAATATACCATATCATTTGTTTTTTAATTGTTTACGAGTATAGACCCAAGTTTCCTGATAGCAAATGCCACTTTGTATTTTGTTCTGTGTTTTGACGTGGCCTCTGCACACAAATGTCACAACCTCGTACAACATTGTAAATTTTATTGTGAGTGAAATAAATAGATTGATTGATTGATTGATTGATGGTTTCACGATTTCTCGTACAATACACAACATTTTGCTCAAATTTCGATAGAAAATAAAGCCATTTAAAGGCCACAAAAAGGGATTTTGTGTAAGTTGATATTTTCTTGCTCACGCACAAACGTGATCGACCAGTTTCTCCAAGCTCATGCCATTTATTCACGCATGCAAAAAGAGAGATGGCATTTGTGTACAGAGGCTAACTTTTACGTAGTCGAGAAACACAAGAAAACACTAAAAATGAAATGCAGAGGGAGATCAAAGGTACTGCCTCTGCTTGCAGGGAGGACTCAAGGAAATCACTGGTAGACCTGAAGACTTTGTTACTATATTAAGATATGCTAATGTCTGCTAATTATTAAATCATGCACTTTTAATAAACTGTGAAACGGAAAAAAAAACATCTGACTTAGATGAATCATCATCTGCTCTGCATTTAAAACAGGAACAGACGTTAAATAGTGGGCATGTGAAGTGGTGAAACGATAATCAAATGAATAGCACGAGGGTTGCTGGAAAACACGAGAAAAGTTTGAAACTCGATCACAGGTGGCGTTTATAATGCGAGAATGCACAGTTCACCACCAATCAGAGCGCGCGTACTATCTTAGCTATTTTATATAATGTGATAAACGCACGGGGGATGTTGAAAAAACACTGGCGAGAAAAGTTTGAAACTCACGAGCCGTAGACGAGCAGTGAGTTTCAAACTTTTCTAGTGTTTTTCCATCATCCCAAGTGCGTTTATCGGATTATAAACAACTGAAATGGTTTTATAAAATAGCATTGCATCTGCCGTGCGTTTATAATGTAAGAATTGTACAGCTCTCAACCAATCAGAGCGCGCGTACTATCTTAGCTATTTTATAAAGAACGGTGTTTTGCTTTCGTTCGATATTAGAAGACGAATTACGTGTAGAAATCGCTAAATCAACATCTAAATACAAAGTTTCATATTTGATTCACCAAATTCAATAGAGAACATTGCTCTATATTCTCTAAATCAGCCGAAGGAAATGTATGTATTCTCCGCTTTGGTAATGTTGCTATGCTGTCAAATTGGCGAACACTGGCTCTTAAGTATCACTCGAGCTTCTTCAGTATTGATGGACTATTGCGTGTTAGTCACGAAATATTACAAAACAATAAAAGAAATAGAAGACGATAGCCCACCGAGAGAACAAAAGATGTACTTTGATTAAAAATGCAAAATTGATATGTTCTCCCCAGGACCCAATGCAAAATATCAACTTTCAAAAATACTTCGCCACATCCATTGCCTCTGGCATTTCTATAAGGCTCACGAATATTTGCCGTTTGTGCATAACCTGGATTATGGAGGACATAGTGATGAAAAAGTGCTCATCTTCAAAAGCCACAAAAAAGTATAATGAAAATATATTATATTTAAAGAAAATTTAATGAACAATTTTGTGGACAACGTCAACAACATTTCTTACGTAATAACAAGTTATCCAGACTAGTATCTTCTCAAAATCTCCCTCAAATTCCGTTATTTCCTTAGCAATTGGTTTTAAGAAAAGTTACACTTTTCAATGGAGCATTTTGTCGGCGATGATAATTTGTTAAAGGGTGTTAGGAATGACGTCAACGTTCGACCAAATTTGGCGGTTTTGTCTCGCATGAAATTATAAACTTTAAGGAACACACTTTTGCACTTAAGAAAATGTTTTTATTTTAGCTTGATGCAAAAACAAGAAGTAGAGAAGTAAAATGAAATATATCAACAGCGGAAATTTTTTTATTATAATGTTTTCTTTTATGAACTTACTTCTTCAGTGAAGTAAAAGCAGTACAGACTACAAGGGCTAACTTGAAGTAGCATCCACATAAATAAGGG
Source organism: Scolanthus callimorphus (assembly GCA_033964015.1). Classification (NCBI taxonomy): domain Eukaryota; kingdom Metazoa; phylum Cnidaria; class Anthozoa; order Actiniaria; family Edwardsiidae; genus Scolanthus; species Scolanthus callimorphus. The sequence goes on from JAWWUD010000049.1 coordinate 813,511, forward strand.
AGCATCCACATAATAAAGTGAAGTCTGAAACTTCTAATAGTTTTAGTATTGTTTGAATGTCAAACGCCATGAGATTATTAGCCATATGTTCCTGTCGCATGTGCTTGAAACTTGAAACCAGCAAATGCTGAATGAGTACTTTATCTTGCATTTTATCAATAACTATTTAATATTCGTCAATATGTTTTCGTTGACAGTGAATATAAAATATGGATAGCAATATACAAATTAAATCAGCAAATGTCATAAAGCATTGGATATAATGCACTGGTGCTACTGCCTTAGAAATACAGTTAGCAACAGATAGACTAAGTACCAGCGAAATCTCATATGCAATTGGTAAACCAGGGTCTACGTCGATGCGAAGATAAGATAGCATGAGCATACCAAATGAAATACCAACTATGTCATAAAGCATTCGATACTGCATAGGTGTTTCTTATTTCTAACTAACATCTTCATCTAATATTGTGGATCATTCTTGTGCGATAAGTTCAAAAGTAACTTCCATGAACATTGTATAGACCTTCAAACCTCACCTTCTCTATCAGTAGCCGGCGACTTTGTAGCGATGAAAACGTAGTGTTGCTTCACCCACTTTGAGTCGATAGTGTCGTCGCACCAGGGTAAATTTTTGTTTTATATTTTGCATACTTGAGAGGCTACTGAGTGAATCCACTCGTGACGTCAAAACAACATCACAAGATAACATAATTTTCCTTGTACCTAATCCAGTTTAATATTCATTGAACGTTCTTTTTTTTAAATGCACTTGCGAATTTATGTTATCTTTGAGTTTAAGAAGTGGAATTGGGAGAACGCAATAAGAAAACATTTGTTCTCAGATGGTCTCATCTCCCCATGAATCGAGCGGGAGAGAAGTGATGTTATTGAAAGTGTTCTCTGGCTCAGGCTCTGACAGCGCTTAGAAAAGAAGCGTATTATCAAACCAAAACCAAACGGATACAAAGGGCGATGGTAGGACGTAGTTTGCGCTTACTGCTCCATGACCAAGTTATTCATGAAACTAGTGAAGTAATTTCGGAATAACTTGTACTCCCATACTCACAACTCAATTTTTTTTTTGAGTTTTATTTTTAGGAATACATTTATTGTTTGGATTTCCTATGCCAGTAAAAACATCCAATAAAGAAAGCTCTGAGTGATTGGCTTCAAACAGACTTCTCTCTTTAGAATTAAGTGAGTTAAAGAAAAAGATTAAAACAATACAAGCTTTAAATTTTATTGATTTTTCTTGCGACACAACGCCTTGCTATTCCTCATATGTTTCTTTAAAAAGAACAAATAACAGACACACAGCGGAAAAACTAGACCATTAAACTTCCTCTATATTTTCTGGATGCTTCAACGCTTTCGGTTTGAACGAATAATTTGAGTAATGCCTAGAGGAATAGAACGTATCTAAAATGATTTGCCAAAACTTGGTACCAAAAGCACTCCCAAGAGATTATAAATCATAAAGCAATGCAACAAAGGTGGCTCCAGTTTGACAAGTTAAACAAAGAAATTTTGCGTTCAACTTCAAAGAGAAAGCATAACATACATACATTAGAGTCACCTTAATTAATGCTGTGTATGCCTCCAGGCGAGTCGTACTTAGCCAATACTCAATTTTGTTGAGTCATGCTGACTCTCATGCTTAACTATTCTCATCCTTAGCTGTGGCAATGACCAGCAATATCATATAGGACTGGGCGCCTTGGAAATATGTCGGTTTTAGGAGCGGTTGACTGCCCGAGATCACGCAAACAGTAGCCTGTAAACAGCCACTGAGTAGTGTTTTTTTTTTTTCCGCGAAATTTCTGTTCTTAATTCCCTGTTGGGTTGTTGGGTCTTCTCACAACATGCCTCGCGCGCAAAATTTTCGAGAAACATTGTCAATCAAATTGAACCAATCTAAAGGCATTTTTATCATTCATTCATCAGAATTTGACCATTGCATTGTTGACAGCTTTGAATAAAAGTAAACGGCCTCACACAAAAAACACGTTCCAGCGTCCAATCGCAGTCAAGTAAATTTACCCTCAATTAAGAAAAATGCCCTCGCTCTTAGCCAATCAACATTGAGTAATTTTGCCCTGTATAGTATAATTTAAAGAAATATCGCAAGAACTTGGATAGAAAATAGTTCTCTCTGAAAAAACGGGTAAAAACTTCATAAAATGGCAAGATTTTAAAACAGTTTGTTTCGAGTACCACTATAAGAAACGTTTCCTGTTATTAAGAAAATGCATCCCAGCGCGCAAGGGATTATGGTTGGCGGTGGGCCTTCAATATCAATGGTGTTTTATGTTTACAGGAGTCCAAGAACCGAACGTGGATATAGCTTGATAGGATAATTGTGATATTGGACGGGAGGGCTTGTTATACCGAGTACACGACAAAAGCCCCATTTGTTGTTTTAATTGTTTCGCTTTTTTTTTAAGCATGACACTTTCCACGATAAGAGGAAAAACTTATTATAGATAAGCTTTTATTCATTTGTTTCTTTTATTATTATTTGTCTGATCATTATCGTAAAGCGCCTAGAACAGAATTGTATAAACGCTATAAAAGCTCATTTATTATTATGATATTATCTCGAAAACAGCTTCGGCTAAAGCGATGTGGTGCCCTGGAGCCTAACCTGTCGACTACTTTTCTCGCGGGTTGCTATAACCATGGAGTTATTATGCGGGATAATAATAACTACATGCTATAACCTTCTATAAGAGCATCTACATATGTTTCTTTTTTTGCACGGCCCTCATAAAAAGCTGGTCATTAATGTAATCCAAATATTATGCTTTTTTAAAATTTAAAAGAGTGCAATTATATTATATTTTAATTATATAGCTTACGATTAATTTTATTATTATTGTTATCATTTTTAAAATCCTGATGAGTAACCATCGTGGTAAAAAAAAGGTATTATTATTGTATTAATATGAGTCTGGTTTTGTGTTCTTACTCGTCGCTACAAATTTATAGAGTGTAGCGCGAGACAGACAAAAATCTACATATTTATGACTTAAAGATAGAAATGGAATATGATCATATAAATTCCAATATCATTGGAAAATTATATTAGATGAAAGTAAAATCTCTGTTTCGAAAATAGAAATCAAGTAAAGTTTCGGGACACTACGGCATAATTTGGTATCAACTAACTTCGTAACAAGTTTGTATCATATATGCTGAATTTTCAATAAAATAAGTTTTTTTTGTCCCATGGTCTAGAGTTCTAGAAACACTCAAGGGATTTGTAACCGGCGAGTAAGCTCATGAATAACAAAGGACAAGAAAGCGAATTAAGTAGCGCTCCGTCCAAGAACGATAGCGTGAACGGCTATGGGGAATTTGAGTTATGCTTTGTGTAAAATATTAAATTGTTAAATTTCTAAAAAAAACTAATTGGCTTAGTCAACAAATCCTGGCCTTCTGATTGGTTGAAATTTGTTTTTGACCGATTTCGTAGCGAAATACTTCGTTTGCAGAGCTGAATTCTTTCCGAATAGGTCTTCCGGATATTTCATAGCATTTCGTTGTTCAAGAAAATCGAGTGTGAGCATGACTAGACGACCACTGTTTCCGCGGCCCTATTGTTTCCGCTATTGTTCTAAGACGGAGCGCTACTTAAAAATAATCCCGCGAGCAGTCTAAATTTGAACAGTAAACGGAAAATTCAGATATGGCTCCTTATCCAGAATTCACTTTAACGTACGCGTCATTGGTTTCCTCAGCACCATTAAGGAGCCTGTGTCAGCCGCCATTTTGACAGCATAGCAACATATCAAGTCGGAGAAAGCATCCATTTCCATCGGCTGATTTAGAGAATAATAGAGCAATGTTCTCGATTGAATTTGGTAAATCAAATCTGAAACTTGTTTTTAGATGTTTATTTAGAGGTTTCTACACGTAATTCGCCTTCTAATATCGAACGAAAACAATAACGAAGGAGTGGCTGACACGGGCTCTTTAAGGCATGGCTGACAAACGAATTGTCATAAAACCTAGGGGGTGTTCTAACTCCAGTACTTTCAACTGTTCGGTTATTTAAAGTTTTTCAGCCTGTGGGGGGTTGAAAAATAAGTAAATTTTGGATGCTGTTTTTATATGGCAACTTCAAATGTGACCTTTGAACTCGAAGGTAACGGTTTTTTTAAAAAGTGCTCCTGCGGACAGGGAAAGGCTTTAAATCCTGAAAATGTTTAAGTGCCAAGTCTGGGTATATATTGTTGATCTAATTGGAGAAGTTGACTTCTTCATCGGGAATCTTATTTTAGGACAATGTGAAATTCGATACCCTTCCATAACTTCTTATCCATATGTGTTGTGCATCATTTCCAATTAGAGTTACAAACATCAAGGTAAGTATTATTTTTTCCACTAATTAATTTTTTCCCTCTTATGTATTTTCACTGTCAGCATGGGCAGTTTTTAAAATTCCGTTTATAATGAGGTTCAAAGGTCACATTCCAGGTTGTCATAGAAACGATACTCAAGCTTTGTTAAGTTCTGGGCGCTCTGTAACATAAATTAAGTTTCGTAAAAATATTAGCAAAATTAATGCCATAAAAGTTGACCACGTTTTACCTTCCATAGCCATGCCTTAATAGCAAATCGTCGCAATAGACCTTTTTCCAAATGGCCGCCAAAATTAAAATCGATTTTTGTTAAAAATGAACACCAGCACTAGAACACACACCATCACTTAGTAAAACTACAAAATTTCACAGCATTATATCCATCTTCCGAGAAAACAAAAGTTATAAATGTGCAGATTTACAGACGTTCGTATGACTGGGGGTATGCGTCATACCCCAAGTCATACAACAATACAATCTCTGTAAAATTTTCTATTTTCAGACTCTGATTTCTCAGCCGACATGGCATTTGGCATAGCAAAAATTTAAAGGATTACTAATGTGAGGATACCCTTTCTAGTGCCAGTATTTGATTTTCAGTCGGTTTTATTTTAAGACATGTGAATTTGCGGCGGCCATTTTGGAAAAAGGTCTATTGCAAGCGTAGTCGCAAGCAACAAACCATCGAAGAAAAAATTAATTTTTCTTTGTAACTTCGACATCACGAAACTCCCTTTTAATAGAAGCAAGGATTTCCTTCCCTCTTTTTATAAAGAATGTTTGGAAGCATGGTCAGAAATAAATTAGCCTTGTATAGTCACTAAATATGATATAGCCAACCAGTTCATTTTCAATAACAAGTTTATATGCTGCAGCAATAAATCTTTATTTTCCCATGCACTTTTTAGGAACGGAATTTACAAAATTGGACATTTATTTGACAAGGTCCAAATTTAGCAACATACAGCACTAATATCAATTTCCTTAATCTTTTTCAGCTAAGGGGGTATTTGATGCCCATTTGATGCAATTCCTCGAGACTAGAAATCTCGATTAAAAACGTTCAAAGGAAACGTGTTTCGTCTCTTGTTACGCCCATGAGTTTAGATGACATTTCAATACATTCAGGTGACCAATATTTTTTATTGAACAAGTTAACATCAAACGCAATATACAATCTCTTTTTGTCAAAAATAACAAAACCTCCTACAGCTAAATCGTTTTATCATAATTACTTTTCCACATCATCTCTTGACTGGAAGAAGATATATTTAACCCCTTTCAAGTGTTCTATTGAAACCAAATTACGTGAATTTTAGTTTAAACTTCTTCATAGAATTATTTTTACAAACACTAAACTATATAAAAGTGGCAAAGTAGTCCCCCTCCTACTCTTTCTGTAATGATAGTGACGAGACGTTACAACATTTGTTTGTTTTTTTGCCCTTTTGTACGTGATTTCTGGAAAAGTATTCAAGAAGTTCAAGATAATGCAACATTCTGAAAAGAGACCTCAACGAAATGGATATTATTCTGGGTGTACTCGAACAAAACGATGACTTTCTCATTTTGAATCATATCATTTTGATTGCTAAATTCTTTATATTTACCTGCAGATTGAACGATCTTAAACCACATTCAAATTAGTGCACAGAAATGAATTTTGATTGCTAGGGAAAAGGACAACTCAGTTTTAAATGGAACAAATATTAAGTCTAATTTCTTGTATTATTCCCTATCAAATGAAGTCTCAGTTTTTTTTCCTCATCTGGTAAAATGGGATGTGTCAAGGGGTGGGTAAAAATGAAGGTTCTCAGCTGGTGAGTGGGAATTGTGTAAGGGTGGGAACGGGTGGGATTCAGTGTGAAAAAAAAAATGTAAAACAAAAAGTATAATAAATATTTATTTATATATATATATATAGATAAAAAGCAACAAACCAATGAAGTTGCTCATCAAATTGGTAAAGTGGTACTTCCACTCATTATAGCAGAGCTTGTATGCACTCCTACCTGCAGGTGGGAAATTTGTCGACGCTGACAAATGAATGTGGGCGCAGCCAAGAGGGCAGGCTTGCATGAAACAATGGCCATCGTGATAATTGTTGAATTCCGCCAATCAGGAAACACGGGATTGTCTCGTAGACTATTCGCCACTATTCACTTTGCCTTCGGAGAATAATTATTAATTATTTTGAGCCAAACATTATATGCCTCTTTTCATAAGCCCATGAAAGTTAACAAGTTTAACTACTGAGGGCGTTGCGCTGATGCTGTCACTAGGGAAGCGGCCAAAGCGCTTATTAGCTGGGAACCCATCAGCCCAAGAATTGTCACAGCAAAGTTCTCAACCAAGCAGAACAACATCAAGGTTAGTATATAGAGATTACTCCATGAGAAGACCCAAATTAGACAACATTAAAGGCAGCATTTTAGTCACCACGGACATTTCATGATAGGTATCTTTTAAGGTATCTTGTTTTTGTTGTTTAGGGTAACAAATTATTTGAGCCCCGCCATGTTTGGTATCTTTTAGGGGTGAAACTGAAACTTTCCGACGATGACCCCCGACCAAAAAATATTTCCCTATGTTGAAAAACGTATGGGCATCGAAAGAACTATCCCTTATAAGAACGAAACTTCGCATATTTGCGCTTGAACTGTTAGTTGTGTCAATATTAGGTCTCACCGGTGATGGTTGTTTGTTGTTGATGAATTTCGTAATCTTCAGTTTCAAAAATGCAGTGTTATCTTGGCCCACAAGAGCTTCTTGGGTGTAACGGTTGATGTCCTCTGGTGTGTCGAGTAGAACTAGGATTTTATTGTCCATCGCCGCGATCTCAAGCTCGCGCGTAGAGAGACGCTCCAGATGGCGCGCATTTCATCATTTGTGTCGCTTTCTTCGGAGATAAGTCGGCTTTACTTATGCCCTGCGTACAGTGACCACGAAAGGCTCCCCTGACTGATCTTAGCTTCGTCAGCTCTTTAGACATAACTCTTAAGGCCGGGTTTCGGCACCAATGTCGTGGATTTAGGAAATGATCAGATCGATTGGATTGAGAGTAGAGCGGATACAGTTATTGGATGAATTAGGGTTTATGACGTACATAATGTGTCCTAATTATTGTAATTGTTATATTTCCGACAAGATCCAATGTCAGGTCTGACCTGCTCTACGGTGCAGAGACCGTAGAGTTACAAACGTGGAGTTGGAAGCGGACAGGCGAGGAGACAACAGAAGTACAGATAAGAAGGAGGAAATGGGGTGGCTAGGCCATACGCTGCGAAAGCCATCAACTAATATCACAAGACAGGCTCTTCGCTGGAACACCCAGGGAAGATAAAACGAGGACGGGCGAGAACCAGTTGGAGGAGGGATCTGGAGTATGAGGTGCAGGGACTAGGGTTGAGTTGGACGGAGCTCGGAAGGAGGGCCCAGAATCGGGTGCGACGGAGGAAACTCATCGGTGGCCTATGCTCCGCAGGGAACGAAGGGCCTAAGTAAGTATATGTTGGTTTCTGTACAAATTTCCTGACCAATAAAATGGCGCCTGAGCGTTTTGGGGATCAAAACGCTACACTGAATCCTTAGTGACAGAACAACTGAAATCACACGAGTGGGTATTATTGGTTTCGGCCTTAAATTCCCATTCATGGGTTTTCCGATTCCCATGGATGTGTTTTTTCTTATTCTCAGCAATGGGAAATGATTTCCCATTCACGAACCTCTCTGTCCAACGCCATTTGTACCATTCCCATGCATGGGTTTTTGTTTCATTCATTCCCATCGATGGGAAGACGACAATTACCAGGGATGGGATTTGAATTCCCAATGTTCGGTAAGTAACAAAATTAAATCCCATCCATGGTATAATGTTCGATGGTTTTTTCCAATTCCCAACCAATTGTGAAACTCATAAATTCCCACACGTGTGATTATTTTCCCATCAATGGGATTGCTCTTCGGCATGGCAAATCGCAAGGCCACTCCGACCATGGTATTCCCAGCCGTGGTAATTGATGAAATTCCAATTCACGGGAAAACAGTTCCCAAGGAGTGTAGGTTTTGGTCGAGGGTCGAGTGTCGAGGGTAAGACGTCGAGGGTCGAGGGTAAAATGTCGAGGGTCGAGGGTAAAATGTCGAGGGTCGAGGGTAAAATGTCGAGGGTCGAGGGTAAATGTCCATTTTTTTTTCTTTTTCTCAGGGTCGATTTCTTTTTTAAATGCAAATTCTCGGTTTTCCCCGCTTTATTTCGCTCACATGCCCGCATGTTGGTGAAAGCGTTCTTGCAAATGTTTCTTCAGACTTGCCGCTACAAGTTTTCTTATCGCAGACATTTGTCAATCAAACCTTTTGCTTCGCTAATTAGACTGCACGTGAAGGGAAGCAAAATCTTCTGTTTAACCGTGGAAATCTCTAAAGTTAAACAGCAAAATTCGAAGCAAACTTGCCGAGTCTGAGTATTTTGGGCAAGAAAAGATTTTAATGTTTTGCTTTGATTCAATCTTCGGGAAAACCAAGATTTCCGCGGCATTTTCACAACCTATTTCTAGCGCTCACTTCACTAGAGTGCTTCGTGAAAAATCGCAAATGATATTCGACCTAACTTCATTTCGCTTCGTTTTATTGTGCAACCTATCCCTGAGTCTCCTAAAGTTAGCTGTAGTATAATGAGTAGCATGGAAGCAAAACTAGTAAGTGCTGGGTATAAAATCACGTCGGCGATTGCTTTTTCTGCGCTGGCAGCATATCGCAATGACTACCAACACTCCAGTTCATTGCCAGTTGAAGAACGCCGTGCTCAAAATCTTCGAAAAACACCAGTTCGATGAACGTAGAGTGGACTTCCTTTGGTTTGATATTATCTCAGACCAAAAGATTTTCTTGTTATTAATTCTCATTTGTGTTCTCCTGTATGAGCAAGATCCGCGTGCTTACACGCTCGGTACGAGCGTGGTGAGGAACCTTTCTGAGAAACTCCTGGCGAAAAAGCACAACAAATCTGCCACAGTTTTAGGGAATTTGATTTTGAAAAAGATTGCCCGAAATTTACGCCTGGAGTTTTCGGAAAACATTTTGTTTTATCCCGCTCCGCGAAGGTATCGAAAAAGGTGGGAAAATTCTCAGCACAACTGTGTCGGAGTCTATCCACGTATCAGTCAGGAAAACCAAAATTTGCATTCTTTAAAAAATTTCACATGTATCACGGGAAAAAATTATTTCATTTATTTGCAGAAAAAAATTGGACCCTCGACATTTTACCCTCGACCCTCGACATTTTACCCTCGACCCTCGACGTCTTACGCTCGACACTCGACCCTCGACCAAAACCTACACTCGTTCCCAAGATTAAATTTCTGCAGAAATTTCCTGTGAGAATGAGTATGTATAGCTTAGGACATTAGTAGAAACATGACAGTACATCTGGCTATGTCTGGAACATATGCATCTGAACACCAACTTGGTTATTGTGGATCTTATAAGATCGTGAGACAACTGGCGCCTGTGTTCAAGGTGCTCCAATAAATAGGCTTTTAAGTAATTAAAATTATTTTATAGCGATTAAAGACTTACATGGGCAGTTAAGCTGTCATTAGCATCTCATCTTCACAATTCATAACTCATATTCACATCTGCTGCACGGTTCAACGTTTTTCATTTGGCCGTGATATATATATCAAACGTACCACTACCTGCTCCCAGCGGACTTGAGCGTTGGCTGATGAAGGTCAGGGTCGTGTGTTCGAATCCACTGGAGTTATATGATTTTTTTCTTTTTAAATCACAAATGAACTAATTCCTGTGACTCATTTCTCTTGAGGCAGTATTGCCGGAAAAATACTTACATGGGCTGTAAAGCCGCCATTAGCATCTCATCATGACTTCGTAATTCACTATTTCTTATTCACAATTACTACACGGCACACAACTTTACGTTGAACTTCTTATAACGATTGAATATCAGCAGTATGTTTCTTTCTTATTACATTTCTTATTACAATTATATTTTAAGAATCTTATTTTAAGAATTTTGGCAATTTGAGGGGAGGGGTAATGAGATCCAAATTGGGTAGGGGTGTTCCGCTGAGGCTCTAGCACCTTCACCTGCATGTTTTTGACAGTCCTATATACTGTTTAAGACATTTATCACTATTGCACGTTTATGAAGAGGTCAAAACAATGGTACTTTTTAGGATGAGAAATGAGTATAAAAACATCTATTAAATGAATATATTTTACTAATGGACATAATTATTACGCTCTAGAAATAAATTAATTAATGAAATGAATAAAATCAAATAACTGTTATTTTCTATTTCTGAAACTTTGAACTATTTACATCCTTCTCTTTTTCGCTTGTTTTTTTTTCTTCACGTTTTTACCCTTCGTCTCTCTCTGCTTCTTTGTCCTCTCACCGCCTGCCTCGACTAGCTATGCTATTTGCAGGCGGTGTGCTGTCCTTGTAACATTTAAAAAAAGATATAATAAAGTTGAAGTTGAAGTTGAAGTTGAAGGAGACCGATTCTGTCAGGGGAGGTGGTGGGTTGCGGGACAAATTACCCCTCCCCACCCTCTAGACAGCGTAACAGGTCTGATCAAACAAGCGGTCCTGTTTATTTTTTGTTCGTAGAGGACACAGCCTTTTATTCTATGTACTATCGCTTATATTATGGTGCCTCAATACTGTGTTACGTTCCCAATAAAAACATCTATTAAATGAATATATTTTACTAATGGACATAATTATTACGCTCTAGAAATAAAATTATACAATTCACGTCAGTGATTATTAGTTCTAATCTACATTGGGCAGGCTGCATAGACTGACTCATAAATTAAGAATATTGTAGGTTTTTGTTTTGTAGATGTTTTGGAGCACATAATAGTTTACTTTAATTAGGCAGAGCAAACGAAACTGATGAAAGGATAATCCGAACGCACTTAAAGCAAAGGAAAGTGCACAAATTGTTACAACCGAAAAGCGTATTTGAGAGGATCTCAACGAAAATTTAATGTTTTTTAGATGCCTTGGCAGACAAGTACTCAATGCTTTTATCGCTAATTAACCAGTATATAGAAAATTGAATTATTGATATACTTGAGGGCAAGTCACGATATGAGGGAGTCTCCATATCATCATAACCAACATATAGTTTAGCTATATATCATAACATTTCCAAAATTACAATTCATATTTTGATTTGATTTTCAAGTAGAGTGCTGTGTTCCTGTTCGTAATATGTGAGTTGGCCGTTAGGGGCATTTATTGCAACCTGCAGGTGGGAGTACTAACACGCTACAAAGGGGATAGATATCTCAGTCTTATTAAGATGAAAAGTACTCTTGGGATTAAGCACTGCAATTTCCTCCTCTGAAAACAAGAAGATAAGATATATAGTTAAACTTCCTTTGCTCTGGGGAGAGAAGGCGTACGTGTCTTATCCAGATCCAACAAGACAAATGATTGCTTTTTAAGCCGTTCTTTTACATTTTCCAAGAAAATAATTATTTACTCAATGCCGTTGAAGAGTGAAGCGTCCTCCGACACAGAGGATGCGCACATTGGATGATAACACCGATAAATTACCTGTTATTTTCAGTAAAGCTGATATACAGGATACACAGAAATATTTTATCAATGTCAGCAATCAACCAAACGACAATGACGCTCGAGTTGATCTGATGTAATCAATCGAGGAACTTGCCAAAAAAGCTGTTCCAATAAATGCAGATACCGGACAGCGATAACAGTGCTAAGGCATTGCTATTCAACAAAAAGAGCTGTGTACAGTTCACTTAAAGGTAAGCCCTTGTAAGAATTTAAGCGTTTCACGGCCAAAAATATCATTCACTTTTGATATTTTGGAATTGTTGAAGGGTGTATTTCTAGGTTATGTTATGTTTGTTATGGTAAAATAGCCCATCTCGTGGAATGTCATGATGGGTTCCCTACCTGCTCTAACATTGTTCTATTGTATTAGAAACCCCAGTAGAAGTCATAATCAAAATTGTATTATTGATTAAGAGGTAGTCCTGATTAACATTCTCTCTAGGCTAACAGCATGATCACACAAGGGTGCATTTATAAACACTTCTGGGAGTTTCTCTCTATAACTGTATTACTGTTGACAAGAAAATCTAGGTAATTCCCTTTTGATCGGTCACCAACGGAGTCTCTCGTGGATCTTGGGTCTTTTAATCTCCTAGAGGTCGTAATTAAATCTGTATTAACGATAGGAAAATAATTCTGGGTACCAAACTCCTCTCCCGCTACGTGCTTGGTATCATATAGAGTTTTTGTTATAGATCCCTTTGACACAAGAATGAGCAGTGCTGAGTTTAAAATATTCATTTCTCTCGCACTAGTGTCATCAATATTAACTCCTCATGAACGAGCAACCTACAGCAAGCATTAACTTGTGCAGCTAGAGAATGAACTCTGCTGCTGTCTGTTTTATGATTTACAATTGAACCGAGATTTGAAAAGCCTTGATTCAGATAAAGAAACGTCAGATGTCAAGCTCGCGGAGAATTGCATGGCACAGTGTACCAGCAAATGTTTGGAAGTTTGTTGGAAGTAATATGAAACGAGTAAATTAGCCAAGAACATGCGAGAACAAGACAGAAAGTGAGAAGCGGAACACATTAATAACAACACTAATATATCAGGAGGAGCTTCCCCATTTCGCTGGTTCCGACAGTTTGCAGACAAAACAATCAACAAAGATGGAAAAAGCGATAACTTCTAATGAATCTACAAGGAATGGATCAATTGATATGCAAAAAGATGCCGGTGACGTCACACGAAATTTAAAGATTGCACAAATGTGCATCTATGCATTGTTCGTGGTTGTAGGTGTGTTTGTTAACACCCTCGTTTGTCGAACAATTTTGCTGCAACCAAAGAAGAGAACAAACGACTTGTTTATTTTGAACCTGGCTATAACGGATCTTGGCACATGCGCCGTGAGTGTACCGTTTGATATGGCTGAGAGGCTTACAGAGAAGTTCCCATTTGGGAAATTCATGTGTAATGTTATTTATCCTTTGCAAACAATATTGATAGCTACCTCGGTGTTTACTCTTCTGGCGATGAGCATAGAGCGCTATAAAGCTATCGTTACGCCTCTCAGACCAAAGCTACGTGGGAAGTTGGCAAAGGCAATGATGCTAGGTTCATGGGTGTTAGCTGTTGTGGTAGTCGTCCCTTATATTGCAATATTGGAGTTTAATAATGGCCTTTGCATAGAGAACTGGCCTCTGGAGATCCACGCCAAAGTGTACACCTTTACTTTGTTCATAATTCTTTATGTTGCTCCACTGACCGTCATAACAAGGTGCTATGCAAAGGTCCTCAGACGAATTCACAAAGACAAAAGGAACATTTCCAAACTTGCAGGGGCCTCGCTAAGACGGGGAGGCGCCGCGAAACGACGCGCAGAACAGAATCTGCGCATGGTAAAAATATTTGTGACCGCTGTTGTAGCATTTGCATTGTGTCTTCTTCCGAATCACGCAGCTTGGCTGTGGTATGATTTTGGCAGCGGAGGAAGTAAGCCCTACTTCGGAATTATTCTTATCTTCAGTGGTATTTCCATTTATGCTAACAGTTTAATTAATCCATTTATATTTGGAAAACTAAAGTTAAGGGCTAAGAACGGAAAGCAGTTGTTTTCTCTGCGGTCATTGTCAATTGATAAAGGGTCTGGTGGAAACTCGTGGTATGCAAGACAGCGATCACTATCCGTCGGCAGTTTTCCTCGAGGACCTTTTACAAGAAGAATGTCAAGAGACTCAATTGCACAGACTCAAAAGCCATGAATTCAAATAGGAACGATAAAAATGGGAAGCACAGCTGCCAGAATGCCCGAGGGGAATACTCCCCTAATTTTGGGCGGCGGTGCTCGTCGTACCTTTTAGTAAAATTCGAAAAAGTTTTATCAATATCACACTTGATGGTACATTTTAGGGGTGGAAATCAACACAGCTACGAACTTTGCCATTTTGATTAACCAAATGCGAGCAGAGAACACAAAACTGTGATCACCCTTTGCAAACACTGCCAACGAACTTTGGCGAGCAATCAGCAGTCGATATCATTGCGTGAGCAAGTCTTTGAGCGAACTACGAGCGAAAACGGATTTTGATGGACCATTTAAGAGCTCCTATGTTCTGACGCTAAACAATTGAATAACAAGATAAGGTGCCTCGCTCTACTTTAAGAAAAGTAAACAATAAAAATCAAACCAGGAACTTGTATATGAACAACAACAACCAAAGGTTGAGATTTATGTTAAACGCCATGGAAAAATGGTGTTTTGCTGACGTTTCGAGCGTTAGCCCTTCGTCGGAGCAAAAAAAAGGTACCCGTTTTTTTTTTTGCTCCGACGAAGGGCTTAACGCTCGAAACGTCAGCAAAACACCATTTTTCCACGGCGTTTGACATAAATCTCAACCTTTGGTTGTTGTTGTTCATGTTCACGTGTCCGCCGACGCAGACCACCTAGTTTTCCCGTAAAACTAGTCATACCAGGAACTTGTATACTACGATGTTCACTTTGGCCAAGAGCCACTACTAGGTTCAACTGATTATCAATCCGTTGTTGAGGTTTCTGAACACCTTCGGGGTATATCACATTGGTTACGAACGAAGAGATTAAGTGCGCTTCTGTGCACTACGTCCAAGCATCAATTTAATTGATTCAAGAGACAAATTAGTATTCAACTTTAGAAGGCGGACTAAAACGGAGCATAGCAACACGAGTGAGGGCATTTGTTTTTTCCTTTATATTTCACTGCACCAGAAATAATGGCGCCTTATAATCAATCAGACATTATGAAGAAAGATGACAAAATCCCATGCAATGGACAGTTTAAAGATCGAGAATTTGTAGGACGAATAATTTTGCTCCAAGCGTTGCTATGCAGATCAGTGTTATCTGGAAAAACTTCAAAGCGTGTGCAAACTTCTTCCGCAATTTATTACTTACTCGGCATTTTCCCAACGAAATGAAACCTCACACAATTTTTATCAATGTTTCCTTGAGATATTGTGCTATAATGAATGTTAATCCGGTTCGGTTTTAACATATTATTTCACAAGTTTTGATACCCACTTCACCTCAAAAGTTCCACATGAATAGGCTCATTGTCATGTTGTTGCTCCATGATATTGCTTGATAAATTTGAAACATTAATATGTTTGCCTCTTAAATTCATTTGGCACTAGCTTGATTTTCAAACGCAACACGCGGGCGCGCGTCATTGTGTATCGTGTGTGTAGCATTCTTGAACGAGAGGGCATTTGCAGTCTATACATTACAAAAGAAACCCCAAATCGCGAGCACAAATAACCAGGTTACTTTTTGATTAAATTTCCAGCTAGTGCCAAATGAATTTAAGAGGCAAACATATTAATGTATACGTCATCGATGACATCATACCACGTGACAACGCAGTTCCACCCCGCTTGAGATATTGTGCTATAATGAATGTTAATCCGGTTCGGTTTTAACATATTATTTCACAAGTTTTGATACCCACTTCACCTCAAACGTTCCACATGAATAGGCTCATTGTCATGTTGTTGCTCCATGATATTGCTTGATAAATTTGAAACATTAATATGTTTGCCTCTTAAATTCATTTGGCACTAGCTGGAAATGTAATCAAAAGTGACCTGGTTATTTGTGCTCGCGATTTGGGGTTTCTTTTGTAATGTATAGACTGCAAATGCCCTCTCGTTCAAGAATGCTACACACACGATACACAATGACGCGCGCCCGCGTGTTGCGTTTGAAAATCAAACGGTCACTGAATACGTAATAAAAGTGAAGAAACTAAAGCAAAAGGACTGCAAAAGGAAAGGTCAAATTGGTTTTAAAAGTACATTTTGGTAAATTAAAAATTGAGGTTTTGATTTAGATTGATACTTATTTTCCGTCACTACACTATCCATGGAGTACGCCCACGTGGGCGCAACAAGTTTTCATATCAAGTGTCAAAGTGGATGTTTCTAGTGTCTTTTTCTCTCATTAACACAGAAAAATATCTAACCGGGAGCTCCGCTTTTAGCCAGTGCCTAAATCTATATATTATCTTACTGGTGGAGAGCATGTAGCATGAAAGACACGACATAATATATAGATGTAGCCACTGGCTAAAAGCGGAGCTCCCGATTATATATGTTTCTGTGTTAATGAGATACAAAGGTTGCCACTACATAGCTGGCCTTGCACCGTCATACTATGTGACTAAGCATTTGCACCCCTTTTGCCACTTTGCTCATTTCACCCAAGTATGGTTGTCTGAGTTTCATTCCTTCCAAAGATATAAACCTTTTCTCATTTCATGACGTCATCGATGACATCATACCACGTGACAACGCAGTTCCACCCCGCTCGCCACTTGGATAACTTCACCCAAGTTTGATTGTCTGAGGTTCATACCTTCCTGAGATACGTTCTTTTTCTCCTATGATGACATCATCGATGACGTCATACCACGTGACCATGCAGTTGGACCCCCCTTGCCACTTAGACAACTTCACCCAAGTTTGGTGGTCTGCGGTTCAGTACATTCCCGAGATGTTCTTTTTCTCCTATGATGACGTCATCGATGACGTGATACCACGTGACCAGTCAGTTGTACCCCCCTTGCCACAACACAACTTCATCCAAATTTGGTTGTCTGAGGTTTTATACTGGAGAAACAGGGTTCAGCAGGAATGCAGGACATGCAGAAAGAAATTTTATGAGGGAAAAGTTGCGGCCCTGAAAGATAGTAATGTGAAGCGTTGGTGGAAAGAGATCAAAGGGTTGACAGGTCAGAGGGGTACTACAGACAGCTGGGCATATCAAATGTTGGACGAGAATGCCCCGACCCTTGCTGCTCTCGCTGAGTGCTTCAACTGTTTCCTCGCGGGATTGACTGCACACTTTTCTCCCCTTGACCCGGCGGATGGTGAGTTAGACCTTGATGTCCCAAGGGAGTTGCTAGTAGAGCAAAGGACGGTGTACAAGGCACTGCGACAGATAAAACCCACAAGTCTCCAGGTCCGAGCCCGATTCCTAATAAGATCTTAAAGAGTTTGCTATGAAATTGTGTCCTGTCCTGTCCTGAAGGCTGGTGTAGTTGAAGAGGATATAGTCTTGGTGTACTCCAGCCTGATTCGCTCAGTGCTGGGGTATGCCTCTCCAGTCTGGGCTAACTTTCCAGAATACTTAAGTTTACTAGTTGAGGGTGTGCAAAAAAGCCTATATATCATCTATCCTGGGTTTTCATACGAAGACGCACTTGTGCGCTGTGGTCTCCATACTCTCTCGGATCGGCGCCACGCAGCTGGCACTAAGTTTATCCAGAGAGTATGGGACACCGGTGTCCTTGCCAACTTGCTACCGCCGCGCACAAGTGTGTCTCACGGATATATTCTCCGGTCAGGCACTACTAGGGTGACCCAGCTGTGGCCTCAACAAAGCGTTTAGATATGTTTGTCACATATAGATACAGTTAGTATGTGTGATGATAATAATTTATATAATATATTGTTGAATTGAATACTACCCACTCTTGTAATTTAGCTGTTAAGCTACGAAAAGAGTAATAAACTGATTATTATTATGTCCATCCCTTTCCGAGATATATTCTATTTCTCCTATGATGACGTCATCGATGACGTCATACCACGTGACCATGCAGTTGCACCCCTCTTGCCACTAACACAACTTCCCCCTGCCCAACCCAAGTTTGGTTGTCTGAGCATCATCCCTTGATCCTGAGATATGAATAATAAACTGAAAAAGGTCTTGTTCTACCTGTGGTGGGGCAGGCAGACACGCGCGGACGCGCCCGCGATACCCAAATGGGAATACCGATGAGCCATGAAAAATGAAGTCGATCGTATACTTAAGTTATTCTTTGAACTATTGTAATCTTCCTGTGATAGCTATGGTGCTCCGCACTACGGCCTTCGGTCGCTAAGGAGCTCCGCTATGATAGGGAAGAGGGTAAAACAATGGTACTTTTTAGGAGACCAAGGGGAGAGGTTAAAACGATGGTACTAGGGGGACCCGACTTAGCGGGGTGGGGAGGGGTACTTCGTCCCACCACCTCCCCTGGCAGAATCGGTCTCCTAAAAAGTACCATTGTTTTTAATCTTAATGATTTTGGGTGATATATATATATATAGATTAAGTTGCCATTTAATTTTCAAATCTAAATTCTCAAAACTGGCTAATTACACTCAGTACTTTACTCAAAGAGCCTAGTTTATTCTTCTATACAAAACATTTCGACTTATGAGATATGGCATACTATATTAATTAACTATTAGGCAGGAATTCTGAGTAAGGACGTAGTTGCGCTTGTATTATCTTCGTTCTATAAAGGATTATTTTGTCTCCATTATCCTCGCTTTTTGTGTTGAGTTGTTGGGTATTGTTTTGCCATCCAACCAGAGAGCAACTACGTACCGACCCAGAATTATTGATGCTCCTTTTAACAGACCCGACCTCCGTTTCTTATCAAAACTCCCCAGGGGATGTGAAGCTATTTTCTCTCTCAAAAGGGATATGCAAATCTCCAAAACGTGCCGTCTATTTAGTGCTATCAGCAAGTGTAGATGGATTACTACAATTCATCGAGACATCAACAGAACAAAACAAGTCGCTCCAGACCAGGGGGACCCAACAATCATTGTCGGTAAAATATCTGTTCGGACAGCGCTACGGGAGCTGAATTCTAGCTTCACTAAGAACTTCAAGCTTTAATTTTCATAGGTAGATCATAAGATCCTCTGGATGTTTCGAATTGCACAAATGGTGAAATGTTTTCTAGCTTTGCCGTTTAAAAGGTCAACTAGAATTTTCGGATAGAGGTTTTCCACTGGCATTTTCGGAGAGACTCGATTTCAATCCCTAACATTTTCGCATCCCATAACTTAAGCTACGAAATCCGAACAAATAGATAATTTGTAGCAATTCAAAATACCCAATTTACAGTCGTCCGTTTACTCAGTAATGACTTATATAGAGGATATTACACGGTGGCGCGAAGATATGAGTTTTAATTTCGAGTGGCAAGAACAATAGTTTACAAATGAGCGCAGGGGCGAGTAAAATATTGTTTTTGACACGAGAAAATAAAATTAATATCAATAAAACTCATATCTTCAAGGCACCGTAATTTTTTTCTTTTTATTATATAGACAAACCAGAACAAAATATTCCAAATTGATTTCCAAGCACTTTTGTTTTGACCGATATCCTCACTTGTGAGGATATGGAAAATATGTCACTCAGGTCCCGGATGTAGCTTCGTATGAGATCTTCGAGTGGCGTATTTCTCAGTGAAGCACTCGTGTCTATATAATAGAATGGCATTTTTAGCTCCTCATAATTGTCTCGTTAGGTGCTCCTGAATCGAGACATCAACAGAACAAACGCGGCGAGTCGCTTGCAGACATCATGGTATTAATATTTGTTCTCTATACTCTTGTCTATGGTACACATTTCCATGCTACTTCCAGTAGTAGTCGTGGAACTCTTAAGTAACACACGATTTGACTTACTGCGAATACCTTTTCGCGCAAATGCCAGCCCATTTCGACTTCGCTTGTTCTGCGTTCTAGACTTTCGACGTCGACAACCGCATTCTAATACTCCTAAGACGAAGGGGTCCACAGCGCTGTTTAGATAGGTTAGAATATGAGACAGGGGAAGAAAGCTCGTGAAGTACTTCCAGTTCCCACCATTTCCAAAGTCATACCATAGGTACATCACGTGATTGGGTAACTGGCATAGAGCAAAAACAAGGACGACGGCTACGAAGACTTTACATATACGCATATTGCTGGTACTTCTAGTGGTTATAATTCTATTCATGTGGTTATTACGAGAGCATCTCTTTATAATGCTATTGAAATTACGAATTTCCTGTTTTAGCTGGAGCCCAACTTTCACGTAGCAAATAGTTATAAACAAAAGAGGAAACAAGTACAGCGCGACAAATATAGAGAGGGTATAAACTTGTACGTATGTCCCTGAAGGCCAGTTCTCAATGCATTGATTCTTAGCAGTCTCGTATTGTAACACCCATATATATGGTATGGCAAAAATTACACTCGCAATCCATAACGTGAAAATCACAGCTTTGATAAATCCCCTTGTAGGCTTTGACTTGATGGGGGCGCACACAGCTCTGTGTCGCTCGATACTGATCCCCAATAGCGTTAACACTGATACGACCATCAGAACCGTTTGAAGAGGGTACACTACTTTGCACATTAAACCCCAAAATGGCCACCCGTTCGAGAGTCGCTCCGTCAGGTCAAATGGTATGCTCAGAATTCCAACGAGTATATCACTCAGTGCTAGATTTATTATAAAGTAGTCGCTGTTTCGTCTTCTCTTACGGGAGAGAACCTTCCACCAGATCAAGCCGTTACCTATGATGCTAACAACAGCAATTGTAGTATAACAGGCTATTTGTACTTCAAGGAGAAACTCATCTTGTTTCGAGACCGTAAATTGATTTGTAATATTGCTCCGATTCATTCTTGCCACAGCTCCATGCTATTATCACACTTGGGGCGACTAAATCCAGTAAATTGAGGTTAATATACTCCAATTAAGTGAGAAGATGTATATATACCATTAGCAGATAAGTTTTCAACTTAAACACCGCAATTTTCGATTACAATGTAAGACGATAAGTACTTCTAGTTGATTGCCGTCGGATTACATCACTAATCTCGATAAAAAAATGTTGGCCTGGCTAATCTGCTCTGACGAACAAGCTCTCTAAACATTCATGAAATTTCGAGAAAAATATGCTAAGTGACATAATGAACCCAAGCCATCGCCGCGCTCCATCGCCGAGGAACATAAAACAGGAACTTTATCGGGACTATACTTTGAATCTTTATACTGGCTAAGATAAGATGCTTTTTATTAGTTTTTATAATTAGGTCTTAAACGGACTTCAACAGTTGAAATTATTTAAAAAATAATGTGTAGCAACAATTCAAATGAAAAGCGAATAACTTAAGGCAAGTGTTGCGGGTTATTATAAGGAAATTATTTGACGAGTATTTTGTTGCTTAAGCCTTGTGCACACTTGCGACATAACGACATAAGAAACATGTCACGCGAACAAAATTTAGTGGTTTCAAGAAGTTGAAGTCGTCAAAAAATAACATAAGATTGCTTTGGTGAAGTAATCTAATGAAGATCCATGGAAAATATTGATTGTTTCAATTATTTTCCCGTACTTTTTTCGTTGCAACATAACGTCCTTATGTCGTTATGTCGCTAGTGTGCACCAGGCTTTAGCGACAAGCAGGTGGCGGTAAAACTATCACTAAAGATAAAAGCTGTCTGGGACTTTTATTTTTATTGGAACTTTTGTGTTCTATTTGAAAGGAAAACGGTGAATAAACAGCGCGAATCAAGCCTATAAGGAACGGGGTAGATTAACAAATACCAGAAAATAATCTGTCACCTTGAGACCAAAAAGTTTTATATAAAAAAGAAGAGAACACCCCGCAATCTTTAAATTCGAGCTCAGTAAAATGTTTACGAAGCGGGATTCCTGTGTTTCACCCACGCACGCCAAAAGCGGCGGGAAAAAAGCCACCCAATCACAAACATTTCCCTGACAGACGCTATAAAGATGTTAATACATAAGATATGTTGTCAATTACTGTTATCGTTGCATTTAGCCGAAGAAAAAACAACGTGTGTACGACAACATTTTGTCACATACTAATCAAAATTAAAAACAGACTTTTGGTTGTGCTATTTTATCAGTTCAACTCAAATTCACACGCTTCGTGACAGTAAAAATTTAATTTTATGCTCCAA
The DNA here is from genome assembly GCA_033964015.1 of Scolanthus callimorphus. NCBI lineage: Eukaryota > Metazoa > Cnidaria > Anthozoa > Actiniaria > Edwardsiidae > Scolanthus > Scolanthus callimorphus. Next base: position 835,739 of record JAWWUD010000049.1, read on the forward strand.
TCTTTCATTCGTGGGTCAATAAAACTGCCCCCTTTGAAACATCTTTCCACGTCCTCAACTCGATGAGAGAAGGAATATGAAATATCAAGCCAATATGCATATATAAATCAAACACTGGACATGTATTACACGGCAACTGTGTTATCTAGCACAAATCAATGTTTGATTTTAACCTGTACATTTACCGTTGATGACTTTTATATTAAAGGATAAAGACTTCGCAAGGGAAAACGTCTTGAAAATAGGCACCATACCCCAGGGACGTCAACTCTCCCGAGAGTCTCGCGGTTTTTTACCTCATCTCCCGGTCTCCCGGTTTTTAAGTAAATTCTCCCGGATTTATTTGAAAAATCGCCGAAGGTTTTTTTTTTTGCTTCTGGACCTTAAAAAACGCTAAAATACAGCAAAATTTTAGGTCTTTCCTGTCTCAAAAGCCCAATATTTTGGTGTCTCAAGGTTTTTCGAGCGGCGAGGTTGACGTCTCAGATACTCGTTTGCTTTTTCTACAAGTGCACCCCGACTTTGGAACCAGCTTCCGGCACGCTACTAACGTTTCTGAATTTAAATCACTGCTGGAAACACATCTTTTTAAGCAGTATTTCGGCTGACTGTCATAATCCTTTTAGTTTTTAATGAGTTTGTATGAGTATTACTTGTTTCCTCTTTTTATTCTTTTTATATATAGTAGTTTTATTTTAGTAAAGCGCGTAGAACATCCCTGTATAAGCGCATATATTAAGTGCATTATTATTATTATTATTATTATTATTACCAAACAACGTTATTTTTTTATAACTTTCCATGGAAAAAGATATCAACAAAACGGTTCTTTTTGCCCATTATGTGCTGATTACATGTAATTTTGATGCATTTTGCAAAAGATTCAAGCAAGGGAACTGTACCCAACTGTTTTGTCAATACTATGTTGAGAAACATTATCCAAAAGGAGTCAGTGTTTCGTTGCTCCAACACAAACGCCAAGAAAACCCATATATTATGAGCGCAGTGTTCTCGCCTCAGTGCACTTCGCTAAATTCTTCACGTGCGACGCTTCCGAGTCCCGAAGTAAGACAAGTTAATATCCGGTAGCTTTTCCGATCCCGCGGGTCGAGAAAGCGTCGGTGAAGTATTTAGCACCATGTGCACTGAGACGAGAACGCTGAGTTCATAAACATATGGGTTTTCTTGGCGTTTGTGTTGGAGCAACGAAACACTGACTCCTTTTGAATAATGTTTCTCAACATAGTATTGGGTATTGGGAAGACGAGTCCAAACTTGGTAAGTCTTCTCAGTTAGTTGTACTCTACCTCTCACGAAAGAAACTTACGAAACAATTCCAGCAATTTAGTTATTTCGAGCTCGAATTGAATATTATAGCAACAGCACATTCTGGGCAAGAAGCTGCTCTCATTCGTTTATTAAATATCGCTTTTTGTAGATACTCGATTCTGTTTTCTCTTTTATATAATTAAGAGTGAACATTAGCCGATATAATCCTGAAGAGCTAGCTCCCCTACTTTTCTGATATCCGCGCCCGGCACATTAAACAGAAGCGGAATAAGACATTTTTAGAGGTAAAATTATTACATCGTTAACAACTTAAATCGCATGGTTAAAGCTTACCTGGGCATTTCTCTTAGTAAACCCTTATTACTATGGATGCGATTTTAGCTGGTAATAAGATCATTCACGGTCGAATTTTCAAGTTATAACAATTATCCTAAAAACACCTCCTTTGGAAAATTTAAAATATCCCAAACAGACGAGCTTAAAATATCAAATGAACTACACCATTTTGTAGTGCAGAGGTTGCTTAAGCTCTGTGAGAACAATTATGGAAATCGGAAGATTTTTTCAGGGTCAAACAAAAGCTAGAAGTTGAGGTCTATTTCTGAAATAAATACTCTGGAGCCACCTTAAAAGGATGCGAATTCCGACCCGTTCATTCCGATTCATAAACAAAGAACGCTAGACGGCTTGCAAGATTCGAGCGTGTAGTACTTTGCAACCAAAATATATTATTTCTCTACTTATAAATGTTTTTTCGCCGAAGTATTAGAGCTGGGGCAAGTTAACACCTGAGCTACGGGCCTGATGCGGTAGAGGGCAAAGACCGATGATAAAGCTATAATATTGGCTTGAGGTAATAGTTCATTATTTCCTGACCAATTTAAACTATTCTACCAGCGTCTATAAAACTTAGAGTGATCCACAACGCAGTTATCATTTGATGATCAGCTTAGCATTTAAAGTCTTAGAGAAATAATATGTCTCCGCAAAATTTCAGAAAGCTTCGGTGTTTTTTGGTGATGCTGTAGGACTTGTAATGTTAAGCATGAGTAGAAAGAAAACTTAAGTCATCAATTTGTTGCTCCTATAAAATCCCAATTTTGCTTCCGAGGAATTGGCTAAGATTTTCTAATTACATTGGGCAATTAAATTGAACATCAATTTTGAAATTTCGTGCAAAAGTGATATAATTTTTTTAGAGATGTCTAAAGTGGAACAAGGGGGTCCACTGTAGCTGGGATATTATTAAAATATTAACGCAAATAAAGATCGAAGTATGTTAAGGTATTGCTAAATGATGCCTCCTACTGTCCTCCAAGTTTGATATTTGTCACAGGAATATGATAAAAGTAATGACCGAATTTATATTTACAGAAAATGCGCTTGGACTTTTCGTGGCGTCACCTTAAGATTTTTGTACAGACGTTTTCCCCTGGGAGGCTCAAATAATATCATCAGAAAACGTCTGTAAAAATGCGTGCGCATATAGTGGGCTCAAGAAACGGTCAGCAAACCGTCAAGGTTGTGGACGGCGACAAAACAAAGCGAGTTTCGACCCAGGGGGCCGTTTCTCGAAACGCCCGAGAATTCTCGGGCCCGAAAAGTTTGTTTTCAAATGTTAATAGTTTGATCCCCAAGTTTTTCGTTTTCTTTTCTATCCTGATGATTTAAATAGTCTAGAACTCCTATCCGTGAATATGTATACTGTTTACGTCTCAAAAAAGAAATTTTCGATTTCATTCAAAACCCTAAATCGAAGAAAAATCACCCGAAAAGTCTCGGGAGGTCAGTTGCTCCCGAAAACTTTCCATTGTTTTTCACACGAGTTTTTCGGATGCACGAAAAGTTCGGTTTAAACTAACGTAATTCTATAAATGCTATAGAATATAAATAACTACGAAAAGGGAGTTATAGACTATCCAAATAAGCAGGGTAAAAAGAAAACGAAAAACTTTTTGATAAATCCATAAAAATTTCAAAACAAAGTTCTCGGGCCGAGAATTCTCGGGCGTTTCGAGAAACGGGCGCCAGGGCAGAGGTCGCTTTTCCTCGCGACCCTCAGCCAGCGAAATGCACAGAAAAGAGGCCTCTGCCAGCAGGGAAGTTTTGTCAATGTATCTCACTAAAGGAAAGTTATGACTCTCCTTGGTTTTGCTTGTCAGGGCAATGGCATGATACTTGAGATTCTTCACTTACTGCTTTGAGAGTCACGCTCCTTGCACGTAATCTTACTTATGCGGTCGGTGAGTATCTTAAATAGGAGTCCTTCTGTTGTGTCATAACCATTTGCTCTAGTAGGCGGCCGACTTACCGTTCTGCTTTAGCTACACCGTACTGAAGAGACCCAATAAGGTCGAAACAGCTGTCCACAGCTGGTTATTGACTTTTAGTTTGGCCGTGCCGCTGTCCTGTTAAGATGTTTTGCGTAGAATCTCCCTCGTGGTATTGGTACTGTTAATTTTGACCAAAATAAATGATAATCTCCGACCAACACCTGATTGCGAAAAATTACCACTGCTGGTTTCTTGATTTGAGTAAACGTCACTGACACGTTTGCTAACCCTAATGAGAGGTTCCCATTTGTATTAGCCATACAATCAAATGCTAAACGCTGGCGCACTTTCCTCCCCTTTCCTCCTTTGCAATTATACAGAAACTCATCCCTGGGAATGGCTGAATGTCCAAGGTAGAAGAAAGGGATGTGTGTTCGGATTTCCCATGGCTATCCATGTGAATTCCAAACACTTCCCATGCGTGTGCCTTTGGGAAATTCAGCTTTTCCCAGGGTGGGTTCCTGCAAAAATTCCCTGTGAATGCTGCCATACCGCTGTATTTTATGGGCATGTTTCCCAGAACAGTGAAAAACAGCGACGTATAACACTCCATGGCATACGAATCTTGTAATCTGATGGGGTCCATTTTTCTACCTCACTTCAATCAATACATAAAAAAAAATTCGGCGCGCGCATCATCTGATATAGTCTTTCGCAACTCGCGCAACGAAGACACTACCTTCCCACCATTCACAAGAACAACTGTATCTTGGCGGGAAAACAAACTCTACCGAAAAATGCCCTGCAGTGATAGGCCTGGCGGGCAGTCACTTTGTTCGAAAGAAGAGTAACCGTGTGTTCGACGTTACAGGCATAGAAATTCGTCATTTGGGCTGTGCTTCACAGTTTAGAGATAGAACATTTAACTTTTGAGGGGGGGGGGGGGCTTTTTTGTCAGTGCAATATTTTTTTTATACCTCTGTTATGCGGTTAATTTTTTTTCCAATAAGAAAGAAGCGTCGGTCGGTGAGTATCTTAAATTGGAGTCCTTCTGTTGTGTCATAACCATTTGCTCTAGTAGGCGGCCGACTTACCGTTCTGCTTTAGCTACACCGTACTGAAGAGACCCAATAAGGTCGAAACAGCTGTCCACAGCTGGTTATTGACTTTTAGTTTGGCCGTGCCGCTGTCCTTTTAAGATTTTTTGCGTAGAATCTCCCTCGTGGTACTGGTACTGTTAATTTTGATCAAAATAAATGATAATCTCCGACCAACACCTGATTGCGAAAAATTACCACTGCTGGTTTCTTGATTTGGGTAAACGTCACTGACACGTTTGCTAACCCTAATGAGAGGTTCCCACTTGTATTAGCCATACAATCAAATGCTAAACGCTGGCGCACTTTCCTCCCCTTTCCTCCTTTGCAATTATACAGAAACTCATCCCTGGGAATGGCTGAATGTCCAAGGTAGAAGAAAGGATGTGTGTTCGGATTTCCATGGCTATCCATGTGAATTCCAAACACTTCCCATGCGTGTGCCTTTGGGAAATTCAGCTTTTCCCAGGGTGGGTTTCCTGCAAAAATTCCCTGTGAATGCTGCCATACCGCTGTATTTTATGGGCATGTTTCCCAGAACAGTGAAAAACAGCGACGTATAACACTCCATGGCATACGAATCTTGTAATCTGATGGGGTCCATTTTTCTACCTCACTTCAATCAATACAAAAAAAAATTCGGCGCGCGCATCATCTGATATAGTCTTTCGCAACTCGCGCAACGAAGACACTACCTTCGCACCATTAACAAGAACAACTGTATCTTGGCGGGGAAACAAACTCTACCAAAAATGCCCTGCAGTGATAGGCCTGGCGGGCAGTCACTTTGTTCGAAAGAAGAGTAACCGTGTGTTCGACGTTACAGGCATAGAAATTCGTCATTTGGGCTGTGCTTCACGCAAATGAATAATAATAATTTCGGCGCGCAATTGCGCGCATGAATAATAAAAACTACAGGATTTGTTTACAATAAATAAAAAACGGAATGTTCATCTACACTTTCTTAGTGAAAGTGCTTTTATCAATGAAATGGCTTGATGAAATGCGTTTATCAAAATTCGGGCGCGAACGAAAGAAAAATGTGTTCCCCTCTATCTCTAAACTGTCTTCTACTAGGTCAAATAGGGGCGGAGGGGGGGATCACGAAAACGTTTAACTGCTCTGAGGGGGATCACGTTAATCATTGTACTTATAGAGGGAGGATCCCCCCCCCCCCCCCCCCCCCCCCAGGCGATAAATAATGACCGGTCCCTAGCTGCATCAGGCCGAAAGCCGAATGGGCAATTACTAAGAGGCCATGAGGCTGAGAAATCCGGCACTTTTCGCTACTAATAGGCTATAACTTATATCATACTAGTAGCTCAACCAATCAGAACGCAACATTGACTATAGACCACTAAGGGGCCGACCATTTAACTTTTGAGGGGGGGGGGGGGCTTTTTTGTCAGTGCAATATTTTTTTTATACCTCTGTTATGCGGTTAATTTTTTTTCCAATAAGAAAGAAGCGTTTTAGTCACAATTTTGCTGTGCAGGAATTTTTTTTTCAACCCCCCCCCCCCCCCCCCCCCCTCAAGAGTTAAATGGTCTCTAATTCGCGATAGATAACGAGCAGCAAAATAGTTACCGTAAAACTTTTAAAAAGCATTGACAAAATATTAACTCGTATAAAACTCGAACTCGTAGTTGACAGTTGTTTTCAAATCATTTTAACATTTTTTTTAAACATTTTTTTATGTAGATCATATTCTTTTTTGTTGCACGGCTTCAATGTAAACCAGTCCTTTAGGCTGATGAACCACCGTGGATAAATAAAATTACTATCTATCTATGTATCTATTTTCTACGCTATTGTAAAGTTGGTTCCCGTGTTCCCATGTAGATTCCCAAGGTCGCTTCCAAGTTTCAAACTAGCTATTAGCTTCGTAATTTTGCCGTTCGGATTGAAAGTTCAGATAAAAACCAGATAAATATTCTCAGATTACTGCCAAAGAAGCCTAATCAACTAACGCTTGAGTTTTTGGAAGCAAAATTTTCCCAAGATAGTTCCCTTGAATAAGTGTCGACTTTCTTCATTTTCCTTATAAGGTAATATCTGCATACCATATTTGGAATCCCAGTAAGTTTTTCATTATTTTTATTGGCCTAGAAAGCTTAAAACTCAACCAGAGCTCAGATACACTCGAGGAAAGATGTTATGTGCATTTTCCACTGCGTTTTTCACGGTCAAGAAGCTGGAAACAAGGTAGACAAGACACCACAGGAAACCCGTTTGATCTCTAAAAAGACGACACCGTTATCTTGACATTAACAATAGATGCGAAGTGGTCGGAATCCAGGAACCAACTTCACAACCTGGAACGGGAAAGAATATATGAAACAATGAACGATTCCAGCTATAAGCGCCTTCTCTTTTTTATTATTCAGAAATGCCCAAGTCGTGTCCCACAGCTACCAGAATGAAACGCGCTTTTTTTAGCAGTTTCTTCGAAAAATGTCCCATATCTACCGACATGCAGTGCGCGCTCGCGTTGTAGCCGGAATCGTCCATTGTAATTGTTTAAGAAGATTGCCAAATATTTGTGTATTTATTTTACTTTAATTACTTGATAAGCTAAACACAACCGATCACAATTTAATTATGCAAATGAGATAACATTTTTTTTCCAAAAAATAACTGTAGGCGAAAAAAAATTACAAAGAAAACGCATCATCAATGTCATTTCATTTCTGCTCTGCCGTTCAACAGTCATGCGATGCTACGGAGTAGCGATGCTATTTCAAAGAGTGTTTTGATGTGCCAGTAGTCATAGAAATAAGTGCTATTTATAGAATCTCATTTTCTATGAAACGCTTGTATATATCCATAATCAAGATAATTACTTTAGCCATAAAGACAACCTTTTATAGACATATTCCCGTGGCTTATGACGATATAAATTCAGTTTTTAAAATAATTTGTTGAAATCTCGAAGAATTTTGATGCTAAAAATATAGCACAAATTCTATAGTATTGCCGAATTTGGAAGATTGTCACCTTTTATGTATAATGGACTCCTGGCACGCCGCGGTGTTGATTGATAGAGTAGGGTCGAGGGTAGGAGATATAATGGTCAAATTCGACCCTCACCGAACCTCCAAACCCTTTCTTTTATCCGAGCTTCTGTGATTCTCGGTGCAGGTTTTTCAACCAAAACTCGACCCCACGTGAATTTGACTGCCCATCTTTGGGAGCCACAGAAATTCAAGCTTCGACCTTCGGCTTTTTTCGTCATTGCGGCTTTCTTACAAAGACCATTATTTACCCCATAAAGGCTCTGTGACTCTAAAGGGGGAATTAACGTTGCGGCTAGTAGTTTTATATGATTGCCAGTTTCCGTCATTTAGATCATTTTTTTCGTTATTTTTGAGAAGCTGTTTGATCGAAAACTCCCTTGAGGCGACTGTCATTGCGTGAACGACGAGTGGAAATATGATTTCTAGCCTCGCAAGATTTTGTAAGATAAGCGCAGGATTTTGCAGTCTGTTTTTTTTACATATATTTTGGGAAATATGGCTTTCAGATATTATGGCTTAAGGTATGGGGAGAGTTCCAATGCCTCTTTTGACCGAACAAGCTCGGACTGAAAGAAACATCGTCATAAAATTGGAACAAAGAAAGCTTCAAAAGTCGCTGGCACACTTTTGTATCAGTCAACCTTAGTATCATTCATTTTGATACAAAAGTTGGTGATTCTATTGAATTCTTTTGGACTAGAACTTGGTCAAACAGAGGAAATGACAACAATTTTGCCAAAGGGTCCCTTTAAACTTTTCCCATACCTTAAAAATATAAGAGATGATTTTGTCATCAGCACGTACGAGGTGTGTTCTTGTACACTAATTTACCAGATGACAGACTGAGTAAATTGTTTGTACTACATGAAAAGAAGGCTTCGAAGGTTTTTCTCTTAAAGGTAGAGCTGTTTAAAGTATAGACATTGAAAACTGAAAAAAAATGTGCAGCAAATTGACCATGAAACTGTTAGGGCCCTCAAATGGTCTATCAAAAATCGACTGTGCTCGCAACTCGCGCAACGATAATGTTTGCAGTGTTCACATGCTCGTGGAGTATTATTCGGTGCTCGATTGCTCATCAATGATGGTCAATAATGGTTGGAAGTGCTCACAAAAAGTGATCGAAAATTTTCTAACGCTCGCTGCTCGTATTTGCTTCAAAATCAAAAGGCTCGGCCTCGCGCATAAAAACCGAGAACCATTCGCTCGCGCCAAGGGCCATTTGAGGGCCCGGTACTGTTTTCCTTAAGGCTGTGTCCACTCATCGATTGTAAAGACACCTGCGAAGCGAAATGCCAAGTGCTGGAGTCAATAGTTAAGACCGGTTTGGACATCCTAGTCCCGCAGAAGACAAAAACCGTCCAGTCTAATGAACCTCCCTGGATGAACTGTAAGTTGAAGCAGTTGATACGTTCGCGCCAAAAAGCACTATCAGACGGAGATCTAGACCAATACCGCGAGTTGAGGAATCGAGTGAACCGCGAAAGGAAATCATGTCGCGCTAAATTCTACGAAACAAAAGTTGAGCACTTGAAAGAGTCCAAGCCGTCTTCCTGGTGGAGTGAAGTAAAAAAGCTCGGTGGGATGACAAACCCATCAGGGAGTCAGGATCCCGCCCTTTTGTACCAACATATTGTTAGCGGTCAAGATACTTCCCCCTGTTTAGAAAGCGTCGCGAACACTATTAACAATGCGTTCCTTGCTCCGATGAACGTTTTTGATCCGCTGACAGTGAACAGCTTCCCACGTTTGACCCCCGAGTCAGGGGAGTATACCCTCCAAGTATCGGAACTTTCAGTCCTGAGCAAATTGTCCGATCTGAATCCATCCAAGGCTTGCGGACCTGATGGAGTTCCCGGATGGATACTCAAGGAGAATGCTGACCTGCTTGCGCAGCCAGTCGCTGACATCTTGAACTGCTCTTACAAGGAGGCCAGGTTACCTCAGTCATGGAAAGATGCCGACATCGCTCCTGTCCCCAAGCAGAAGCCGATCCTTGAAGTTAACAAGCACCTTCGGCCGATTTCGTTAACACCCGTGCTGTCCAAGCTCGCCGAGGACTATGTGGTCGACCAACACCTTAAACCTGCAGTCCTTCGAAAAGTCGACGGGAATCAATACGGTACAGTGCCGGGCTCGAATACGACATTCGCCCTTATCAGCATGTTCCATTCCTGGCTTGGCGCAACGGACGGAAATGGAGCCACCGTCAGGACCATTCTCTTCGACTTCCGCAAAGCCTTCGATTTGATCGATCACGGAATCCTCGTGCGGAAGCTGATGACGTATGATCTGCCCAGCACCATCGTAGCCTGGATCATAGACTTCCTGACGTCAAGAAGGCAGCGCGTGAAACTCAGTCAGGATTGCTACTCAGAGTGGGGCACCATTCCATCCGGTGTACCACAAGGCACAAAACTTGGTCCGTGGCTGTTCACCATGATGATCAATGATCTGTCCATCACAGGGATCGACATGTGGAAATATGTAGACGATACAACCATTAGCGAGACGATCCCAAAGTGCCAGACCTACAGCAATCTCCAGCAGTTCGTAGACGACCTAGCTAGGCAGGTTTCCCTTGATAGGTTCCAGCTAAACGAGGCAAAATGCAAGGAGCTCCGTATCTCCTTTGCACGATCGGCGCCTAACTTTGACCTTATTATGGTTAACAACAAGCAACTTGAATGTGTTAATCAGGCTAAGGTTTTAGGTGTTAACTTCTCTAGTGACCTTAAATGGAATGTACATGTCGGAGAAATACTTAAAAAAGTCAACAAGCGCCTTTACTTCTTAGGTCAACTAAAGCGCGCTCAGATAAAGCCAAATGAGCTTATTACTTTCTTCCTTTCATGCATTAGACCGGTAACAGAATACGCATGCGCGCTGTTCCACAACAGCTTACCAAAGTACCTGGCATCAGATTTAGAATCCTGCCAAAAGCGCGCGCTTCGCATCATCTTTCCCGAGAAGTGTTATTCACAGGCCCTAGAGGACACAGGTCTCCCCACCCTGCAGGACAGGCGTGAGGCAATTACAATCAAGCTCTTCCAGGAGATAACTGAACCAAGCCACAAACTTCACAATCTTTTGCCTCCAAAGAACGAGTGTAACACCAATCTAAGGAGGAGGCGGGCCTTTGCAGTTCCTAAGGCCAAAACAAACAGGTTTCGGAATAGTTTCATAGTTTTTAATGCCTTAAATCAATTTTTAGAGTAAGTAATAGTTTTATCCAATTTCAGCTGCTACCTTTTTAATATTTAGAGTTTTAGATGTGTACATACAATCTTCATAATTTATAGTTATTAGTTTTTTTATTATCAATGTATTATTAGTAGTTTTTATTATTGTAAATTAGCGTAATTCACCCTAATGGTTGCAATGCTTTTTAATAAACCTATCTATCTACCTATCTATCTATCTATCTATCTATCTCTTGGTACCCGGTCACCAGTGCCCAAGTACGAGGTCCGGACCTTGTACCCGCGCACCAGTGCTGTGCCCGAATATTGGTTTGGGCAATCGAAAATCTGGTGTGTTCACATTAGTGCCCGTGCTAGGGCACCAAGTGTGTACGCAGCCTAACTCATTTAGGAAGATGCAGCTCTTTTCAACGTTTAAAATTTTATTTAACGTAATGTGACATGGATGTTGAATTGCTTGATGCTAGATAACCGAATTTTACACAGATGAAACATAAACGATCAGGTCTTTCTTTGAGTGTGATCGGCGCATGCTCTTTGCAGTTGACGTTCCACTGCGTATGGAAGTCTTTGATCTCCTTGATCTTTTCGCTCGAATTGCATTCCGTCTTTCTGCAATCAGGGAATCGATCCTCAATACGTACAACACGCATGTGCAGCAATTCCCGCACCTCAGCCCCTCAGGACGCCTTGACTCCTTTCCAAAGTTTGGAATACTAATACGACCAAATATGAAAGGATCGATTGCACTGTTCACGTAGGTCAGAATGCTACTGAAGACTAAGATGTCTGTGAAATAAGGACTCGTTCGTCCGGAACCGAAATCATGCCAAAGCCAAGTGACATGGGTTGGGAACATGCAGATGGTAAATACTATAAATGCAACGATAAAGACCTTGGTGATGCGGAGCTTCTGGAGCGCGCGCTTGCGTAAGTACTCTGTCTGTGTCCTCGAGTATCTGTCACTCATGTTCTTAAATCTAACGAGGTCTCTCTGTAGCCGCCGACCTGCGCGCGCATAGGAAATCCCAATCGCAAAGAGTGGTATCACAAAGAATAACAAAAATACCGTGAGGGTGAATATCTTGACGTACCAATCTTCCGGCCAATTTTCTAGACATTGCTTACCCTCAAGGCGCAAGACGAGTGCATATGGTGTTATTACGATACTCGGTACAGCCCACGCGAGTCCTATGCATAATTTAGCCATGTTCGCTGTCATGCGAGGCCTTAATGGGCTCATTACAATCCTATACCGCTCCAGACTCATACAAAGCAAGGTTATCACCGAGACTGCCATCAAGATTGTCTGTAGAGGGTACACCATAAAGCACATTATGGATCCAAATGGGAAGCCCCCACTTATGCGCTCTGTCAGATCAAATGGTATACTAATGACGCAAGTGGCAAGGTCGGTAACAGCGAGGTTAGCGATTAGGAACTCACTAATTCGTCGCTGTTTGTTTCTGAAAACAGTCCAACAGATAATACCATTCCCGGTGGTTCCTATAACAATGATAGAGCAGTAGAGTGTTATTTGGACAATCCAGACTGCCTTTGGCGCGAGTTCGTCGTGGGAGACTATCGACTCCGTGACTTTTGTATTATTGAAGTAATTAACTTTCATAGTGGTTTTAATTTAAATTGCCAAGCTCCCTCTGTCGTTTAACAACCAAACCCGCAATTTCCTCACACTATCGTTAATGGCTTGAGGGCTGGATGTTTGTTGTTTAGATGAGAAAAAATTAAATCGAAGGAACAGGTGACTTGGCTTAATATGAATGCCTCGTTAGAAAATTCATTACGTTTTGTTGAAATAATCTCCAAAATTCTTCACTTCTTCTTGAAACCAATATCCCTTCACTTTTTCCTGTTCTGTTGACTTTTTTGTTCAATATCTCTTGCTGTTTTCATATTTTCCATGATGTTTCACTATAATTGTCTTTCTAAACGACTCCCAAGGTTGCAGATCACTTAGATATTCTTCGTTTCTTGCCTGTAAAACTGGCTCTTTTTTTTTAGTTGAGACGCGTAGGTGTGGATAGAAAATCCCCTCAACGTTGCGTTGTGCCTGTTGTCCTCACCTGCAAAGTTTAGTCAGCTTCACTGCCACTTGAACATCAAAATCTTTCGACAAAGGCTGAGAGAGTTGAGAGTGGTTTTATCATTGATTAGAAGATATTTTGATCTGAATAGGCCTTCGTTTTAATAGTTCTCGCTGTCGTTCTCCTCTGCAAAGTTTAGTCAGCTTCACTCACAATTGAATGTTTCGACGAAGGCTGGTAAAGTTAAAGTTGTGTTATCATTGAAGATCGTTCATCTGAGTAGCCCTTCCTTTTAATTCTCGGTGTCTCTTTTTAACAAGGCTAGTGTATATTTCAACATGCCAGGCGTTTCAGACACCATGATTCGGTTTTGGCTTTGTGTAAGTTACGCTCTTTTTCCTTTATACTCAGTTCTTCCTTGATGGCGTCGTTAAGGCGCAGATTCCCCCGTCACGTCACTATAACAGTTCTAACTTCTTGCTCTTCGTTTCCCTGATAAAGGATCAAACACCTCCGATATTGAGGCGCGGGGCTGATATATTGTGTTAGGTAGCCCGTTGCACTGTCAAATGTGTCCTCTAGGTAGTTTTGATGCCTTCTGCGCAGGCTTTAAACTTAATGGAGAATTCCACTCACAGGCTGGAAACTAAAAATAAAATATGAATTTCATTAAATGTTCTAACAACAACCTCTTAGATTAAAAACCCCTTAAGCAATATTCTCTAGACGCTCTTCAGAAAAACAATGACATCCTCATGTAAATAGTTTTCTTTTTTAAGTCCTTAAGATAAAGTGCTTAGGATGATAAACAAATGAATGTCGCATTCGATCACATTTGTATTTTTCCCATTTCCAGATTATTAAATTATCTTTAGTATCGCGAAATTTCAGATCATATATTGAGTGCATGCGCGTAGTAGAATTTAAGGTAATCCATGAAAGAAATTGTTGAATTGAACGCCAGACGCAAATCGTGATATCAGCCTTCAAAATTAGCAATTGTGTTTGTAATTTACTAACCAATACCACACGTACCTGTTTCGTACCAGTAGACCCTTTTCAAAAATGGCCGCCGCAATTTCACATGTCTTAAAATTAAACTGACTGAAAATCAAATACTGGCGGTAGAAAGAGTATCCTCACATTAGTAACACTTTGAATTTTCGTTATGCCAAATGCCATGAAAAAAATACATGATACCATATCAGTATTCAGTAAAGACTTTTTACGAAAATAGACAATGTTAAGGTCTCGGTCAGGGTAAATAATAAAAAAAATCCATAAAACGACTTTTTTTCCTGGAATTCAGTTAATAGAATCCTAAAGTATATTTCTAAAACCGCAAATGACGCGTCAACTGTTTTCCTAGGCTTCTATAGCCCATTCTTTTGTATTACCTACCACTTTCTGTATTTTAATTAACTTGACACGCTTTTTCTAGCACCTTAATTTTAGGTCAAATTTTCACCTTCGCGAAGCTCCTGACCTCGCACAATTTAAGATATCGGTGTCAAATTTTCTGTGTCGTTAGAAGATGAGAACACCTAAAAATCCGTGTGAGGAAATTGTTATTTTTTACTTGAAAAAATTTTTATGATAAATTTTGCAGCAGCAAATTGAAAAAATTGCGACTTTCAACTTTGCGACCTAATATTTTCGTAAATATGCAAAATATCAAAAATCGCTCACACGGTTTTGCAGTTCATTTCTCCAAGATTAAAATCCGACAAAGTGTGAAAGTGTGCAACAAATCGCTAATGGTCTGGAGCGTCTCAAGTAAACAAGGTAGTTTTTAATTCGGGGACGTAAAGATATAAGAAAAATTCAAACTTTGCTAAAATGAACAACTTCATTAGATAGAACAATCTTTTAGCTTTAAAACGATATATAACTGATTATCATAGCATAAATTGCGATGCGACGATAATTTTTTTCCGCAAGCATGTTGTTTTTCCCTGACCGAGACCTTAAAGTGGCTTTTTTCGACATTTTTCGTTTTTCCAAACAAATAAAAAAAATAAATACAGGTAGTTTAATGCTTGACAGAAGACCGTCCGATTTAGATTCAGTGGGCAATAGATTGACCGCCCGACAGAATGAGGGGAAAGCTCTAGCCAGGATTTTGACTATGGGGGGAAGGGTTGTGCTGGCAATGCCCTAGCTGACGTACACGGGCTGACTCAACTAACGCGAGTTCATAACCAAAGAATTAAGACGTAATCAATTTGAAAATCGAGTAACGATTGGAAAAAAGTATTGCAACAAAATAATTTACATCATAGTGTGGACTTCTGTCTTACTGTTTTTGATATCTGATCTAAAAACATCATTTCTTATCACACCAAACATCGAAAATGAATCCCGAAATTTGTCCAAAACCATACAATTTTTATAGCTTGACTGCACCTTGAAGTGAATATCAACAGCCAACACCATTCCTCGCACGCTCAATATTTGTCCACCGTGGGCAAAAAATAAGTAAAACTGTAACCGTGAGAATACATGTAAATTTGCCCGTAGTAATCAAAATAATCCTCCAGATTAATAGAAAAATATTTCAAGTGTTAGACAAATGCAATTCTAGGTTGTTTTGACCTGTTATCAAGAGGATGGAATTGGATTGCGATTTGAGCTATTTTCTTGTCAGAGAAGTGGCCAGAAAGCGTGCGAGAGCCCCTTTAACAACTTTGAAATATTATTTCTCAGGTTTCCTTGGGAATTTCTCCTCGGTGTTATTGCCAATTCTTTATTTCATCAAGACCTTTCAAAAATGCTACAAACAAGGAAATTGGTTTGGAATACTCTAGTATCTTTTTTTTTTCCTCTTAAGTGGTGCCTGTCAAAAGATGATGCTTTGCGAGGTAATTGCTGGTAATTGCTTTGAGACCATCCTTGCTGCGACCTGGGAAAAATCAAAAAGCAAGGTAGCGGAGCAATGTGATATAAGAATAGAAAGCAGCCAGTAATATTGCAGAGCTGCTGCAGATAGCGATCTTCGAATGAATTTCGTATAATAAATCTATGACAATGATATCTTAGCATAAAGGACCGGAGATTGACAGACCAAATATATACAGTTTTCTAAATGCCGTCTCATCATGATTTATAATCATCATTGAAAATGTTACTAAACGCTTTAGGAAATAAAATAGAGAAATCTAATTGTTTCAATGCATAGTCAATTGAGTTGGATGATTAGGAAACCTGGAACTTTCTCTTTGTTTAATATTTTAAACTGCGACACTACACAGACAGACGAACTCCTAATTTTATCAAAACCCATCTGGTAAGATTCAAGAGCACTCTCACCCACGCATAGTATATGAGCACACGAAACAAAATATTGTGCAGAGTTAATGTCACGTGATCAACATACAACCCATGCAATGTGTTGAGTCGTTTGAAGTTTGCCGGGCTTCCCAATCATAAGTTCTTTGCAATAACATTCCAAAGAAATTAAAAAGGTTCTTCTGAATCACTTTCTGTCGCAAATTCGATATTGAAATTTATAAACCATTTAAAAGCCAAGACCCAAGACCTAAATGGCACTTCTCCTTACTCAAAACGACACAATTACCTATACACTTGAAGGGAGAATTTGATGCTGCATCTGTTCCTCATCACAATTCTCCTTTCTTGTTTTCGGCTTGACAATGCATTGATATAGTTTGGAGAGGTTTAAGGTTGACCACCTCTAGGAGTGAAAAAGATAATTACGCAGCGAAGATCCTAATCCAATCGGACTACAACCCGGACCGCAGAAAAACAATGAAACTATAGAATGTGTAAACAATAATCTATTGTTTGAAAATATCAAAAACATGAAGAGAACTTGGGAAGGCATAAATAATTTGATTAATCATAAAAGAAAAAAGGAAAACAATAACTGCAATAAAAAGATCGACTAATGGTGATTTATCCCATGACTCAGTTGAACAGACTAACATATTAAATTCTCATTTCGCCCATATTGGCCAGAAACTGGCCTCGGACATTCCAAGTGGTAAGAAGAAATTCTCGGATTATCTACCGATAACAGGTTTTAGTGGTTCCTTTATTTTTGAACCCGTACTTCCAACAGAAATCGAGGTCGAAATTATGGTAGCACCTTTGAACAAAGCTCACGGCATATATTCCTGCCCCACCCGTTTACTTAAGTGCGCAAGACATATTTTAGCCAAACCTCTAACGCAACTGATTAATGTTTCGGTTCAAGAGGGTCGATTTTCCTCCAGACTTAAACAGGCCAAGATTGTTCCTGTCTTCAAAGATGGAGATGAAACGGAGCCCTGCAATTATCGACCCATATCCCTCCTTTCAATATTTCATCGCATTTTTGAAAAACTTATGTATAACCGTCTAAAATTATTTTTAAACAAGTACAATGTGTTTTACCGCTCACAGTATGGATTCCGCGAAAAACGATCAACTGAACATGCAATCTTAGACATTGTAAACAAAATTCAACTAAATATGGATAAGGGAATGTTTTCATGTGGGGTCTTCATAGACTTACAAAAGGCATTCGATACAGTCGATCATTCCATCCTTCTCCAAAAACTTCATCATTATGGAATTCGCGGCGTTATAATAATTGGTTTTCTTCTTACTTGTCTTCAAGAATTCAGACCACGCAAATTGGATCTTCAATTTCCGAGAAAGAAAGAACACTGTGTGGTGTACCTCAAGGATCGGTCCTAGGACCATTACTGTTCCTTATATACATCAACGATATCTACAATGCCTCAGAAAAGTTGCTATTTTATCTATTTGCCGACGATACAAATTTGTTATGCGCTCATAAAAGCTTAAAGACACTTGAGAAAATTGTAAACGATGAGCTTGTCAACATTCATAATTGCTCAACTCAAATAAACTTTCCTTGAATAGTAAAAAAACTTATTTTGTGATTTTTCATCCTTATCAAAAACGACTTAATTATGATATTAATTTAAAAATATTTGATAATAGTATGAAAAAACATATTTCTTTGGAGAGAAAAGAATATGTGAAGTATTTAGGCGTTCTGATAGATAGTAATCTTACATGGAAACACCACATCAGTCATGTTGCTTCTAAAATAAGCAAAAGTGTAGGGATTATTTGTAAACTAAGGCACTTTGTACCCTTTGCAACTCTTTTGAACATATATAACACACTTTTTCTTCCTTATTTGACGTATGGTCTTGTCTCCTGGGGTCAGGCCGCAAAATCGCATATCGAAAAAATATTAATACTTCAGAAAAGAGTATTGCGACTAATGAACTTTGCCCCATTCAATTCACATGCCGTACCTTACTTCATCTCGTGCAATATTCTCCCAATAAATATGCTCTATTTTAAGCTTTCATCTCTTCTGATGCATGACAACTATAATAATCTAATACCTTCTAATCTCTCAGACCTGTTCACGCCCACTCACCAAATGCATAATTATAATACACGTTCCTCAACAGCTGGTAACTACTACATTGACCATTCTCGACTTAACCTTTTAAAAACCTCATTTTCTAGAATGGGCCCAAGGATCTGGAATAGTGTTCCAGAAAAATTAAGAAAACTACCAAAACATATATTTAAGAAACAAATGACAACGATTTTATTCGAAACTCTTTGTGTTCAGGACAGTTATGCTGACATACAAAGCATCATGAACAGTATTAGCAAAATTACAAAGTAAAAGGAAAAGCTTTTGGTCATATTTATTTATTTCCTTTGATAAGAATACATGTTATTAGTTTATTGTTATCGTGTTCTGTGTTATTCTGTAATTTTGGTATTCTAATGTAAAAAGTAATTGTATTTAGCGTCCACACACTGCCTGCCTTGATTAGCTCCGCTATTTGCAGGTAGTGTGCGTTTTTAACTTATGTCAAAATAACAATAAAGATTGATTGATTGATTGATTGATTGATTGATTGTTTTGTTTAACCATAATGTAGGATCTTTTAAACTACCTGGGCGGAATCTCGTCAAATGACGTCATTTGACTACAACTACCAGAATCCTTTTCAGTTTTTCTTTTCTTATTCAGATCAACAAATCCTTCATGAATAAGAGCATTAGTAGCCTAATTTTCTACACAATAAGCCAACCACGCAGAGGTTTCTGGTAATTGTAGTCAACCATGTCATCATGTAAGTGTCCTATTGGCAATAGTCATATTCAAACTGTCAGACTGGGACGAACACTCAAGTGAGGCTAATGCGAGTAATTCTTTTGTTTCACTATTTCCAGCTCAGTGCACTTGGAAAAAGCGAAACAAAGGAACCCCCCGCATGAGCCTCACTTGAGTGTCCATCTCAGTCTGACCGTTTGAATACAAACATTTACAATTGTTGTTGTGACAATTTAAACACTTGCATGATCATATTTTGCCATTGAAAGGGGCTCTCGCACGATTAATATTCGTCCACCGTAGACATAAAATAAGTAAAATTGTAACCGTGAAAACACATGTACATTTGCCCGTAGTAATCAAAATAATCCTCCAGATTAATAGAAAAAACCTTTCAGTGTTAGACAAATGCAGTTCTAGGTTGTTTTGACATGTTATCAAGGGGATGGAATTGGATTGCGATTTGAACTATTTTCTTGTCAGAGAAGTGGCTTCACCTGGCTCCTGTCTTTCGAGGCTCTTAACAACAGGTTTTGGCCAGTGCCTGTGGTCTCGGCGTATCTTAACACAGCTAATAGTGTAGAATGATTAGAATGTCTGAGAGCACATTGAATGGTTTCATACCAATGCAACGTACTCTAATATATAAATTTAGGCACTGCCTAAAAGCGGAGCTCCAGTCAGTCTATATGACGTCACACCATGTGACCACTGCACTGCACTTCTCTGGTGACCACAATACGTGGACTGGATGTTTAGAGCGGCATTGACAGTGCACAATCTTTTGTTTTGTGCTCATCTACACATCACACTGAATGGTTTCATAACCAATGCAACGTTCTCTAATATAAAAATTTAGGCACTGCCTAAAAGCGGAGCTCCCAGTCAGTCTATATGACGTCACACCACGTGACCACTGCGCTGCACTTCTTTAGTAACCTAGATAATTGTGCCCAAGTTTGGTTGTATTGGAGTCTTCCCTTCACGATATATGAATTTTTCAACCTTTGATTACGTCATCGATGACGTCGAATCACGTGATAAAATTACAGCAACCCCTGGTACATTAGACGAAATACCCTAAGTATGGTTGTCTTAGCATTTTCCCGTCTGTAGTATAGACACTGATGGTATGCCTGTATGACGACTGACTCCCATACAAACCGGAAGTCCATGAAAATCAAGTTCGATGCATATACCCATTTCTGTTGTTTCCTTCTTCTTATTCTGCATGTAACTACGGGGCTACGCAGGCGCCCGCGGGAGCTCCGCTATAAACTATGTTAATGTTAACCCGTCACCCGCAATTTGTGTAAATATGAATGTAATTCTCTTATTTATTTGTATCCATTCTCAGTATTACTTTGGAGCTAAAGATTCGCCTTTATATTTGTCGTTATTTCTCCTTGTTTGACATCTTGTGACATTTTACAGAAATTTATACTACGACAGCAAATCATCATGCATGCCCGATTTGGGGAACAGTTTTATTTTTTAAAGCGCTCTAATTACGTTTCGTTGTCTGTATCCTCCGTTATTAACAAATATCCTCTTAAAAACCAAGGAATGACGTAAGAAAGTGGTTACAATGTTGTGGACTCCGAGGCGCAGCCGAGAGGGTCCGCAGTACAATTTGACCACTTTATTACGACACACGAACAGTTAGTTCTTTTTTTTCTCGTTTAAATTAATTGAAGTGTATTGTTGCCGCTAGGATACAGGGTACGATAGTCTCTTATCCTTTCTCGCGGCATTGATAAAATGACGCTGCTACCAACTAGCCAAATTCAGTGTTGGCGTGACCAAGTGGCACGCGTGTTGTAATTCAACTGCCGACAGAGACTTATAATTCCTGTGTCGTCCGCCTCCACATGATTTCGAAATTACAGGTGATCTAATGGTGATTGTATGGGCGGAGTTTCCTATAGAGTGTTCGCACCAGCCTGGGGCAGGGCGGCATTATAGTCCGGTCAATTTAGCGTTTAACCTGGAAAAAATTGCAACATGGGATTTTTATACAGCAAATTCTCAGGAACATATGTGAGAAATACGTGTCCAAATTTTGTGAAAATCCGTTCGGGGGAAGTTGGTTAAATTTGGGGTTTTCCGTCTGCACGAAGGAAAGCTCGTTGTTTTCGGTGGCACTTAGACAATGAACGCGAACAATTCGAATGAGGGCTATATACTGTAAGGCCGTAACTCGGTGTGATATTGAAAGAGATATCGAGCAATTTATTTCTACTGCATAATTTGATTGCACAGATGTGAATTATGTGTTTGTTTATAACCAATTCTGCAAAATAATAACTAAATAATCCTGCGTTTTGACAAATCCCATATGATCCTTGTATTTCCCGCGTGGTGATACACTAAAGTTCGAATATTATACGCTAAAAGAAATAAACTGTTCATAGCCGTAACTCATCGCTCAGAAATTATTTGTTTCAACTGAAAAACCTTGTTAAATCTTTCCCGGTTTCATCTGTACAGTCTATAAACATTCTCCCTGTTTCTGTGTTTCTAATGTCTAAGTGCCGCCGAAAACAAAAGGCGCCCTTGACGTCGCCGGTAAAACCAAAAATATAACCAACTTCCCCCGGCCGGATTTCTACGAAATTTGGATATGTTATTCCTACATATGTTCTTAACAATAAGTACCAAAAATTTCCCATGTTGCAATTTTTTCCAGGTTCGGGTTTTTTCGGGCTAATTTGACCGACTATTATGCTTCACATGATGTTTGGTGGTATTTTGTCATGTTTGTCCTCAATAATTTGATTAGTGTGATATCAGTTTCAATATCAGGTTGTCATGATTCAATAAGGGGCTTAGGGCTCAGGTTGCCTACAGCCATTTAATTCCAGATTAGTCGTGGTGTATTAGTTCCAAGCGAAAAAAGCTCAGGCAAGCCACAGCAATATTTCAATAAGATCGAGTGCATAAATAAATATTTGCGCCTGAATAGGATTGTGTTATACCAGAAACATATAAGCGAGTTGAAACGTGTAACAAACATACATTGCTTTAGTACCAAGCTGCGGAATATTTGCACAATATACACAATTGGACAGATTTTGAAAATGATGTTGCTGAAGGACTTCAAGATGTTAACTTACCACTGTTGCTCTACTTTATTTGAGCAAAAAATGAAATATTATGAAAAGAAAACCTGCTTGGGTAAGCAGGCGAGAGTTCCTTATTGAAAAGATATGGTCATAAACTCGCCACGAACATTCTTTTTTTTTTTTTTAACTTTATTTATACACGGTAGAACCTTCAGGTAGAGACTATAATAATACTCGAGAAATAATACTACAAATATATAAATATATAATATGAATAATAATAATAATAATAATAATAAAAAAACCTGCTTTTCAAGGATGCCGTGTCACTTGAGGCCGTGCGTGACCCCGTCTTTAAATTTAGTTAGCGATGGAGATCGCCTCAATTCAACTGGTAAATCATTCCACAGTGCCGCTCCACTGTAACTAAAGCTTCGTTTGCCATACTCAGTACGAGGGAGCGGCACCGTTAACTTGTTTTCAGAATTCCTTAAATTATAACAAGAATTGTCTCGCCAAGAGAATTTGGAAGTGAGATAGCTCGGAGTTATTAAGTGTTTTGTTCATAAATAGTGATTTAGTTACTTTGCGTTGATCACTCAAATTAAACCAACCAAGCTCTCGAAATAGCGTAACGGCACTGGTATCGCCAGCTAGAGAAGGTTATGATACGCGCAGCGCGATTCTGGAGCTTCTGGAGCTTATCACTAAGGCCCCCGGCACAGTCGCCCCAAACAGTACTGCAATAGTCGAAATGTGGTTGGACAATAGCATTGTACGTAGTAAGCAGGGTCTCGCGGGGAACAACAGACCGAATACGTTTAATGGCACCAATGCCAGAAGGAATCTTTTTAGATATACTTTTTAGATATACTATTGGTTTTTATACTTTTTATAAAAACCAATAGTACTTTTTAGATATACTATTTTTTAGATATACTATTGGTTTTTATTCCACAGCTTATTGGTTCGCAGTTGCATTCTAATTATTCATAATAGACCTTTCCGAATTTTTTCATATTTCCACAGGAGGCAACGGAAAAAAATCCATCGCCATAGCTGGATAGAGCAGCCTAAAATTAGTAAATTGGGAAAGTTTCAAAGGAAAATCCTTTGAAAAATCTCTCGTATTTTGTGTACGTTCGTATAGGATTTGCGACCAAGCCTTCAAAGTTTGCATACCCGGTATGTAAGTGTCGCGGGGCGACTAAAACACGCTGGGCTGGTTCGATTAAGACTCTCACATCATAGGCTCTTAGGAATTACTTTCACAAACTCAACTCACAGTCGATAACAGACTCGACTCGCAAAACGCTTACAAGACACTACCCAACTCGTGGGCCTAAAAAAATCTAAGTGTCAATCAACCGGCCGGTACCGGAAGAGGGGGAGGCACTTCTTGTCTTAGCCGAACGAGCTGGTACTAAAATCGCGAACGTTACATCAAAAATACCCTGTCGTTTTTGAAACACTCACGGCCAAAACCTTATTTGGAAGTATTTACCTTAATATATAGATTTACCCACTGGCTAAACGCGGAGCTCCTGGTTATAAAATTTTCTGTGTGAATGAAAGGGATTCCCATGTGTACATGGTTTACATGGTTGCTTTAGAGTCTTCTCTTCACGAGATATTAATTTTTCAAGCATAGATGACGTCGTCGATGACGTCATATCACGTGACCACTTCATTCGCTCATCTGGTGACCTGGACTACATTACCCAAGTTTGGTTGGTTTAGAGTATTCCTTTCATCAGATATTCATTTTTCAAGCATATATGACGTCATCGATGACGTCACATCACGCGACCACTTCAGTTCGCTCATCTAGTGGCCTAGACTACACTACCCAAGTTTGGTTGTTTTACAGCTTTCCTTTCATTAAATATTCATTTTTGAAGCACAGATGACGTCATCGATGACGTCATATCACGTGACCACTTCATTTCGTTCACCTGGTGACCTAGACTACACTACCAAAGTTTGGTTGTTTTAGAGTCTTCCCTTCACGAGATATTGATTTTTCAAGCATAGATGACGTCATCGATAACGTCACATCAGGTGACCACTTCATTTCGCTCATCTGGTGACCTGGACTACATTACCCAAGTTTGGTTGGTTTAGAGTATTCCTTTCATCAGATATTCATTTTTCAAGCATATATGACGTCATCGATGACGTCACATCACGCGACCACTTCAGTTCGCTCATCTAGTGGCCTAGACTACACTACCCAAGTTTGGTTGTTTTACAGCTTTCCTTTCATTAAATATTCATTTTTGAAGCACAGATGACGTCATCGATGACGTCATATCACGTGACCACTTCATTTCGTTCACCTGGTGACCTAGACTACACTACCAAAGTTTGGTTGTTTTAGAGTCTTCCCTTCACGAGATATTAATTTTTCAATCACTGATGACGTCATCGATGACGTCACATCACTTGTCCGTGTTACAGCACCCCCCTTGTGGCATAGAGCAGATTTCGTATGACTGTGAAAAGTACCGTGACACGGCGCGGTACTGTCGCGGTGGCGGTACCGAACCTGGCCTGCTGTTTTCTGCTGTAGATACCGAACGAAATCGTGTAGTCGCGGTACGGTCACGGACGCGGCGCGGTACAACTCTTTCGCGGTACTTTTCACAGTCATAAGAAATCTGCTCTAGACAAAATAACCCAAGTATGGTTGTCTTAGCATGTTCCCTTGAGGAGATATAATTTTTTCTTTGCATACCACAGGGTTCCCATGTGTACACGGACGGACGGACGGACGGACAACGGACGGACGGATAACGGACGGACGGACGGACGGCGTACGCTATAAGTTTAATATATAGATTTAGGCACTGCCTAAAAGCGGAGCTCCCAGTCAATTTTATGCCATTTATAAAGGTTGGCGTCATCGTTGATGTCTCTATGACGCACACATCATTCATGAGACCACTTCGTTGCAGTCCTCTGGTGAACTAGACAATTCTACCAAATTGGTTGTCTTAGAGCTTTCCCTTCACGAGAAATAAATGTTTCAAACATAGATGACGTCATCAGTGACGTCACATCACGTGACAATTTTGTTCCGCTCCTCTGGTGACCTTGACAATTCTACCCAAGTTTGATTATCTTAGAGTTTTCCCTTTACCAGATATGAATTTTTCGAGAAAGGATGGCGTCATCGGTGACGTCACATCACGTGACCACTTTGTTTCGATCCTCTAATGACCTAGACAATTCTACCCAAGTTTGGTTGTCTCAGAGTATTCCCTTTACGAGATATTAATTTTCCGAGCAAGGATGACGTCATCGATGACGTCAATCACGTGACCATGTTATTGCGCTCCTCTAATGACCTAGACAAGTCTACCTAAGTTCGGTTGTCTTACAGCCTTCCCTTCACGAGATATTAATTTTCAAGCATAGATGACGTCATCGATGACGTCACATCACGTGACTATTATATTTCACTCCTCTGGTGACCTAGACAACACTACCCAAGTTTGGTTGTTTTAGACTCTTCCCTTCACAAGACATTAATTTTTGAAGCATAGATGACGTCATCGATGACGTCACATCACGTGACCACTTTATTTCACTCCTCTGGTGACCTAGAGACAACACTACCCAAGTTAGTTCATTTAGAGTCTTCCCTTTCCACGAGAAATGAATGTCTCAATCATCATTCCGGGTTTCATGGGTTTTCTGTGGTAAGAGATCGCGGGCGCAGCCGTAATCAGCCGTCATCGATGACGTCACATCACGTGACCGTGCTACAGCACCCCCCTTGTAGCATAGACAAAATATCTCAAGTATGGTTATCTTAGCATGTTCCCTTGAGGAGAAATATTTTTTTCTTTGTATACCACAGGGTTCCCATGTGTACACGGACGGACGGACGGACGGACGGACACTATAGGTCAGGGGCAAATTAGATGGGGCGTGACTCTTCGATACTGTAATGCGTCACATCGAATTGGTTTATCAATCTATTTTTAGATTAGATCCCGCGGGATTCAAATCCCGCGGGGAACGGGACCTGTTCTCTCCGACGTCCGCCTGAAAAACACCCAAAGATGGCGGCGGTTGTGATCTACAACTTTTTCCTCGGGCTTCCGGTGGAAGGCCCGAGGTATAAAATGGGCTTCGTCGTATTTTTCTGCTTTCAGTCGCAAAACGCACCTTTGACAGCTGCCAATCAGTGTGTATTTAGCCAATCAGCAGTACACGATACTCAGATTTTGGCTATAGCCTATTCGTCAAAGTTTACAGCCGGTGAAAATATAGCCAATCGGAAGTCCACACACTTGCGTTTGGATCCTGAAATGAGCCGCCATCTTGGATTACACGAATCGGAGTATAAATAGGCTAAGATAGAACTTAAAACCCATCTTATGAACCATGATTTGATAAAGGAACTTTGCAGAGGGTCGATTTGTTGATACTGATGGGATGTCAGAGTACTCCGATGCCGCAAACCAGGTATTTTTTTCACTATTTCTGTCTGTCGCTCGTCTGCCTCTGACAATGCGACTTGACCCATATGATTATTATAACAACCAACCTTACCCAATGTTCCTGCCTCTTTGAAACTATTTATTTCCCCATTATGACAGAAATATCTATCTCTGATGTGTCTAGTTTGTATATTTAGCGGAGATTCGGTATAAATCTGTGATTCCTGTCGCTAAACAAAGTAAAAAATCGAGTTTCTCTACTCAAAAATAAGAAGCTACAAATAAGATACAAACATGAATCTTGTATTGAAATATGATCGGAAATCTTTAAAAGATAATTGAGAGCTATTTATTTTGAAAATCCGGGCAAGAGTTAACTCCATGGGTGCACATTTTTTGGACTTCTGATGACTGTCTGGCTTGTTGCTGAGGGCCAAAAAAACTCAATCATTAAAAACCTACATTTTAGCTTGCTAAAAGTAATTACATGCCCCTAATTTTAATTAAAATTATATTATCTGGGTGGGAGCAAAGGAGCCTTTTCAACTCCAAATGCCTTTATGATTGTCTTTTACTCCATGGCCTATTTATTTGTTTCTTGCAATGTTCTTTTTTTTCCTGGTTTCAGACACAAAATACTACCTTTGACTATTCAGCACGCAGTGAGCCCAAAAAAACAAACATTATCTGGCACAGATAATGGCATTTATCTGAGCACGTATCTTTTCATACTGTCAGTTGGTAGACAAGCTGGCGCGCGGGCTGTCAGTGGGAAAATACCAAGCAATTGTTTTAGCCAATCAAGGCAGAGCACTCACGTGGTTCCATTCCTGTATGTATCGGCTGACTAGCATTTCAGTTAAGCTTATTCTTTGGAAGAAACAGCGAGTATAGTCTCTCTTATTTGAGATGCTGTTTATCATCACATTATCTGGTTGCATGCTATTCACATGAACCTGTTGCTGTTTCGTCGTTCATGTTCCGTAGTTTCTTTACGGTTTCGTTATTGGGAATCAAAACTCCCCTACTCTCAGGAATTACATTATTTCCGTTTAATTCATCTATTGTGGGTTTGTGTCCCCTTCAACTTCAAGTCCCGACGATTTCAGGACAGCGTGCAGTCTTAGCGAGACAGCCACTTGATTCGAGCAATCGCTCTGCACTATGAGTTCACGGGGCAGCTGTTTGTGCCACCAGTTTCGGGTACTTTGTTCCCTGTGTTTTTCCGCTTCATTTGTTCTCGTTTGGTGCTTTGTGAGAGATTTGTTTTCCATTTCGTTATCAAATAAATATTAGTTTCATCAGATTTGCTTATCAAATACAAGAAATGTGAAGGAAGGCTATCAAGCATATTTGAGCTTAAATTCTGATTCTGTTGTATCAGGGACTGGGTAATCAGTAGACGATTGCATCAAATTGATCTTTCTATAATTTCTTTGAATATAAGATTTCATCTGTTTCTATAATCCTCATTCAATTTCATTTTGATTTGTAAATTCCGTGTCATTGGTTTTTAGCCACGTGTAGATACGAGTAAATTTGATCTTAAAGGTTAAATGCGAGCGATCAGTTCTCTCGGGTGGTATTGAATTCCAAAAAACAAAACAAGAAGCTTTATTCCTTTAAACACCTTCTAAGGCACGTTAGGATATACGAGATACATAAACAGATCATTATGAAACCTACAAAAAGTGTCTATGTATTTGTAGTTTGTGCAGTGCTAACGTAGCATGCGAGGGGCGGTGATTATGTGCACTAGTTCCGTGGACGCGATTTTGCCGGTTCCCCACTCCTGATTGTGTAATTGCCCGCCGTTTTAGTGCACTGTACTTTACGGTTTATGCCGTATCCTTGCGGGCCTGGGAGTTTTATTGCAGCCAGAACCCGTGTTGAGCGTGCAACCCGTCCACCGGCCTCCTTGAGTGGCCAACTGCGCTGGGTCTGGTGTTTTGCTTTTTGGGAACACGGCTTGTGTATGCGCGTCTTCTGGTTAGCACCCCCCCTTTGCCTCTGCTCGACTCTGCTCGATTGCCTATTCTAATCGTTAGCAATTAACTTGGGCTCAAGCGAATACAAAATTGTCTTACTTGAATTTTACATGCCGGGCCGCATCTAATTTGGGATTTGCGGTTTAATAGTATGTATCATGAATGCATGGGGCGCACGGATGCAGATCGCTCCAATGATATAAATTTGAGATTCTGACGTGCACAGTTTGGTGACATTTTGACCTGATAATGCTTTGATTAATATTGTGTTTACAAATTCGACCGATTTCATTTGACCCAATTTTAGGCCCTGTTCGACCTATTATCGAGGAATTTCATCTCTGCACGTCCATGCCTTCCATCGCCAGAATATGCTATCGGTGCACTATCAAACAAACTTTGTTCTAGTACCTAATTAGCACGAGCTTCATATGTAACGCTATCATCTCTAGGCAACAATGTCTCTGGTTTAGTTTCTTAGGCGCTGCTTATGCGGAAATTATTAATCTCGTCAAACTCATAGCGGTCAGATACATTGGCTAGATCGATTTCCTAAGTAAGCTATACGACCATTGCGTGATTCCCCCGGTAAACGATCAGGTTAATTTCAACAGTTTTTCGAAACTCATTCAGTAATAAATTGTATATGTCGCCTACGGGAGTTTTCATGACCTCTGCTCTATGTAAATTTTGGTGCTCGTAAATGGCATTTTTCATTATTTTGTTTGGTCTCGCGGGTTTTTGGAGCACTAGAGTGAACTTCCTAGACCATCGAGACGGATTTCATTTACATGCGGTTGGTATACACAAATGTTATCGCAGTCTGCGAGGGGCGGTACTTGCGTTTGGCGCTCTAGACACCATTATTAGTCCGCGCTCCTTAATGAACCATTTGCCTACCTGTACTGGGTACCAGTACATTACTAGAGCTGGGTGCCAGCTCAATATTTATATGCAGGCCTACAGTGCTGGGTGCCAGCACATTACTAGAGCTGGGTACCAGCTCGATATTTATATGCAGGCCTGCAGTACTGGGTGCCAGTACATTACTGGAGCTGGGTGCCAGCTCGATATTTATATGCAGGCCTGCAGTACTGGGTGCCAGTACATTACTGGAGCTGGGTGCCAGCTCGATATTTCTCTTGGCCAACAGAACCCGTATAGCGTGCAACCCGACAACCGGCTTCCTTGCGTAGCCAACTGCGCTGGGTTTCTTGTTGCGCTTTTCTATCTAGAGCGCGGGCCTGTTTGACAATTTTGTGTGTGTGTGTGTGTCTATGCGCGGGCATTTGTCGCCCCTTGCCCCCTGCCAACCTACATGAGTATGTGTTTCCATCAGATATGTTTTAAATGTTTATTTATTTTCTTTTTTGTTGTTGTTGTTTGCTTATTAATAACACATTTGGTTCTGGATTTTAGACTGTTTAGAACGCATCACTGGAAATAAATCTATTTTGCTCCTATCTGAGCATCAGGCATTCTTTTAACATGTTCTCAAAATTTGGGCGAATTTCAGGCTCAACGTCCTTAAAAAAAAGGTTCTTGAAAAAAAAAAGTACGTTTTTAGAGTATTTTCCCGCCCGGGAACGGATATCAGTGCCATTAACAGAAATACAATCATAACAATCATACATAGATAAAAACCTGGAAGTTTTTAGGAAAAATTCATTAGGAGTTGAAGAATGTGCATTTTAAGAAGACTTAGCAAGGCAATGTCACTTCTAGAACACCAAATTTTGCCAGCGAGTGTTTGATTGCTTCTGCTTCATGGGCAACTCTATTATACTGTTATAAAGTATTGGGGCACTATATAGTATGTCGCATTTTATTACTCATAATTTTCCTGTCATTATTTTGTTCAAGTTACATGGTAAACTCCAACCAGGCCAGTAGATGGCCCCACCACACCTCCTGGGATTTCCACCCGCTGGCTAGTGATCGGGAGGCTGGCAATCACATCCACTATTGTATTCAGTGCTGCTGGCTCTGACCCGGCTCTGACCTATCTTATGACGACCTATCTACTAATCAAGTCCAGACGGGCGCCTCTTCGGTTATCGCGACGAACGCAAAAACTGTGAACATTTCGAGGGGCGGGTTAGGCTACGATCAGCAGATAGCCCTTGTAAGGGCAGGACATTCTATTTCAACTTGGTTGTGTCGACACCCCTACCGCATTATGCAAAGGAAGCTCAATGGTTTTCCAGCGATACTGGAGATTTCAATCTCAAGTATCTTACCTGGTGAAAGCCGCGAAGATCACTTGACATGACATTAAATGCTGACCTCCCGCGGGTCGTTTCCCGCTCACCGGAAGTGCGCCTCTCTTTCCTTAACTTTTCACAGATCTCATACAAGCTTCACTTGTCTTCACGGGTAGCATCAACGTCACAGTCTTTAATTTCCATTTAAAGACAAACACTGATCTGCATTTCCTTTCTGCATTTAATCACCATATCGTCGCAGCTACAAACGAATTTCACGATACCATTTATCCTGTCGGGGGATCTGGTGTGCCTTGGTCCCGACCCAGGTTTCCTATGACTGATTTTCCCAAAGGGTTTTTTCTACTATAGGTTTTTCCTGGCCTCCCTGGCACTCCAGTAATAGTATCGGTGTCTTTGATGTTTTCAAGTCAGACTTGCTACAACAGATCCTCTCGTCTAGGCAAGGAGCAGTTCTCAACTATTTCACAATTCTTGGACT
The DNA here is from genome assembly GCA_033964015.1 of Scolanthus callimorphus. Taxonomy (NCBI): domain Eukaryota; kingdom Metazoa; phylum Cnidaria; class Anthozoa; order Actiniaria; family Edwardsiidae; genus Scolanthus; species Scolanthus callimorphus. The sequence goes on from JAWWUD010000049.1 coordinate 866,992, forward strand.
GTGACACTTCAATGCCCGCAATGTTTTCAATTCGCCTTCCAGGCCTGTCATCACAAAGGGCAGTCATGGGCTGCTTTGCTGACGTCAGTGCTTAATCAATAACACCTAGTGCGTTCGAGTTATCAGCTATATTTTGACGACAACATAGAATGAAGAAAGCAACTGAAGGGTGGACAGTCATGGGCTGTACTCGGAGGTTGCGTGTCTCGGTCGAGCTCTCTCTCTGCGCCTGGGTGGGGTGGCCACAGATCTGTGGCTTGTGGCGGTTTTTTTCTTCCCCACCTTTTGCTGAAGTGATTCAGTTAGTACTGTAATCCAATTTGCATAATTTACGAGTTGAAAAATAAACGTCACATCTAGTGGCCGAAAAATCCCAACCGTGCGAGTACGTGTTTTGGTCTTCCTCCCTTCAGCAAAACGTAGCACGGCGCATAGCAGAGCTCGCACCTTCCGATTTTCCATATATCTTGCTGAGAGAAGTGCTGAGATAAAAACAAACATTATCTGGCACAGATAATGGCATTTATCTGAGCACGTATCTTTTCATACTGTCAGTTGGTAGACAAGCTGGCGCGCGGGCTGTCAGTGGGAAAATACCAAGCAATTGTTTTAGCCAATCAAGGCAGAGCACTCACGTGGTTCCATTCCTGTATGTATCGGCTGACTAGCATTTCAGTTAAGCTTATTCTTTGGAAGAAACAGCGCCAGCCTCAACCAAAACTTCTTCAGTTCAAGGTTTTTTCCCACCGCCTCCCCAACCCCAGCCCACTTGTATTGATCTTGTCTTGTCAACATTGTTTCGAAGCGAGTCCGTAAGGTTGAGTATAGTATATATGTGTATAGGCTAGATAATGTGGGTGGCGGTTTTTTCTTCCCCACCTTTTGCTGAAGTGATTCAGTTAGTACTGTAATCCAATTTGCATAATTTACGAGTTGAAAAATAAACGTCACATCTAGTGGCCGAAAAATCCCAACCGTGCGAGTACGTGTTTTGGTCTTCCTCCCTTCAGCAAAACGTAGCACGGCGCATAGCAGAGCTCGCACCTTCCGATTTTCCATATATCTTGCTGAGAGAAGTGCTGAGATAAAAAGCTTTTCACATCACCAAGATTTAAATCTAAGGGAACACAAGCTTCTAACAAGACAACAAACTGACCAAACTCAATCCACGGTTAAGAAACAGAGAAAATGTCTCTGTGTCCCAACAGGGAATTGAACCCGGGTGGCAGAAGTAAGAGGCAAGTGCTTAGCCACTACATCAACTTAAAGATAACCTCACCATGCTCAAGTTGGAGAGGTACACTCTGCAAGCAAACCCAGGTGTGAGAGATGCAGTGGAGATTGCCACTCTGGCTTACACCTCTACAGCGTAAGAGGCCCTGTAGATGTTGGGACAGATCAACATACCTGCCAACTCTCCCGGTTTACTTGGAAGACTCACAGTTTGAACCTCGCCTCCCAGTAAAAAAATGAAAATATCTTATACATTTACAGTGTATCTCCCAAGTAAATTTGTGTGATTATCTCTTTTTAGTAAAATTACACAGGTGACTATCGAAATGGAGCGTTCTGGTAAATGGAGCGTTCCAGCTGATTGGCTTAGAATCTCACACTAAATTGCAATAGTGACCTGCCAACATTGGCAGTTTTATCGATGTTTTTGGATTCGAAAATGGAATTCAAAAATATTTAGAATAATTACATGTGTAATTATACTAAAAAGATAAGTCGCCTCAGGCTCCGTGAATATCGTTGTATAGTCCTCTCGACTCCATTTCGGGGGACCATCTGATGATATTCACGTTTGCCACTAATTGTTAAATAATACAATCTCTCGGTTTTGACTACTCTGAGGTTGGCAGGCATGGATCAATGGTACAAATGAAAATTCTTAGGTTGGGATTGGAGATTAATATCTGGACAACTCACCAGAGCCTTAAATTTTTTGTTTTTAGATTTTCCATCTTCATCTTACTTCTTATTTCAGTTTTAATCTTACTTCTTATTTCAGTTTTATCGACTAGCACTATCATGATTAGGTGTCCCATAAGAAGATGCTGTGGGTTATTTGCTACCCTACCAAATCAAAGTCAAATCATATCATGCTTTTTTCCTGACTTTAATCCACGTTATGCACCAATTAATTCCAGCAGTGACCATCCCCCCCCCCCCCCCCCAGGCAACCCCCTGGCATTTGCGCAAGGCACCCTTCCCAGGGGTGGGGAACTGTGTAGTATCTTTTGACCTGGGGGCCAGGCATTGTTTTCTTTTGGGGGAGGGGGCTGGGCCCTTGTAAATTTCCCAAAAAGTTTTTGTAAAGTCAGGTTCATAGCAAAATGATTGCTATGGATGCTTATCGCGGGAAATAAATTGGGCTTGCGGTGGAGTAGCTTCGCGTACAGGGTTTAGCTGAGGTATTCTAAGGTACCATGAATTCAGATTTGAATCCAATTTTTTGAAACGATTCATGTTTGGCGATAGGAACAGGTTCGTTGCAATTTCATTGACCAACTTTAAGTTGAGAATATTTTATCTCAATCAGCCCCAGTTCTCATTACAGTGGTGATAGCAGAGATTGCTGTCTATATTCGGTCTGTCTTAATTTTCCAATGATAACCACCGAAAATAGATTGTGTGTGCACAGAAAACCCAGCATGCGATTCCTAGAGGTTCTCTCTCTAGCTTTTGCACAATTTAAAAGCTCGGATATGCATAAAGTAGACACGTTGTTGTTCTTGCCCATGTAAAGATATTGCAATTGTTGAGAAACCACGCTTCGACACACTTTTGCAAGTTATTTGTAACAATAGATATACATTGCCACTCTATTTTCTTTATTTCACAGTCGTGAATGTGCCCCAGGGCCGGGCACTTTGCACCACTTTTTTTGCCCCACCCCGGGAAATTGCACCCCTACATCGTCCCCACCGTGGGGAATTTTGCAGATTTTTTTCAAAAAAATGCAAAGTTCCGGGGTTGGCCAGGGGGGCATGGTCACTGCTGGAATTGATTGGTGCATTACTGTTAACCATTCTCGCCAATATAGCTATCTAAGGGAATTGCATTCATACATCTATAGTAGTACTTCTGGTGAATTAATATGTTCTGAAGTAAACCTTAGGAATATTGATGTTGCTTCAAAGATAAACCAGATAAGATAGGGGTTACAAGAGACCAAATATTTTTTTATGGCCTACTAGAGACCTTGGGCCGGTTCCTGAAAGGTTGGATAAAGTTATCCACGGATAAAAGTTATCTGTTCTATAGATTTTGTTCAGGATTTATCCGTTGGATAAGCGTTTATCCACCGATAACTCTTAACTGACCTTCTAGGAACTGGCCCCTGGAGATCATATTAGATTACGTAAGCATCCAAAAACAATGATGGGTGGGACAATAATAGGCAACAGCAAAAATGACAATATAAAGGCTCTTTTCCGGTATTCTTCATCGGACCTTCCTGCCACTATAACACATATAGATTATGCCTTTCCTTTGTTAGTTTTTACCAAGCCATCAATTAAAACCGAACAAACAAAAAGGAAAGTTTTGTTTTCTCATAAATCCTGAAAGGGTAAATAAGAGATATTGTTTTTGTTCTGATGACACCAGTGATTCTTCTATGCTTATTGCTTCAATGCAATGTGTGGTTCCAGAAATTATCCATACCCATTATCCATAAATTGGAAATTCCGGAGGGGTAGGGGGTCAATTACCTGATCATTTCCATACAGTACAAATACTGTATTTTTCCTTGGAAATTCCAGAGGGGTGGGGGGTCACTTTTCAACACCCTTCCGTGGTGGGGGTATGGATATTTTCTGCAACCACACAATTTGACAAAAAGGTGCAAAAATATATATATATTTTTTTTAAACAAATCTGATTATCTAAGTTAACGCGGGCACAAACTCATCAATAAAAGAACTTACGCCAGAGAAGCCCGAGGTCACGCAGTTTCTGCGTCTAGTTGTATTTTGTTTACAATAGTATTAGACTTCTGATATCTGTAACTTGAAACACATACAACAATGATTATGTATCCCTAAAAGAAAATAACAGAAAAAGACATTTTCAGGGTTAAAAAGCGGCTTTTCACTTGAACAACAACACAGTTGGGGAACTACGGAAAAGAAAAACGTTTAATGCTCAGCCAAGTAGGTGTAGAGAGAAGCTATAAATCCTGGACTTCCATGCAAAACTCGACCAGTCTTTTGCAGTCTGTCTTTTGTGTCACAGAAACGCTTTTACGTGAAGGCTGTCTTAGAAAACAAATAATGATTTGCCCGTGAGTTTATGCAGATAGTGAGAATTGAACTGGATGATTCATGGCAATGAGATTCTATTTGACACTGTTTGAACTCCAATGGAAACCTTACAAGCGTAGGAGAATCTTGAAAACTAGAAAACTCTTCTGATATGCTTTAATTTCAGTTGTGTAATTTAGTTTATGAAGCGAGTCATCTGAATCAAAAATTATTTTAGGGATGAATCCAACGGCAACAACCCACGGAGAATCTCGCAGGGGAGTTTTCCCGCTTGTTCAGTTCTCTCAGAAGAGCTTATGAGCTCTGATATTACGGTGTAATTTCTTCTCCATTCAAGTTTGTTGTTTTCCACCTGATCGTACTAGCTCGTACTACTTTTTTCAAACAGTCAGTTCAGTCTTCCTCGCTACAAGATTCCTCTATTCCATCCATCTCAATCGCTTTCATGGTCGCTAAGATCATTTGATTCAGATGACTCGCTGGATTCTAGTCTACATTTAAGTCCAAATCTTTGTTAAAACTAGCGCCAAAGGAGAGTGGATTTCATCTCCCTTTGCAATCTTTAAAAAAGGCGCGAAGGGCGGAGAAAGTGCTGCATTCTCATTGGCTAGTCGTTCCCGGGCGCTCATTGGCTGATTGCTGCGGGATCTCGCGGGATGCAGTTTCTAAAATAGATTGATAAACCAATTCGATGTGACACGTTACCATATTTAGTATCACGCCCCATCTAATTTGCCCCTGTATAGGCTTAATACCAGAAAAATAAAGAAAACATCATATCTCCCGAAGGGAAGCCTCTATAGAAGCCAAACTTGGACAAACTTTCAAAGACCATAAGAGGAACTTCACACCAAAGTCACGTGCTCTTACGTCATCAATGACGTCATTAAAATGGACCACAATGTCCGTGACGTTCAAAAATGAACTCCATGGGTTACTGTATACGTTTTTTTCTGATCTATGGTGCTCCGCTCGCGCGGCGCTTTGCTATTAGAAAGTGACGGTAGATCCCCTTCTGAAAGAATTTCGGCGGCATTTGTCAGAAAAACACTGAATTTTGAGCGAGAACCTTCCAGGCATTTTAGGAACTCGATATTTCAAAGCATACCTCATGTTGAGCATCCACAGGGAACCCGCGCGGCTCGCCCCATATAGGCATTTTGCAAATACGACGGCTTATTTTTGATATGCCTTGCCATTTCTTCGTCGTTTCAAAAGATTTTCCACTCAAAATTTCCCACTTTACTGATTTTAGGCTCCTCTATCCAGCTATGGACTGTTTTGTGTCCGTGGTCTAGTGGAAATATGTAAAACTTGGGAAAGGTGTATACAGCGATGCAACGTTCCAGAGTAGTTTAACGGACTGGTTTCAATAGGCCGTATCCCCAGTGGTATCAGCCGGCCGTGAAAAAATAGAAAAATTCCAGTTTTCGAGGAAGCACAATTGTATATATAAGGGTGAACACCAGAATATCGAACAAATCGAATTTAGAGGATCCAAGATAGATGTTGTCAATCAAGCGGACGTCATGTTTTGTTGCCATGATAACAGGCATCAGTCGCTAATTACTCATATCAATGAAAGTCATTGACGTTTTTGGTGAATGCACTTGAGAGGACTCAGTCGAATCGCGCGCGGGCTAGTGTGGGTATTTTAGCGTGGTTACCAAGTCAAAATCAATGGTGGACAGATCGAGAACTCCAGTCTCTGTGATTCCTGCAAGTTTTCATTCAAAATTTCACAGTTTTCTTGCTACATATACCGAAATTTTTATCAAAAGAGGATCTCCTGTCACTTCCTTAAAAGGCACTGAGTAAGGGTGACATGATCTGATCTAAGATTGTCGGGGAGACAGTTCCGTGTTCTTAATATTATTATTTTACAGCAACACCCTCATCACAGGGAATTTCTGCAGAAACTCATCAATACGAGAAGTTGAATTTCCCAGGGCGCACGCATGGGAACTGTCCGTAGTTCACATGGATAGCCATGGGAAATCGGCACACTTCCCTTTTCTACCATGGGAAATTCAGCTTTTCCCAAGAATGGATTTCTGCCGAAATACCCTGTGATACTGGAATCCCTGCGCAACTCTTTGCGTCTCGGGCAGATAATTTGCCTTCGGGTGCTTATTTGCTGAGTCAATTGTCGAAAACAGATTTGTGCTATTATGTTTCTAAGCGCATTAGTCGGAAAACGACTTTAGATCTTCGCGTGTCAATATTGCACACGTTTCCTCAATCCAGTTATAGATTCGCGAGCCGAACTAAACAAATGTCAGTTAAAATAAACAGTTTTCAGTTTGCCACTTTTCCACAATCGAGATCTCACATCACATTATATTCGCTTATAATTTTTTGCCTTATTATTTTTGTGCAGTTCCGACAAAAGTAATATCCAAATGACGTTGTACATTTCTATTTTTCATTATTGGTGCAGGATTAAAATCGTTTATTTTTCACATTTGATTGTGTATGGATTGTACTTGTATTAACATTTCAAAACGTAATGTACCCACCTAGTACTTTTGCTTTGCATCACAAATTGCAGGCCAGCAGCTTCAATCCATCACATTTATTCTAACATGGGTTATGGAAATTCGAAAAACATACAAATGAGTTTTGATTTCCCGAATCATCTTCTGGAGTCTTTTCACCCTAATAGCAGAATTTAAATCATCCATACTTCAGACATTTTGGACCCATAAATAACCAGAAAAGTAATCAGAATTAAACTAAATGTTCAGCTATTGGGCCAGGTGGTATAATTGCCCGAGTTATTGAGCTTTAAGCATCAGTTAAGTCACTTTAGAAGACAAGACATATCCTGCTTGTGACAGATGAACCATTTATGAACAAGGCCACTGACAGGTTTAAGTAGAAAATGATAAGATATAGACGTATTAGTTTTTGTTTTCAGGGTGCTTTGTCGCATGTTCATGTAGCTAATTCATTATTTTTTCTATTTCATATTTTTTGATTTGTTTTTCTGTTCTTTTTTCTTCACTCTGAGTTTTAAGGAGCTTTGTACTCTACGTGTTAGTTTTTGCGGTCTAGAATTGTCTGAACATCGGTGTAATCTTCGGGAATTAACTATTGATATCAGAGGCGATGAGCGATATTTCGTAAAATAAGAAGAAAAGAAAAACACAAAAGGTAAACAAGCATGACCAATACTGATCATAATAAACTTTAGATGTTTTTTCATGTAATACGTACGGGCGGATATTTTACGTGTAGCGGACGTATTTTTCCGAGCTCCGAAGAGGTGCGGAAAAATGCAAGCAATGAGTAAAAATGCCCGTCTGTATTACCTGAAAAAACATCTAATGAGTCGTGTATTATACGACGAACAAAAATATTTTCTTTTCTTTTCAAGATTCACTAGAAAACGTACGTGACTTGACTAGCACATGGTCAGGAAGCCATTCAAGTGCGCGCGCAAATATCTGCACTCAATTATGAACTTATATGGTCAAATGACGTCACAGCCGTATAATAATTGAGGGAAAAAACACTGAGAATGCAGATGCAATAAGAACCAGCTGTTGGAACATATGACAGTTTCCCAACTTCAGTCAATAATTTAGTCAAAACTTAGAACTCAGAATCTCTTTTTTTAATACAATGCTTGGCGGATCGCGAGTGCTGTCAATGCAGAAAGATACCAAAAAGTCATTTCTGCTGTTTGTTTCTTTATAATGCTTTTATTACGGCAAGAAGCAAACAGCATTTTTATAATTTTGAGTTCGCATTAATTTCAAAGGGATACCCCCAATTTGCCACCGCAATGGTTTCCTGAATTAGACAATCAACGCGCTTGATTTGGATAGTGCCGCTGTATTCTGTAATTTTCCATGTGGGCGCATTGCAATTGCAAGTTGCAAAAATATTGCGATCTTGTAACATAGCCCGTCGCATCTCGCAATGATTTTTAAATCATCACCATTGCGTTGCGTGCGTTGCGTTGCAAGAAAAATTTGCCGCGTGTAACATGGCCTCATATCAAGAAATTTCCTTATATGGAAGTTTCTACTTACCATATTTGGAAGTCCAGAAGTTTTCCTAGCTTATTCTTTACCCTAAATTGTGAAAAAGATCGCCAACACTTGCAGGTTTTGGAGAGAATCGCTGTTCGTGTAGGCCGCCATCTTTTTTGGCACCAGGAGCTCGGAAATTCAAACACAGGTAGCCCGCGTCACGCACGGGTTGGCATTGACAAAAACGACACATTTATCTTGTTATGTACCCCTACACTTCTTCTCCGTGTCAGTTTGCGAAGTTGGTTCCAACTTTTCCAACTAGGTTTCTAAGTTCGCACCAACATATTTTCAACAAAATTTTTTATTTCGAAGCTAACGCGCAAAATAGAAAGCTAATCGAGGCGGGTAAAATAATTATTTTTACAGAGCTGCTTAGCTATAATTAGAGAGACAAAAGAAAAAAGTAATATATTTTCACTATGAATGTATCTGAGTTTTCCATCTCAGCTGCCAAGTTCTACGAACTTAGTTCTTCAGAACTTGGTTAAAATCTAATTAGGAGCATGTACACGGAAACCAACTTCTCGAACTTATTAATATTCATCAGGCTTAAACAAAGAAAATCACAAGCGTGAAGGAGATATGATTATAATGCGATATTTATTTGCATAGCTCTTGTATTCCTCTTTCATTCCTTCTGTTTCTCGATAATAAGTTAATCATTTTTTTATCAGGATTTCCATGTCTAACTCCGTTAAAAAAACTCGCAATTGTCTTTTTTCTTACAACCCACTTCTCGGCGTTTGGAAATCCGGATGAAACACTCTGTCTTGTGTTTGATTTATTACTTCACAACCTGGCGCGAGAAAGTATTCTGGAAACAACTGTTTATACTATATCTGCAGAGAGCCTTTGTGCATAATACTATAAAAAAATTACGATTTTAAGACCCCAAATTGACGGCTAGTTGGGAGAATTTGTTTTCCATATATGGCGGTGTCGCGTAAGAACGGGTGATGGCCATGTTACCATTGAAATTAGTAAAATACATGACACTGCAACCACTCCAATTTTCTGGACAGCTCATAGATCGCAGTAAGCTCACTTTACTGTCTCAAAAAAGACAGTACAAAGATTGTACTGTAGTCATGTACAAAAATGCCAACTGAGGATTAAACATGACAAAATCCGATTTAATGACCGTTCTTGGCCTACCTCGTATCAAATTACCCTCAATATTTTTTTTTGAAATATAAAAGCATCATGAAAAGTTAACAAAGGGCAAAAAGGGCCGGGGGAAGGGGTAAACCCTTCTACTCTTCCTCAGACCCTCCCACTGTCGTTCCGGCATGTGTCTTACTCATTACCTGTTCTACAAACTATCACTGCCTTCCAGGGAATCTTCTGGTCAAATGCAATTGTTGAGTAAATAATCAGCGCTTCGGCACTAGATGGTAAATTGTTTCGACTGGCAGCTGTTTGAGCAAAGAAATTGATATTTGCTCTGGATGCGTTAGAAATGACCAACTGTTTTGACCAGTCGTGTGATAAACACCAATGATGCCCTTCTTTCAAGTCAATATTAAAAATAATCTATAATGCATGCGATTAGTTTTCAACTCTTTTGTCGTTCCCTTTACCATTACACATTCTAATGAACTGCCATGAAATGCAATTATTCACAGTCATGAGGAAATTTCAAATCGGTCAGTGTTAAGAAGAGGGGCGACAAAAAGATTAAGAGTTGTATATTCAACATTTGGAATTTTTACTTTAGTGTCTTACATTTTCTTTCCTTATTTCTTGCCAAAAGACATCTAACTTCAATTTGAAATTAATTGAAAGGTCATGGTGGAAGAAATAATAATTCTACTTCTAAATTATGAATAGCGCTTTCTGTCCCAGGTGTACCCTTAGGGGTCTTAAACGAAAATTGTCAAAAGTACAAACTTTATTACTTTGTCAGTGGGCCCTAATTCCAGCGTAACTTCCTTAGCTTTCTTTACTTTGGTTTTTATATTTTGCGATCTCTGGAGAAAGCGTCTAACCGTGTTTTAGTGGCTTCCTTAGATTGCAAAGCTAACACTTACCCACCACAAAAGGCGCCAAGTTGCTTAGATGTTTGATTCAGGGAGTGATTTGAAAATACTTTATGAGTCAGTGTAGAGTTCAGAGAATTACGAAAAACGGCGTAAACGCAATGGATGGATAATGAAGCGAGTTGTGAGATTCGTTAATGGCTTTAAGCAAAACCAACCAAAGGTTTAGGACAAATCACCTGTTTCACAGACTCCGTCAAGACAAAATATAGAAAGCTAAGTAAATACTGTTATAGCTACATATGTCTAATACTGGAGATCAAAAACAGTATCTATCACACAAATATTATTTCCAAGACCCACCTTTCAGTTTTTGCTCCTACCAGCCTGTAAGCTAAGATCAGTGGACTGGTGTGTTTATCAATAGGGTCGTTATGAACTATTCAGCAATGCGTCTAGCTTCGCACCTTGCCTGTAGATTAAAGAATTCATTTTTTTTTCTATCTCATAAGATTATCCGAATTGTCAAGTGTTTATTGTATCACACAGAAAGAAGCTTTCCATTTACTTCACCATGCAAATTTTGTTACGTAATGAAATATTAAGAGTAGTCATCATCTATGTCGGGAAACAATATCAGCTCCGATAAATTATGAATAACGTTTTACTGCAATGTTCCTTTTATAAAAGGCCGACCAAACTGACTTTTACCGTGTTCTTTAATATATTAATTTAACCTTCACTCCATTTGTTGTTGCTTTTAGCAGAAACCTGAAGAAAAATGTTTCTTAAAAGCCGGCGACGCTATATTGTATTGCGCCACTTTGTTTTTCATTTTTCTTATTTTATTCATTTATTTACTTATTTTGAAAACGTGTAATTCCGTATACAAAGTGTGATTTCAAAATATCTCTGACAGGAAAAAGTGATTTTTAATTGGTAAAGACCCGGAAAGAGAGGAGCCCATAATGTAAGGGCGGGGGGGCATCTAGGGGTGTAGGCAGCTGTAACAGCTAGCAGTCCTTTTCACAGATCCTTGCTCTATTGAGATTTAAATTGGAATTGTTTGGTCAATGGTAGACTCGACTTCAGGCTAGAACTCCAACTTGAATCAGTTCCTTGCTCACATTTCCTTGCTCTATTGTGATTCAAATTGGAATTGTTTGGACAATGGTAGACTCGACTTCAGGCTAGAACTCCAACTTGAATCAGTTCCTTGCTCACATTGCCTTCCTCTATTGTGATTCAAATTGGAATTGTTTGGACAATGGTAGACTCGACTTCAGGCTAGAACTCCAACTTGAATCAGTTCCTTGCTCACATTTCCTTGCTCTATTGTGATTCAAATTGGAAAGTGTTTGGACAATGATAGACTCGACTTCAGGCTAGAACTCCAACTTAAATCAGTTCCTTGCTCACATTTCCTTGCTCTATTGTGATTCAAATTGGAATTGTTTGGACAATGGGAGACTCGACTTCAGGCTAGAACTCCAACTTGAATCAGTTCCTTGCTCACATTTCCCTGCTTTATTGTGATTCAAATCGGAATTGTTTGGTCAATGGTAGACTCGACTTCAGGCTAGAACTCCAACTTGAATCAGTTCCTTGCTCACATTGCCTCAAACGCGTTATCTGACCTTCTATTGATACAACAACAGTTATAAAAGCTACGGCGCCCCGATCCAGCCACACCTCCAATACTGCAGTGCAGTTTTGGATGGTCTAGCCATTTCTCTCGGAAAAAATACAAAAACTACAAAAACCTGCTGCTAGAGTCATTACTAAATCAAGTTATGGCACTAGCTCTAAAGCAGGGATCAAATGGTAATGAGAGTTGATGAGAGGTGATGAGAGTTTTCCCGTTTGATCGTGAACTCTCATTCACTTTGCACTTTGAACGCTTTGAGTTGTTGACCGTTTGGTCGCGCGGATGAGACTTTTTGGGTCAGCAGCTGCCGCCAAAAGGACTGCAGGTTCATTTGGCTCCTGAACTGCAGGCTTTCCTTTCCGCGGACAGGAGCTGGGTGCTAGTGCTCACGCTGACTCTCATCAACTAGTAGATGGTAGTTGGAACTCTCATTAGCTCTCATCAACTCTCATCACCGTTTAAACCCTGCTTAAAGCAGTCCTCAATGTGCTTGGCTGGGATAGGCTAGTTAACAAAATCCCTGATGGTTTTTAAAACGATCTTGCCCCCAAAAACTTTAGTAAACTCTTTCAATTCCGGCAAGATAGCTTTAATTTTAGAAATTCAGAAAACAAGCTGGCCATACCAAAGCCGCGCACCAACTTCACGAAACGATCGTTTAGTTATAGCAGGGCAATGGTATGGAAGGACCTTCCACACCACCTGCGCACAGCCATCTCTCCCCGCCTTAAAAGAGGAGCACAAAATGCACTTTGGGAAGACAGAATCACACACGGCAAACACGTAAAACAGTAGAATCTGCATAGTTAATAGAGGAAATGGTTAGGAAACCTGACACCCTGCTATTGTACTATCTCTTTGTTCACTTTTTCAGAGGAATCCTTTTGTCTGTGCAGGGTCACGGTACATAAGTACCAAAATTCAGCCAGTAAGATTCAGTGTACAACCAGACATGCATATTAGATGAGCATGAAACAAAATATTGTGCAGGGTCAATATCACGATGAAAGTACTGGAATGTATTTTTTATCACAGTTGGCATAAATGCACCCCACATCGCCATAACATTTTTATATAATATTTATATATATATGTATAGTATTCTTTGTAATTATGTATTTTAGGGAGGGCCACAAGTTTATTAGCATTGCTATTATGTGTTACCCTCATTTTAAATAAAGTCTTTATTATTATTATTATTATAGCATAAGGCAAGCATGACAGTCATAGCTGGCCAGCGGTCGCACGCATCAAAACACCAAAATGGCGGAAACGGAGAGGAAGGTGAAATGTTTTTCAGAGGATTTACGTTCCTGATAGGAATCTTCCGGTCTTGCCAAAGAAAACATATATATATCTGGTACTTCCAAAATGAAGAATATTCTCGAAGAATGCGTGAAAAGAGAAAGAAAATGAATAATGGCAGAGGAAGTACGAAGGGATGGCGAGCTTGTGTGTTCACTATTAAATAATTGCAAGCACTGACTTATAACTTCTGCGAGAATGGAAATGCAAGTTTATCAGATGACTGCGAATGCTAACAATTATTGGAAATTGAATCTTCAGTAGTTCACTGCTGTTTTTACTCTCACGCAAGACATTCTGTACTCTGGTTTCTGTGAAGACTCTTTCTTTTTATGAAAAAGGAATTATTATCATTGTTGGGGAAAAAGAGTGACCTGGAACACACAGAACTGTAGCTTGGATAACAAATTGGAAAAGACCATTATCCCTCTGCTTTTCTGGTAAAACTTTAATCACTAACAGGGGAAAAGAGTAACCTGGAACACACAGAACTGTAGCGCTTGGATAACAAACTGGAAAAGATCATGATACCTCTTCCTTTTCTGGTAAAACTTATCAAAACAGAGGAAAAGAGTAACCTGGAACACACAGAACTGTAGCACTTGGATAACAAATTGGAAAAGACCATGATACCTCTGTTTTTTTCTGGTAAAACTAACATTGGTACAGTGTTTTACATAACCTAAATGACTACTAGATGTTCCTGGTATCATTTTCATGGAACATGATTAAATTACCTCTATGAACAACTCAAACATAGCTGCGTGTTGTGATATCAGTCTCTGAACTAAGGGGATAACTCTGTAGGCATGTATCAGGACTGCCTGCACAAAAGTCTAGATGCTACTAGAAAATGTTTTTCACAAACAAACTGCTGCCACCAGTCAGTATTTGGCCTAGAATTTGCAATACAGGAAACATCAACATGCATGTCAAATGCAACTTATTTTGATTATAAATTTATTAAACTACTTAAACAAATTTTTGTGTGCAGCTGCACACTTTGCGTGTTGATATAGCTACGCCCCTGCCTGTCAGTTGCACAAGGTGGTACAGTGAAAACAAGCCTTAAGTGTGATAGCTGAATAATTTAGACATGCTTTCAGTGAAACAAGAAGAAGGCTTATTCCTGAACAACATGGAGGGTAGTAATATACACAAAAACTGACATGAAGCTTAAGAAATCAAAGTCAAAACATTTTATAATTGACAACCCATACAGAGCACAGGGTACAAATAATCAGATAAATGGATTGAGAGGCCTGCTTAAAAGTAGAGCAGCATTCAGTTCAATTTCATGTGGTTGTTTTTTTTGTATCTTTTATCAGCTTTTGTCAAATTTGCTTTGGTGGCAATTTATTCTTTGGTTGCCTAATGTTCATTAAATGTAAATAATGTAATGATGATATCAGTGATGTCATTGTTACACTCCCCTTAAATGTTGTCTAACTTTGGCTTGTCCAAATTTGGTTTCCTTCCTGAGATATGAATCTTATAAAAAATGAGCTTGATGGCTATTTGGATGTTTAAATTCACAAGCATCTGTCACCACATGTAATTTGCATAGGGTTTTTTTAGGCTGAGAGGTGAAATTGAATAAAAGCTGATTTTTGTATAGCAAAAATATTAATCAATCAGCAGAGCTCCATGGGCAACTGGCTTATAAGAGGTGGGAATAATTTACAAGCTTCTGTGTCAACTGTTACAAGCTAACTCTAAAATTAATCACCGATGCTACAATACATAATGTACATATCAGCAGTTGAGTGTTACTTTCTAACCACTTGCCACCATGTAAGTCTATGACGGTGAAGTGTTGTGTCACTCTGTAACAGGGTCCAAACTTAAGTATTAAAAAGAGGAATAATTGTAGTCACCAACTGAACACCATTATACAAAAGTTTATCCAACATACTGACATTTTTAGTCGAACAGTGAGAATGTTGGTCATTTTTGCGGCAC
The DNA here is from genome assembly GCA_033964015.1 of Scolanthus callimorphus. NCBI lineage: Eukaryota > Metazoa > Cnidaria > Anthozoa > Actiniaria > Edwardsiidae > Scolanthus > Scolanthus callimorphus. The sequence goes on from JAWWUD010000049.1 coordinate 882,197, forward strand.
ACAGTTGTGATTTGAAGCCCCTCCCAAGGAAAACTGGTTTCTAGTTCCGAGAAGAAGACAAGAATGAAAATAAATTATAGCTTTTCAGTGAAAAATAACACAAAATATTACACCCAAAAAAAATCAAGGAAATCTCCAGACAATTCTGATTGCAGAAAAAGCTTCTCTTTATTCACATATAGAAGGAATACGTCAGTGACATACTAGCTGCCCTCAATTAAGTCCAGGTAGTCATGACATGAAAGGTTTTCTTACCATCAATGCTGAAAATTTTCTTGATTTTGCAAATTCATAACAAGAAAGTAAAACCACTATCATTGGGCTGTTCCAAAAAAATACCCGTACACATCTATTAAAGAAGGATTTGTGTGATTTCTAAGTATCTAAGGAAATAAGAATGAGCTGTCCTTATGATTTCTGTCTCCCCCTAACGAGGAAAAATGCTCTATCCGTGTGAAAGTTCTAGGCTTCTGCACAACCCCTGTGGATATTTGAAGCAACTTTTGAGAAAATACCACATTCTCTTGTGTCCCCTGTGGAAATTCCAAAGTTGCAAAGGAATACCCTGTGGAAATTGGAGGTGGCCAAAGAAGAAAGTCAGTGTAGAAATTTAAAAAAACAATGACCCTTGCTGAAATTCCAGGGTAAAACACATACCCCTATGGAAGCTCCAGGCTCCTCGATAGAGGGTAAAACATCTAAAATGGAACAGCCCATTCTGAAAACAAAACGAAAACAGGACAGGAAGTTGACCTTCCCCAGTAGGTGACTGGAAACAAAACAAAAGTAATTTTGCCATTGATTTACTGGGCAATCAATATTTAAGATATTTCCTTGACCTAGTTTTACTACATTCTTCCACCAATTTTCCATTTTCTGACTCTCTATTCATTGCCATTGATTTCTAGATTGCTGGCATGAAAAAGGTCAATAAGCTGCAATGCATTAGAATGAGAATCGCCGACTGATTCTAAAAAAAAGCTGATTGCACGTACAGAGCAATAATATCACCTGAAAAAAGCGAACTTCTCTATAATTTGAAGAACTATTACCAAAGCAATGAAGATTATACGTCAAACCTTATTATTTCTCCATAAGAATCGTCCTTGTTTTGTCCAAACTATGTGGTTTGTTGTGAGTCCAGAGCTCGTAGAGTCACGCTTCCTTCCCAAACAAAACAACGATATTGCGTACGTTTCGAAGCGACGAGTGGCAACGCAGTGTCCACGAAATATTAAAATGTGCTCTCATGGAAGCTAAATTCAAAAAACTAATATATAGATTTAGCCACTGGCTAAAAGCGGAGCTCCCGGTTACAATTTCTTTAACGAGACAAAAAGGTTGCCATTCTCAGGTGAATTAAGGCTTGGCTTTCAAATAAAATAGCATAAAATTATATTTTGCATTAGCACTTTTGCTATTTGACATATTATGTTCAGCTGTTTATGGGAGGTACATATTAAGACCCGTGACATTTTGATGGGGATAAAATTTCATTTCAAGGGTCACGTGACCTTAAGGGAGCTAAAATGAATTTTCGAAAATGGGGAGTACTTAGCATTAAAATAGCTAAGTGAAATATATATTATTTATGAGAGGGTTAGGGTAGCTATATGAAATAGACTTTGCAGGTTGACTACCGCTACTTGGGAAGGAGATATTTAGGAAAATCTCATATGCAAATTAGATCACGTGACCTGTTTTGCAGGATATCTCACGTTCTGAAAGGTTTTTCCAAACTTCAAAAACTATTCCTTAAAGTACTCTGGGAAAGGAGCAAAATGAATGGTAATTTGTAGTATCCTATGTTTTCCTTGTACTCCCCATTTTTAATTGAAAAATTTGGCTTAAATTCTCAGTGCTAGCTTGTCACGTGACTACTCTTCGTACCGGAACAGGTATCAAATTTTTTTGGTTCAAGGTTTTCTATTAATACATACCAAAACATTTGATATTCCATCAGTCTGTAAGATGAAATGTCTTAAAAATCAATTTATTGAGCAATTTGGTGTCTAGCCAAGCCTTAATCTGCCTGAGTTGTACATCATGAATAGATAGCCTTGCACCATTATACCACGTGACTAAGCACTTGTTCACCCAAGTCTGGTTATCTAAGGTTCATCCCTTCAACGATGTAAACCTTTTCACGTTTGATGACGTCATCAATTACGTCATACCACGTAACCATGCATTTACACCCACCTTGCCACTTAGATAACTTCCCCCAAGTTTGGTTGTCTGAAGTTAATCCCTTCTTGAGATATTTCCTTTTTCTCCTATGATGACGTCATCGATGACGTCATACCTCGTGACCATGCTGTTGCACCCTCCTTGCCACTTCGATAACTTCACCCAAGTTTGGTTGTCTGAGGTTCATCCCTTCTTGAGATATATCACTTTTCTCCTATGATGACGTCATCAATGACGTCATACCACGTGACCACGCGGTTGCACCCTCCTTGCCACTTAGATAACTTCACCCAAGTTTGGTTGTCTGAGGTTCATCCCTTCTTGAGATGTATCATTTTTCTCCTATGATGAAGTCATCAATGACGTCATACCACGTGACCATGCAGTTGCACCTCCCTTGCCACTTAGATAACTTCACCCAAGTTTGGTTGTCTGAGGTTCATCCCTTCTGGAGATATATCACTTTTCTCCTATGATGACATCATCAATGACGTCATACCACGTGACCATGCGGTTGCACCCTCCTTGCCACTTAGATAACTTCAACAAAGTTTGGTTGTCTGGGGTTCATCCCTTCTTGACATATACCATTTTTCTCCTATGATGACGTCATCAATGACGTCATACCACGTGAACATGCAGTTGCACCCCCCTTGCCACTTAGATAACTTCATCCAAGTTTGGTTGTCTAAAGGGCGGTTCACACGGCGCGATTTCAGCTGCGATATGAGGTGCGATTTCTGTGGCGATCTAATGGCGATGTCATATCGCGCAGTGTGAACGGCCGGCGATCTTATGGCGATTTCACTTGCGATGTCGCCGCGACGTCGCAGGCGTTTTGAACATGTTCAAATTCCACTGCGATGCGGATGCGATTTCTTCAGATCGCCAACAAACTGGCAAATATCGCAGAGCCAAATCGCCGGCCGTTCACACCGCGCGATATGACGCCGACGATCGCCGCAAAAATCGCACCTCAAATCGCAACTGAGATCGCGCCGTGTGAACGGCCCTTAAGGTCCATCCCTTCCCGAGATTTTTTAATTTTGTTAGTATACCACAGGGTTCCCATGAGTTTCCGCGTACGGCGGACGGACGGACGCCGGACGGACGTACGCTATACCTTTAATACCAAGAAGAAACAAAAAATTCATACCTCAAGAAGAGAACAACCTATGGCAAACAAACTTGGACACATTAATCTTTTGGGCGATACCATTTCAACGCCCTAATCATTTGACTTGGCGCCGTCAATAATAACGTAAGCAAAATGACGAGAAAGCCCGTGACGTTTGAAAATCAACTCCATAGTTATGCTAGACGTTATTTCCTTAGGTATGGTGCTCCGCTTGCGCGGGCCTTCGGCCCGCGCAGGAGCTCCGCTAAAAGAACAAGTTTTAGAGAGTTCATTGCACTTTGTATTCATCGTTCTGTTTACATTCCATCAGGTGAAACAAAAAAGTTATTTGAAGCCAAAATAGGCATGAATTTGGAGCCGAATGGCTAAATGCGATTTCCACAATATTCACCATTTCAACATTGCCGAAAGACTTGGTGGTTACTGCAAAATCTAGTCATATTTGGTATCAAAATCTTCCTCTCTTCTTCCTCTGTCGAGTCCGCCATTTTGCAAATCTCTGTGAGGCTCGAGAGGTCTTTTCTAAAAATAGTTGTCAATCGATCCTTTTGATTAGGGCCCAGTCTCCCCATTTAAGCGCGCGTCCTTCGGGAAAAGCTGTCACAAAACGTGCTGTCGATTTCGGGTGCATTTGTGCCAAGCGTGATTTTATTTTTTATTCTTGTTTTCGCGTATTACTAATAGTTTTTACCGTGTCTAAATAAAGGGCGTATGTATGTACACTCGTTACATTAATTAATAACGTTGTTTTGAAGTACATTCAATTACGTTGTTTTGAAGTACATAATATATAGATTTAGCCACTGGCTAAAAGCGGAGCTCACGATTATAAAATTGTCTGTGCGAATGAAAGGGATTCCCATGTGTTTATGGTTTATACTTTTTAAGCAAAATCTCTCTTGATATGTATACAACAGTGTTTTCTTCGGTATGTTGCTGCATTGACACAATACAAATACAGGGAGGAAAAAAGCAACCTGTCAAGTGAGATAAAAACCTCCTTCAGAAAAATTAATGTATTAATTCCTCCAAATGGAATGATTCAAAAGCGCAATAAAGAGAATATTTTTTCAAGCATAATGGCGTCGTCGATGACGTCATATCACCTGACCACTTCATTTTGCTCATCTGGTGTCCTAGACTACACTACCCAAGTTTGGTTGTTTTAGAGTCTTCCCTTCAAGAGATATCAATTTTTCAGGCATAGATGACGTCATCGCTGACGTCATATCACGTAACCAACTCATTTCGCACATCTGGTGTCCTAGACTACACTACCCAAGTTTGGTTGTTTTAAAGTCTTTCCTTCACGAGATATTAATTTTTCAAGCATAGGTGACGTCATCGATGACGTCACATCACGTGACCACTCCATTTTGCTGATCTGATGATCTAGACTACACTACCCAAGTTTGGTAAATTTCACTTGAATTTAGCGTGGAATTCCCTCGTCAGGTAATGGATTTACCTATAGAAAACATTGTATTACAAAAAGTAATACTTTGATATTTAAACTATAGGCCATTTGTTATTTGTGATGAAATGATGAAAATAATTTTGCACTACGTTTGTGAGACGTCCTGCAAGTAACAAATCATTTGCATGTCCACACCAATGCAAATTCAGCATTTACTTGACTTGAGGAAAAAGGAAAAAAAAATTGGACCATACTTCCAGACAAATAGCTGAAGCGTCGTATGGCGACCGTACGGTTCTTACGCCCACGCCAGAGATTTCGGCCCTGACAGTCGCTATCCTGGTGTTGAATTGCTCAGTAGCTAGATACCTATGGGTGAGAGTACGCCCAGCCACCAGACCATATAAGGACGCCCCTTGTACCGTTAGTGAACAATCAACAATTATTTATGCATCACCAGCGTATTTATAGGCCTGAACAGTGTGTTAGAGATCCATGTGGGACACGTTGTTGCTTTTCTTTTTAACTAGTAGTAGCTTATCTCACCATAATGCAGAAATGTTTTTCACAGTTGTCGTTTAGCATGTTTTTACTCATATTCCAAATCGTAGGCATTACATTGACACGGCAATGAGCTTCCTTTTATGTTGTCCGTTTGCGCATGCGCACACACGTCATCTCGTCTGATTTTACTTTAAAGATATCCAGAGTGTCAGTTATACTATTGAAATTCAGTAGTCTCTTGTAATTTGAAGCTCGGGAAGTGTCAAAATGGAAGGGGATTCACCTGGTCTACTCCCAGGCGCTGAAAAATCCAAAGCACTCGCTATTTCTCAGAATAAACTTTAGTTTTTGGAGTAATTTATAAAAATATCGTCCTCAGCTATGTTTATGCCTGGGTCTCAGATGCTTTCAAAATGGCGGCTCAAAAACCTTAGGGGGTGGTCTATATCGAGAACTTTTAATCTTTACCATTCATTTCTTATTTAGAATTGTTGTTCGGCAAAAAGTAAACAAATTCCTATTTACAACCCCATGGCAACGTGGAATGTGGCCTTTGAACTCCAAAGAAAGGAAATTTTAATATATAGATTTAGCCACTGGCTAAAAGCGGAGCTCCCGGTTACATATTTTTCTGTGTGAAACAAAAACAATGTTGGCATTGTAGATAGCTTGTCACAGTATGCTTTACAAGAAAAATGTCTCTTGATATGTATACAGTGTCTTCTTTGGTTGCTACACTGGCAAAATAAAGCTTGGCCTGTCGAAGTAGGGTAAAGAAGCTTCCTTCAGAAAAAATAGCATACTTAACCCCTCCCAATGGAATGATTCTAGCAAAGAACAAAAGTGCAATAAAGAGAAAAGTAATTATTTACCATGAGTTTTTTTTAATTTGAATCACAATATACATGTCCCATTTATTACATGAGCAGTGTATTTTTACTAAAATATGTCATTCCAGAAAATACCAATACCCTACCAATACACTACCAATACACTACCCCTTTCTTATACCTCCAGCCTGAAAACCCTACCCCTTTCGGGCCGAGCATCCCCGTACAATCCAATATATGGTATACCATGAATGAGCAGAGAAATTCTGAAAGTTGGTTGCCAATTTTGTTCTTTCCACTCATACAGCTGCACCTTCTTTTTTAATTTATTAAAAATTCCACTGAATGGTAAGGGGGGTGGGCCTAGAAGCTCAGACGGGAGGGGCATCCACTTTTGAACATATTTTCTTGTTTCCCCCCACACCCCACATTGCCATACATAATGTCTATCAGCCCCCTCACTTATGTTCTGCCTCCCATGTACTACAGCCATTATGTTAACATTATTTTTGCCTTATGCCATGGATGGCCTGTCCAAGAGCGATCTCTGGCTGCTGCTTTGTCACTTTGTCACAAATTGAAAGAGAATAGGAACCCATTAAAAAATGTTGAAACTATAACACAGATCTTCTTTTCCTGTCTATTTACCAAATGAAAGCATATAGCCATGGATATTATTATACATTTTAGTAATGGAACATACTGGAGTCCCATTATCTTTGTAAAAGCCATAAAAATAATGAAAACATAAAATCAAGGATGAATAACATTCAGACTTTCACCACTTTAAAAGGAATGTATTGAAACAAGGTTGATTTTTCAACACTCCATAATTACCATGTCTCTGTTTGATTGCCCAGGAGACACACAGGGCACACACACAGAAGCATTAGTGGTAGTATTATGCTATGGTAGTATTTTATGTAGTATTTTATGATATGGTAGTATTTTAGAAATTATTTGCTTCCGATCGATTAAAAATATGCTTAGGAATATTTTATGTGGATAAGTGTCCAGCAGGCACTAATTCAAGGATTTAAGGTACGTTAACAGTGTAAGGGCCGTAGCGCTTACTGGGGCGGGGGGACCCAGTTTTTCCCCAAACAACCCTTAAAACTCCCAATTTTGCACCCTGCATTTCAAAGTTCTCCCAAAAAGGTGGTAAAATATTCACATTCGGGTAAAAGAGTTGAAACTTTTTAAAAAAAGTGCTTTGAGGTTTTTTATATGTTGTGCCCCCCCCCCCCCCCCCCCCCCCGTTTTTGGAGGCTTGCTACGGCCCTGAGTGTTATGTGTGGTTCCCTCTCCCTCATACCACAGAAGTGTGTTGAAAAGTGACACACCCCTCTGGAATTTCAAAAGAAAAATACCTCAGTATTATTTGTATATAAAAAAAGCAGGTAAATTGACCCGCAACCACTGTTCGAGCCCACCGCACTCGGTCGGGCCGCCTGTGTTGCCCGGTCAAGCGACTGGACCTGTAAGTCCCGGATATGAACTTTGTGACTATCAGTGCAGCCATGTTTTATGGATTGTAATTCACACAACTCGTACAACTTCGCATTTCATTTCGCATTTCTTGTAAATCCAACTCTTCGCATTTCTCGTATTTCATGGCAATTCATTGTATTCCTCGCATACCAGATTAAAGTTGTGTTTAACTGAACATTTTGGTCCTTCCGAGCTGGGATAAACTTCAAGATTCAAGCCGAGTGGAACGCGAGGTAAGCCTGACGTATTTAAGATGTTTTCATCGAAAGACTTGACAATGGATAAGATAAAGAAAGAACTTAAAAGGCGAGGACTTTCAGCCAAAGGTAAAAGAGCATCATTAGAGACAAGACTCGATAAAGCTTACAAGGCAGAACAAACCGAGATGTTCTGGGACTCGGCGGAGATAGAAAAACAGTTGACGGATGCAAAATCCGAGGCCGAATCAGACACTGAATCGGATTCAGATCCTGATTTTGTTTATTATGAGTTGAATGTGCTTAGAAGAAAAGAAAAACTGTTGAAATTAGACATTGAAGCTGTTATTAATTCCATTAAGGAAATAGCTAACCAGCCTGAGAGAGATGTCACAAAAATGGACAATCGATTGGAAAAATTGATTCATTACAGAAAGCAATGTACTGAAATTCGTGAAGAAATTGTTACTTCTCTCTCGGAAGACGAGGTTGAAGGGGAAGCTAGAAAGTGGGTTTCATTTTTGAATGATGTAGATGATGTAGTTGACATGGCTCAAGCCTATTTGAACAAACTCAAATCAAGTGAAGCCAAAACATCAGACAGTGGCAGTACAAAGTCAAATAACTTGAAGTTGCCCAAGCTTGAACTTCCTAAATTTTATGGAGATGTTATGAAATTTCAGAACTTTTGGGATCAGTTTGAGGCAGCTGTACATAATCGAGACGACATTCCAGAGGTACAAAAATTCACATATTTGAGATCAGTTTTGGGTGGGGTTGCATACCAAACCATAGAAGGGTATGAGATTACAGGTGCAAACTACAATCATGCTATCGAAACTCTGAAACACCGCTATGGCAGAAAAAGAGTTATAACCACATCTCTGATTAAGTCAATTGTTTGTTTACAAGCAAAATCGAATGCGGATGCATCATCATTGCGCGAGCTCCATGACACCCTCCAAAATCGTGTAAGAGCCTTAGAAGGCTTAGGGGAAAGCCCTAGACTGTATGCCAACATTTTGATTCCCATATTTGAGATGAAACTACCCCCTGAAACATGTGAGAAATGGGAACTAGAACTGTCAGAAACTGATGATGATAAAGTTGACCTTGAACTGTTTTTCAAGTTCCTCAATAGACAAGTGGTCTCTAAAGAGGCTGCACAGAGAAGTTCCAAATCAGGGAAATCGGGTTCAATTGGTGGTATTAAGCAGATTCGCACCACCCCCAGGGAGGAAATTGTACAAAAACCACAGGAATCCCAAATATCGTCAGCTTCTGCTTTATTATGTGAAACTAGCAAACAGTCCATCTCAAAGTTTTGTGCAATTTGTAAGGCCACAGGGCACAATACCCTTGAATGTCCCAAACTTACAGAGCAAACCCTTGATGAACGCTGGAAATGTGTTAAGGCAGCACGTCTCTGTTTTAACTGTCTGCGGGTTACAAATAGTAACCATTACTCTCAAGTGTGTCGTCAGGCTAGATGTGGAGTCGGGGAATGTAGAGAGCCTCATCACCGGCTGTTGCATGGGCAGCAACCACACCCCCACACCCATGCTGGACTTGCATCTGCGTGCCATACGAGTTCCAGGAAAGTACTTCTACAAACAACCAAAGCCAAACTGTGCGTAAATGGTCACGTGGTTCCAGTTCGAGTACTTCTAGACTCAGGCAGTCAAAGATCGTATATCGTGAAATGGCTCGCAGACGCAATGGAGTTAAAGGGTCCAGTCGAGGTTCTCAACGTGTTTACGTTTGGTGACAGTGTAGGAAAGACCAAGAGCATGAAGAGAGTTGGAATATCCCTGTTATCGGCTGCAGATGATGATACCCAGTCGTCGCCAGTAGAATTGGAAGTGCTGACGATAAACAACATTTGTCAACCACTAGAGCCAGTCACCATCAACTTAGATGCCAATCCCCATCTCAAAAACCTGAAGCTTGGTGACACGTACCCCCGAGGCGCGGTCGAGGTCGATGTGCTGATCGGTGCGGACTACTATCACACGTTCGTGCATGGAGAGTGTTTGAAGGGTTCCGGTCGAGACACCTTAACTGCTGTGAATTCTACCCTTGGATGGGTCGTATCGGGCCCAGTTGTCGGTGAGTCGTCCAGCGATGTCAAGTCCATGCTGATCAGTGTCAGTCCAGATCCAGTAACAGCCTGTTTAAAGAGGTTCTGGGAACTCGAGTCGATAGGTATCTCTGACCAAGAAGACACCCTAATGTAGCGTGAAGAACAGAGTGCTGTCCAGCAATTTGATGAAGGTTTGAAGTTTGACGGTGAGAGATATGAAGTGTGCTTACCTTGGAGAAAGAATCATCCTGAGCTACGCAACAACTATCAACAAGCAGTGAGCCGACTTGAAGGTGTAGAGAGACAGTTGTGTAAGAACCCGGAGAAGGCGGAAACGTATCAGAACGCCATGAATCTGTATGTAGAGAAAGGGTTCGCAGAGAAGATTGACGAGACAAAGGTTGAAGATGACAAAGTCGTGCGATTCTTACCACATCACGCAATTTTTCGTGACGACAAACCAAGTAGCAGTCGTTGTCGTGTAGTATTTGATGCCTCGGCACGTGACGGAGAGAACGACGTTTCCCTCAATGACTGCGTTTTACCCGGTCCTGCTTTACAGTCAAATTTAGTTTCTGTGTTGCTTCGATTTCGCACGCATAAGATCTCAATGATGGCTGATGTTGAGAAAATGTTCTTGCAGATAAAGCTCGCAGAGGCTGATCGCGCTGTCCACCGATATGTGTGGAGGGACAGGCAAGCTGATAAGTGTCCTGACATTTACCAAATGACACGAGTAACTTTTGGAGTCACTTCTAGTCCGTTTCTCGCAATTGCAACCGTGCGAAGCCACGCTAAGAAATTTGCACATGAATTTCCAGAAGCGACAAAGGAAGTTTTGCATAACATGTATGTAGATGATTGTTTAACCGGAGCAGACACTGTTGAGGACGCCGTAGGGCTTCAGAAGTCGCTAGTTGAGCTAATGCATCGCGCTGCATTTAATCTTACAAAGTGGTCTAGTAATTCAGAGAGCGTCCTTCAGGAAGTAGACGAGAAGAACAGGGCACCGAGCACCTTAGTCGATTTTTGTGAGCGAGAACCTATGAAAGCACTTGGAATTTGCTGGGACACTCTTGATGACTCGTTCCAGTTCCATGTTCAGCAGAAGGCAAAGTCGTCATGTGATGTTGAGACGAAGAGAACCTTGCTAAGTGTCGCCTCAAAGATCTTCGATCCGATGGGTTTGGTCACACCGTTTACCGTTAGAGCTAAGATGCTATTCCAACAGTTGTGGCATAAGGGTTTGGAATGGGACGACCAGTTACCGGAAGATGTCCTTACAGAATGGAATTCTTGGAAGTCCGAGCTATCAGATCTAGACAGAATTCGTATCCCTCGCTGTGTCATGCAAGATGGTAAGGCCAGTGCAAGAATTGAGATCCATGGTTTCGGCGATGCGTCTCCGAAAGCTTATGGTGCAGCTATTTACGCTAGAGTTACTGATCGACAAGGCGAAGTCCGCACACATCTTGTAATGTCGAAAAGTAAGGTGGCGCCAACCAAGATTGTATCCTTACCGAGACTAGAACTTCTTGCTGCCGTGATCAACTGTAGATTATTGAAGTTCGTGATTGACTCGTTGTCTGTATCGCAAGAGATTGATCGTGTAGTTTGCTGGTCGGACAGTGAGGTCACTTTACATTGGATTCGAGGTTCCAGTGCGCAGTGGAAGGCATTCGTAGCGAATCGTGTTACAGAGATCCAGTCGACGTTTGACCCAGAGAACTGGAGGCACTGTCCTGGAGTGGATAATCCCGCGGATCTGCTTACTCGTGGTATGTCATCAAGTAGCCTGTTGGTGAGTGAGAAGTGGTGGAAGGGTCCACAGTGGCTGTCAGCGTCACCTGAGTCTTGGCCAATGAGTGGAAGCCAGATCGTGGACGAAGAAGTAACGTCGCGCATCCAGAGAGAGACTAAACCAGCTCGCAGTCAAGTAGCTACAGTAATGGAAACAGATCCAGTCATCGATTACACCCGTTTCGAGAAGTGGTCTACGCTTGTACGAGTCACTGCCTACGTGTTCAGGATTATTAGCAGTCTGAGAAAAGGAAAAGCACATCATTCTAAGGAACTGTCCGCACAAGAGATGGAGAGAGCTGAGTTCTTTTGGTACCGCGAGATACAAAAGGAGGTTTATGAGGAAGAATACGCCCTACTGGAATCCGACCAACCGCTTCCAAAGAACAGTCGTATTATCAAGCTAGATCCATACTTTGATAAGCTAAATCGTGTTCTCAGAGTTGGTGGACGACTACAGAACTCTCAACTTCCAGACGAAACGAAACATCCCGTGATAATTCCGCATGGTCATCTGGTCACTGAGAAACTTGTTATTCACAAACACCAGCAGTTGATTCACGCCGGTCCCGAGACTACCCTAGCTGTGCTACGTGAGAACATTTGGCTTACTCAAGGAAGACGCGAGGTCAAGAGAGTGATCGCTAAATGTGTTCCGTGTCAACGACAAAGAGTCACTTCCTCGTCCCAGAAGATGGGTCCTTTACCTGCAGAAAGAGTTTCAATGTCGCAAGCCTTCACTCATGTCGGTATAGACTTTGCAGGACCATTGTATATTCGTGGAAGTTCTCCTGAAAAGGTTTATGTTTGTATCTTCACATGTGCCGCTTCTCGTATGGTCCACCTAGAGCTAACGAACGACCTAGGAACAGATGAGTTTCTACAGGCATTTGTACGGATGATAAGTCGCAGAGGTATTTGTAACACTGTATGGTCCGATAACGCGCAGACCTTCAAGGCAGCGGATCGTGAAATCGAGGCTATGTTTATTTGTAGGGAAACCCAGAATGCTTGGGAACAGATCGACCACGATAAAGTTTCTGCTCATCTTGCGAGTCGCGGGATTAAGTGGAAGTTTATTACTGAACGCTCCCCATGGCGGGGAGGTTTCTGGGAGCGTATCGTGCGTTCGGTGAAAGAACCATTGCGGAAGGTTCTCGGAAAAGCGTTACTTAAGTTTACGGAGCTACAGACTGTGCTGGTTCAGATTGAGGCTGTTATCAACAGCAGGCCGCTAACTACTGTCAGTGATGATGTTCGTGATCCTTCTCCTATCACCCCCGCGCACTTAGCGATCGGAAGGTCGTTGGTCAGTCTTCCAGATGTTCCTGCGGACATACCATCTACGAGTCACAACCTTATACGGAGGTATATCTATCAGCAAAAGCTTGTGAATCATTTTTGGAAACGTTGGCAAGCAGAATACTTACAGAAACTGTCCATTCGGTCGAAATGGATGATCGAACAAGCACCTGTTCGTGTAGGAGACGTAGTGTTGATATCAGAAGATAACGTGTCACGAGGCAAGTGGCCTATGGGACGGATCGAGGCGGTACACCCGGGAAAGGACGGATTGGTACGAACCGCTACATTGCGAACTGCGAAAGGAACTCTAAACAGACCAGTACAGAGAATACATAGATTAGAGTTAGGATCAGTGTTGCAGTCAGATTCAGTTAAGAGTAGTGTTCCCCAGGGCGGGGAGTCTAAGAGTGAGTTAGAGTCTAAAGTAGTTAATTCAGGCAAACAGAAGAAGAGGTCACGGAAACCTAAAGGGACGCCAAAGGATGACGTCGGCGGGGAGAATGTTCGAGCCCACCGCACTCGGTCGGGCCGCCTGTGTTGCCCGGTCAAGCGACTGGACCTGTAAGTCCCGGATATGAACTTTGTGACTATCAGTGCAGCCATGTTTTATGGATTGTAATTCACACAACTCGTACAACTTCGCATTTCATTTCGCATTTCTTGTAAATCCAACTCTTCGCATTTCTCGTATTTCATGGCAATTCATTGTATTCCTCGCATACCAGATTAAAGTTGTGTTTAACTGAACAACCACTCTAGAATTTCCAAGCCCTCCCTTGAATACTTTCTGGAACCATAACGAAGGGGGTACCTTGATATAAAAGTGATGTGGAGGTCTGAAATATTTTTGGGGGTATGAAATTTGTAGTAAAAGGAATGTTTTGGGGTTTAAAATTCTACCAGGTATTTGGGGGTGGGGGGGGGGGGGGGGGGGGGTTGATCGAAAGCTAAAGCTATTTCCGGGAAACATAAGCAGCTCTCAGCTGCTTATGTATGCTGGTATTAAATGGCCTTTTTAGACTAAGAAAGTTGGATATTATGGGCGGGTGGTTTAAAATTTATGGCTCATTTTTTTGGGTATGAAATTTGGAGCTCTGTCGGACCTCCAGTCATTTCTATATCCAAGTACCCCCTGGAACCACACATTTTATGTGTGTTTGGCTACAGTCATTACTGAGGATATTCGACTTAGTGTGATGATTGCAGGGGGCCCGGCCCTGGGTGCAAGCTAATCCTCACAAGATGACTTATGAAAAGCATCACATGAAGCTACAATGTCACAGATACAAATGATTGTAGGTTCACTTTTATGACAAATATTAACTATCTGTGAATTGTCCTAGGTTTTTATTGAACTGAAATATAGTTGCCTAAATTTTGTTTCTTTTCCTGTATTAAGATAATCAATTTTCAGATTCCCCTTCAACTGTGAATGATGCACTTTGTCAGTTGTTCCCAGCATGTCTGGTTTTATAAAGTATACTTACACTTTATTTACAATGTAAAAACTAACTTTTTTTAATGATTTGGGAGACAAAAATAATCTCAAATAAACTTGCGCTACCTACAAGATATATGCTTCAAAATGTTCGTGCATCCGACAGTGAAACAAAATAATCTAATGATTACTTGCCTGTTATATGCGGTAAACACTGTGAAGCCAGAAAAACATAAACTGGAAACCTACAAATTAAATCAAGCAGTCAATTATTCCTCAGTCAAACCTCAGGGCTCTGCGAAATGGATAAAATATTCCAAAATTCTAAGAACAACAGGTTAATAAACTCAAGAATTACTGTACCATTGCCTAATCGGAAGTTCGGAGATTGCATTGCAGAGTCATTGTTTGATGACCAAAGCAGGGACGTCATCCGACAGTGAAACAAAATAATCTAATGATTACTTGCCTGTTATATGCGGTAAACACTGTGAAGCCAGAAAAACATAAACTGGAAACCTACAAATTAAATCAAGCAGTCAATTATTCCTCAGTCAAACCTCAGGGCTCTGCGAAATGGATAAAATATTCCAAAATTATAAGAACAACAGGTTAATAAACTCAAGAGTTACTGTACCATTGCCTAATCGGAAGTTCGGAGATTGCATTGCAGAGTCATTGTTTGATGACCAAAGCAGGGACGTCAACTCTCCCGGTTTTGCCGGGAGTCTCCCGGTTTTTAAGTAAAATCTCCCGGTTTTCTTTTGAAAAAAACGATTTTGTTTTGCTTCTGGACCTTAAAAGAACGCTAATACAGCGAAAATTATAGAGAGTAGGTCTTTTCCTGCCTCAAAAGCCCAATATTTTGGTGTCTCAAGGTTTTTCGAGTGGCAAGGTTGACGTCCCTGCCAAAGTACGAAAGTAAGTTCGATGATGGCGTTCAATTATTCATTCAACATGGCTGCCTAATGGGCAAGCAAATACCTAAATTCTCCCTAAGTACAATAACTATCGCTCAAAGCTATGGCAACGGAAGTAGAATCACTGTCAAACTGAAAATCACTTAAAAATGCGTATTACACTTGGAATCCTCAAACAAACAAGTAACGTAAATCTCCCGACGGCGACAGCCACCATCGTTTTTAATTAACTTTCATCATTTCTAACAAGCGTAGCGAGCCGCCGGGATGCGAAAAAACTTGGAACGAAAATTTAAAAGAAAATTAAAGGAATAAATAAATAAAGTTTATAAAACTATCGGTTGAATTTTAAAGTTTTTCGTGAGGACCTACCTTGAGAATATTTTTTCCTTGCACGGCACGAGTTTCGACCTTCGTTCTTCTTCCCGCGCTGTCGTTCTATCTTTCCTTCTGAGATTCTGAGAAGGAAAATGTTCTGGACACTTTTTTCCGTTGTATTTAGTCTCTGCCTTTTTATCTTCAGGTTTCGACATGTTGGCTAGGGTACCTTCATCCCCCTACTGAATACTTACTTTTCCGTTCTCTCTCGATCGACGGCCGTTGTTGTCTTCAGACATGTCATTTGCTCGCTGCTGGTTCTTCTCTCTCATTCTTCGCCCTCTAACTTTCTTTTTCCTTCGTGAAACTCCCGTGTTCATCGACATATCCATCTCGACGTTTCGACCTCATCGTGGTAAATTTGACTTTTAGACTTAGTCTAAAATACCTTGAAATGAGGCAGCTTGTCACAGAAACGCTTGTCACAGAAACGTCACAGAAAACAAATTCCTTCTCTTGTCGGAAATTCTTCCCTGCTTAGCAGAGGCCTCTTCTCTCTGCATTTCGCTGGTTGAAAAAAAATCCCTTGCAAATAAAATTCAAGGCGCGCGCGTGCTCATTTTCCCGCTCAAAACTGATGGGCTACCTGTGCGACGACGGACACACACACAACCGGAAGTCCATGAAAATCAAGGTCGATGGGTTTACACTTTTCTGTTATGTTTCCTTCTTCTTCTGCATGTAGCTATGGGGATCCGCTACGCGGGCGCCTTCGGCGCCCGCGGGAGCTCCGCTAAAAACTGCTTCGCGAGGAAAGGAAAGGCAAAAAAAATTTAAGGATATTAAGATGTTATGTAATTAATGCTAGGACAAGTATCACTGGTCCAACTAGATATGATGTCTATTTCATCAGGAAACCTATTTTTGGACATTCTGAAATATGATATCTGCTAATAACTTCGTTAATAAAAACATTATGCACGATATCTAGTTGGACTGATAAACTTCAGGGTATGGCCTATTACTTCATTTACTTTAATCGCAGGTTTGTTTGCATTTTCCACTCCTCGTCAAGCTTTGAAACGAAAATTTTTGAAACAGAGGTCAAAGGTCGGGCTTTTGTTTCTATGGTAACAGCAACTTATTAAATTATCAAGGACGTTGAGGTCTTTAATATTGTAAGGGAATTGGACGGATAAGTTGGTCGTATCTTTACTAAGAATGAATCTAATGCTAAACAGGGCGTGGTCCCTTTGACCCAGGCATTAAAGTGCCTGAGTCGGTAGTCGATGACTTTTATGCCCATTTGTCGTTAGTCAGTTAACCCAATCCAGACCCTGATACACGATATACTACGAGACTAAAAATCAGCTACAGGCCAGCCTCCAGGACAGATTTTCGTCTCTCAAGATTGGAAGCTTGCTCCTCAAGAATGTGCGGAACAATTCCTCAAAATATCAAATATTCCTCATCCTTAAATGTTTTTCGAGCCCAGTATTATTTTTTTCGCTTCTCTTTCTTAATTCAATTTAGTATTACTTACCTATCTGATTTCTTCTTGTCTTTTTTATTTTTATGTGCTTCAAAAACATGAAATTAAATGTACTTCAAAACAATGTAATTTATTAATGTAACGAGTGTGCAATTCATAGTTCCGATCAAACAATGAAGCCATTTCACGCTATCTGGAGATACAAATCAGCGATGGAAAGCTTCTCCCGCGGGAACTGATCGTGTCCCACAAACAGTATTTCAGGACTTCCGAAATCAGTCGATTTGCAGCACTTTTTTGCCTTTTATGACAGTGTAAACTGAGATGATCCGAAGATAGAGTTATCTGGTAAACCTTAGCGGGATCGGAATAATTTTGGCCTTTTTTTTAAGGAAAACCCTGGTTTGTTTGTGGGACATAACAACAGTAACTATGGCTTTGAATGACAGGTCGGAACTATGAATAAAGACAAATTGAATTGAATATAGACCGGAGGAAGTTGGGCTCGCTTGACCGATGACGCTACGTACACGGTAGCTTGGCCGAGCGGTCTAAGGCACTGGTTTAAGGCACGAGTCTCGAAAGAGGCGTGGGTTTGAATCCCACCGTTGCCATGAGCGTCTTGGTATTGCGGATGCGCCATTTAAAAAAGTATATGATACGCAGATACAAAAGTCCGTTATTTCTGTTTTGTCTGTTTGTTAGAAAATTCTTGCAATCTGGCTTTAGAAATGTTAAAGAGAAGCGGAGAATCAGGCCAATGATACCGTAACCTCCCGCATGCTAAGCTGGCGCTTTACCCTTTGAGCCAATCCACCGTGATGCAGAAGTCAAAACCCTGTTAATGACATGCAATTTTGGGTCCATATACCAGAGCGCGTGAAGGTTGCGTAATTTTGGGCTAATACAAACTTTATATGAGTCAGTCCTCAAAAAGCGCGAATGACAAGCGAAAACAAGAATTGCACAGACCTAACAAGCGCGCATTGCAAGTGAAAATGAGACGGTCTTCAAGAATCTCATTCTCGAATTTAAGGAACATTAACAATTTTAATTGCTTTAAAGTGCTACTGAATCCAAATTAAAAACTATTCAAAATGGCAATAAAAGTTTAGTTCAATATATAGTGCTTCCGATGAAATAAATCTTCTTTTACGGAAATTGTTTTTGTTTCCTTGTTTTGATGGACGAAGTTGACGAATCTGTGCCTTTATTATAGACAACTAATTAAATATGCATGACGTCACATGGTTGACACGTCGCCCAGCGCGGGAAAGTTTACAACTAAAAACAACACATTCTTGTAGTAGAACTTCGGAGCTTCTAGTATGGCGAAGCACGGAGGGAAGTATTGCGTGGCTGGTGGTCCTGGAAAAGTTAGCTGTACAAATAATACTTATAGTGAAGGCATATCGATGCATATTTTTCCACAAGACCCAAAAGTAAGAGCGGAATGGACCAGATTTGTGCGAATACATCGGCCGGAGTTCTCGCCAACCGACTGCAGTGCACTCTGTTCGATTCATTTTAAAGAGAGCTGCTATACAAGAATGAAACTTAGCGCGTTATTAAAGCCCATACCTTCCCTAGAGAGTGAAGACGAACATGAGACAATTACCGAAGAAGAACACTCCGATAAAGGAGGGAGGAAAAAAGACAGGAGAGTGCTAGAAAAGGGATCAATTCCAACGGAGCACACGGTGAACAAAATGCCAGAAGAGCCATTACCGAGCGACCGAGACAAAAGGAAATCTCAAGCGGTAAATTCAAAATGTGTCATTCTCTTCTTTTAAATTCAATTGACAATTCATTCATCAAAATCTGAGATTATCCGTAAACATGGAGGCAGGGAAGTGGTGAGCCATAATCCAATCAGTTTGATTCATTGAAGTTTCGAGAAGAAACGCCTCAGGCTCAATCTGCACGTGTTGTCGAGACCACGGCAAAAAGCACCGATTGTATAACTTAAAAATAGTGTCTCTTTTATGTACTAGTACGTTACATAGCCAAAGATCAGTAGCTCATAAACGTTTAGATTATTTTATTTTAACACCTGTTTAATTGTTAACAACTTGTAGTATTTGCGGGAAGTGCAACGAGAACACTCTTGTGACGAGGAAAGCAGTACGAGCGGAGAAGACAACCCAGTCTCAGACTTCTCAGAGTCAGACAACCCATGCTCTTCTAGCAATTCCTGTTATTCCGACGACGAGAACGAAGGGAAAGCACTGCCAACAAGCGCATACAGGCCAGACCCAAGTTTAGATCTAAAAGGGTACAAGTATCTCTATGCAAATGTGGAAAATGCGAATACTTACGTCACAAAATTCGCAAGCTACAAAAAGAGAAGTCTCAGCTTCGGGCACAAAGGAACAGGTGGAAACAGAGAGCTCTTTATGTAAGTATCAATAAAGTTTATGAACTAAACTTCAAATGTGACATTTTTGTCCTGGCGGTAAGCTTTAGTCATTCTGAAATTTCCAAACCCAGTCGCCAACTCGTGACCAATTTTTTTTCTGCTTACAAACCCAAACAGAAAAATAATTTAACTTAGATATACTGGCAACCCAAATTATGTTCAGACTCAGAATTATGTTCAGTTTTCTTATTAGTTATACCACCTGACAATGTGAAAAGAAGTTAATTTCCAGCCCTGGACTCTTTGTAGTTGGGGTAGCACTCGGGATAATTTTACGCCCTGAGGCCCAGGGAGGTGCAAAGGATTTTTGGTGGTTAGAAATGTTCAATTTGCGGATTTTTGGGGTATGAGATTTTTTTTGGGTAACATGATTTTAAGGGATGTGTTTGGGTATTGAATATGATTGATTGCATAGCTGTCAACTCACCGGCATTAGCTGGGTGTCACAAGATTTTGATGCCTGTCACTCATAATGAGTGTGAAAAGTTTCATACATTTACTGTATTTCACCCGCATTGTCACGCTCAGGATTTTTTCATACATTTTCTGTATTTACCCGTCACGAGAGGGAGATCTTTGACAAAGTTGGGTTGACATGTATGTGAATGACATGAATAAAGAGAACATAGCAATAGAATGTTTTACTTTGCACTTACATGCTTCTGTTTTCATGTTTAATTTTTGCATGATTTTGGGGGATTTTAACCCTGGTCACACCTCCCCATCTCAAAGAATGGGCAATTCCAGAAAATAAATGTACCCCGGGGATGGGCAACATTAGAAAATTCTGAATGGGAGGTGGGTTTTCAAAATTGGAAATCTGCTTGCATGGGGGGGGGGGGGGGGGGGGGGGGGTTCTCGAAGCTGGAAGCTAGTTTAACCTCTCAGGAATTCTATATGGATTGGGGGGGGGGGGGGGGGGGGAAGCCATTTTGGTAATTCTGGATGCATGGGGGGTACATATATTTTTAAGTGCCCAATCCGGATTGATTTTGATAAACTTTTGGCCTAATGCTAAATAATGAAGGAGGTAGTTTTTATTTCATGGTGTGTGATTCTATAATATTGGCGTTTGTCACACACAGGATGATACTACCAGTGAGAGTGAAGAAGAGGAGCTGCAAAAACAAGAAACAAATGAGGAACAGGATGAAACAGATGAGGAGGAGTTAGAGAGTCCAGGGACTGATGAAGACAGAGACAGTGATCCAGATTATTGCTACAATCTTGAGGAGGAAGCTGTAGAGGATGAAGAGAAAGACACCACAACAAGAAATACTATAAGGCAAGGGCTGATTTGTGTTGTTGACTGTTTTTGATGGTATACACACCAGAGCATTTTTTCAAAAGGGTGGATTTTCTATTTCAAATCCTTTTTATTGACATTGGATTGATCTGCCAACATTATTGTTGAGAAATAGTTTTCAAAAGAGAGGGTATACATGTACATATTTTAGGGGTCCTCTTTATTGCTGTGATAATTTTCAGATGATCTTTCATCTTACATGATGCATTGGCAATTAATCCCATAATCGATACCTGTTTTATACAAACGTCGAACAAATTATTACCAGTATCAGTATGCAGTATAGCTAGAATAGAGGATATTACACCATGGCGTGAATGAGTAAAATATTGAAAATAAAACTCATATCTTCAAGCCACTGTGTATTTTTCGTTTTATGGACATACCAGAAAACAATATTCCAAATTGATTTCCAAGCACTTTTGTTTTGACCGCGATCCTCACTAGTGATATCCTCACTACTAGTTAGACACACATCACTAGGTCCTGGATGATCTTCATAAATGAGATCTACAAGTGGTGTATTTCCCAGTAAAACACTCGTGTCTATTTAACAATTATACTATGAGTTCGAGTTTTCTATGAGTCAATAGATAGTTAACGAGAACGATGAGTCTAACTGTTTTAGTAGAAACCCACTAGCATACTTCCTTCAAGTTGTCGCTAAAACACTATTTATTTTCATGGTTTTAGGAAGTTTTGCGCTAGCATTTACACTCTATCTATGACGTGATAGATAGAGAGTAGCAGAGCCAATCAGATTGCAGGATTTGTGATAGTATGCGAGTAGGTTTCTACTAAAAAGTAATATTCATTATATGATTATTGGGTCAATAAACATGTCTCATTTTTCTTTTGCCTAGTGTTGACAAGGATACCCCAAGCCAGAAGGAGCCAATGTTTATTGTGTTCTATTCAAGCCTCATAGCCATATTTCAATATGCTGTTTCAAGTGCATGAAAGAGGAGCCAGAAGTCTCAGTTAAGAAGGATGGAACCATGGCAATTATCAAACAGAAGTGCAAAATCTGTGGACCAGAAGCATTTGTATGGAGGTCACAGCCACTAGTGCTTGGCAAGTATCCAGCTGGTAACATTCTTCTCAGCTTTGGTATCTTGATGGCAGGTGCCTCTGTAACAAAGGTACTACTTGTGCTGAGGCATATGGGTGTGTGCATCTATAATGTACGCACCTACTTCCAGCACCAAAAGAAGTTCCTTTTCCCAGCTGTCTTTTCTCATTGGGAGAAATACAGGGCAAATTTGCTTGAAGAAGTCAGCAAGCTCAAAGATGTTGTTTGGAGTGGTGACGGGCGCTTCGATTCCATGGGCCATAATGCAAAGTATGGGGCATATACAATGTTCTGTTGTGCAATTTCTAAAATTGTACACTTTGAGATTTTTCAGGTAATTATTCAAGTGAGCCATGAAACATCAAAGCATAATTTGTTTCCATACTGACTGACAACGGTAAATATGTGTGGTTCCGAGAAAATCATCACCCCCTCCCCCCTATGGAAGGACATTGGAAATTCCAGAGGGGTGGAGGGTCACACCCTTCGTGGGGGGGGGGGGGTATGGATATTTTCTGGAACTACACTGTGATTCTCAGAGGCATAGCCAGAGGGGGGCCTGGAATAATACAATAGGAAACATGTAAATGAGTTGAATCATGTAACAACATGCCAGGCTGTGACAAACATGGTTCAAATATTGACTATATTATCAAGAATGATGAATGAGTGCTTGCATACCCAAATGGTTTTCCATTGTTTTTGTTGCAATTCATGTTGATGTTGGTCAATGTTTGTAAACACAAGTGTTTCACATCATGGTATCAAAACAATCTATGACTGTTACACATTTAGATCAATCTTTCTGACACAATATGAAAATGAAAAAATAAGGTTAAAATTGCAGGCCCATAGCAGGGTGCAAAATTCTGGGGCTAGTTAAGAATGTACCCAAATAGTGACAGTTAAGAAAAATAGGATAACTCATGCAGCAATTCCAACAGCCAGATGAATAGGTTATTACTTTTTACAATTATTGCAATGTCTGATGCCTTTTTCATTTAATTCAGAGCAACCAAGTGAAAAGTAGTGGTGACATGGAGCTCAGAGGGGCACAAAAGTGTTTTGCTTTCTTGAAGGAGGCAGGCCTCGCTATAGCAGTGTTCATATCCGACAGGCACAGGTCTATTGCAAAATGGATCAGAGAACGGCAGCCAACAACAAAACACTTCTTTGACATCTGGCATGTTGCCAAATCAGTGTCTAAGAAGTTGTTGAAGGCTGGAAAAGAAACTGGATGTGAACTTATCACCAAATGGGAGAAATCTATTAAGAACCATCTTTACTGGTGTGCGACAACAACTAAGGCAGGATTCGGAGAGTTGATTGTTGCAAAGTGGAATTCCATTGTGAGGCATGTCACTAACAAGCACAAGCAGCACCCAGATCCACTCTTCAAGCGCTGTGTGCATAGAGCACAACCTCGGCGAAATTGGATAAAAATGGGTTAGTCAGCATTCACATGATACCTTTCACATGATACCCAGGGGCATGGTTCTTGCCTGTGACAATTACATGCTCTTGAGACCAGGAGGGGCTAGTGTCAAGCAAATGCAAAACAAGACTAGAATTAATTTAGCAAAATGTGCAAACACTGCATGGGCAGCCCAAAACAATGTGAGAAGTAGGGTGGCAAAAGACATATACCAAAAAATGGGTTGACTATTGAAAAATGGGTTGACTATAATACAAATGTTATACCAGAAATTTGAGAAAAGCGGATGGTTAGCCACCCAAATCCACTCCCCTGCACTGAGATAACAAACTCAACTGAGCACAGAAAATAGTCCCCAGGGGGCTTTCTCAGTCAATTTTCCCATACATTTCCTGTATTTGATGAAGGATATTTGCAAAGTTTTGTCCCATGTTTCAATACCCCCTCCCCCCCCTTTCTGAAATTGCTGGATTCCCTGGAACCAAGGAAGAAGAAGGATGAATGGAGAGTCAATTTCCCTTTTCCCAAGCTTTCATCGTCGGCCTATTTTTACATAAAAATCTCATTTTCACTTTAAAATTCCAGTAAGGTGGGGAGAAAATTTTATCCATGAGATTGTATCTCTGGAATAAAAAAAAATGGTTGGGTTAAAATTTAATTTCCAGATAAATTATGCAAGATATCTGTATAGGTAGAAACATAAATCTTGTTTTGCAAATTAAAATCACTCTTTTTCAGGAACAACTGCCTTCTACAAAGTAAAAAAAATCCTGATGAGTACCAGACTGCTCAACGATGTCAAGCAATTATCCTCTGAAGACCAAACCAGCTGCCTCGAGGGCTTCCATTCCACACTTAACCAGTTTCATCCAAAAATGTTTGCATTTAGGTGGCTTGGAACATACTGCAGGTAGTGCATTATTCTATTATTCTTGATACAATTCTTATTTCCTGTATATCTTATATATTAAAGTCTGATCATCAACCAACAACCTTTGCGGGCTACACTAGCCAATCACAGCAACCGAAAAACAATCACTGGATCAATGTGAAAAGAAAAGAAACGGGGTGCAATGGTTCCTGGTTGATGATGGGTCTTTAAAATCCTAAGCATCTAGGTGGGAGCAACATTTGTGATTGGCCAATGTTTTTCCTGCCACTTTGGTGCATGTGCATGCAACACAGGAAGCCTGCAACAGCTTTTAATCTAAACGATTTAGTCTAGTCGCCAGAGGGGGTTCACGTGCACCCCCCGGAACATTTATGGGGACATATATTTTTAGAACCCTTAGGGTGTCTAGAATCTGGTTTGAGGTGTCCCCAGCCCGAAAAAGTGTCCCACGGCCACTTTTTGGGCCGGTTTTTGATTTCTAACTATATTCTTTTGTTATTTAATGAGATTCAATGAGCCAATTTTATAGATTGTAGCACTGTATAAAAAAGCTCTTTAGATTCTAAAACTATACTTTTACGATCTTGGGATTACTCTGATCACATGTAGACTAGTTAAATTGCTGTCTCAGCCTTTTCCCGTCACATACGCATATCGTTTTGGTATTTCCTAATAGAAATACAAAGGCTGACAGAGTCTTAGAAAATATCTATCAGTAAGGAACATAACATGTATAAAACGGGCATGTATAATTGTACATATGTGTTCAGTCTATTAATGACACTATAATAGCATAAGTGATAAGACTGGAATGCTTTTCTGAACAGTGCTACATTCTATAAAATTGCCTCATTGAATCTCATTAAATAACAAAAGAATATAATTAAAAAACAAAAGTCGGCCCAAAAAGTGGCCGTGGGACACTTTTTGGGCCGTGGGACATCTAAAACCAGTTTTTTGATATCCTAAGGGTTCCAAAAAAGTATGTCTCGTTACTAGTTCCGGGGGGTGCACATGAACCCCCTCTGGCGACTAGACTAATTAAGGAGGGTCTTCTCTCCATTTCTTTTAGGTGAAAACAAGGAAGTAAATAATAATGTAAAAATTGATCCCATAGTACAAGTGGCCTATAATTATGTGTTTAAAATGTTCCACTGTTTTCTAGACATGCATTAGCAAGCCTGCATTTCAATGAAAATCTACTCAGAGAACCCAAAAGACAAAAGATGGGAAGGATTATCTCACTGTCACATATCCAAAATACAAATTTGGGGAAGAGCTGGTGAGAGAAATCAGAGTTCCTAGCACATACAGTAAGTAGAAAATAGCACTCTAGAGTATTAGTGTGATCTTCCTCAGATGTTGGAAAACAAGCTCCATGCCCACTTGATTGATACTGCATATCAACCAGTTTCATTTTTTTAGGTTATATTTCTCATGAAATTTGTTTAAAGCCCCATAGTCAACCAACATCCTTTGCAGTCCTAGTCAGGGGTAAGGGTTGACTTTCCATATATGAAAAGTCGATGCCAATTTGTAGTTTGAACTTGTGAAATGCGAAGAACAAACCCTTGGGAATCGATCAGCTAAACATACAGTGGTCAGTAACAATAGATCCGAATGATCTAGCCCCCAATAGTTTTCTGGCTAACAGTAACAACATTTAATAAGCTAGGAATTCCTGTTGTACTCCAAGGGTGTCCCCCACTAATTTTGCATCCACCGTCCATGAAAAGTCACAGGCATACTGTACCAGTCACAGGCACCCCAGGTCCCCACTGCTGTATTTTTCCAACCTCTATGCTATTTCTATTTGTGCAATTCCAGAAAAAATCCATACCCCACCATGAAGGGAATGCACTTTAAGGCCCTCACCCCACTGGAATTTCCAAAATACAGTTTTGTATTAACTCTCTGGAAGATCAAGTACATTGATCCCCACCACTCTGAAATTTCCCATTCCCTCAGGGGGTATGGATTTTTTTCTGGAATTGCACATTTCAACTGTTTTCTTTTTAAAAAAAAGGAATATGTAGAGGATGTGAGGGACTTAGTGTTTAGCATGTCACCAAGGGAACGTGAAGAAATAAATTCCAAGTACAAGGAAAAAGTTCCTCCACCGATGAACACGAAATTTCCAGAACGGTGCAAAAGGGCAGATGCAATTGAAAACTACCAAAAAAGGAAAGAAAAACAAACAGCTCCATATCCATCAGGTAAATGTTTTGGTGATGTTTCTGGCAGACATCAATGATCTTGGCAAGAAATACCCACCTCTTTCTAAAAGAAAGTTTATGAGATCATTTTAAAGTAGTCATTTTCTAAAGCCTATTTTAACTTAAACGCTGACTTTCCCAGAGCTGATTCTCTTGTTTTCAAATGTGCTTGTTTGCTTTTGTTAAAATGTGTTCTCAGAACCCTTACGATGATACAAGTCTCAGGTCTAACTACAATACTGCACAAGTGCACAGGTCTTAAGAGCCACCTTGTTGATTAGCCCAATGTCCAAAATCCATTATCACTGACAAACATTGTGCAATTCCAGAAAAAAGCCATACCCCCACCATGGAAGGTATGCACTTAAAAAACCTCTACTTTCTGGAATTTCCAAAGAAAAAAAATATAGTATTTGTATGGAAAATAACAGGTAAATTGACCCCCACCCCTCTGGAATTTCAAATTCCCTCTGTGGTGGGGTATGGAATTTTTCTGGAATTGCATATTATAATTATCATTATTATTATCTCTACCCAGTTGATATCCAAGATCAACTCCAGTCATCTGCCAATGCTGCTAAGAAGAGGAAACCCACTGGCAAACAGACAAACTCAAGACCGAAGAAAAAAAAAAACTAAGAAATGACACCCTAAAAGCTGAGCACCCCAATGCCAGTGTTAATATTATTTGTCAATTTTTTTTGAGGGGGGGGGGGGGGGGGCTGTATGGAACTCTAATCCGCATTATTTTTTCAGCGGTCCGGTATCCATCAAATCGCGTGCTCTGATTGGCTCACGAGCGGTCCAAAATCCTACGATCTGGACCCCAGGTCCGGATGAATCGTGCGTGCGCTAACTTCTGTGAAGTTTTATGCTGTTTCGGTGAAAGCAAAAAAATAAATATATTATTCACCGGCTTGGGGTCGGTCCAGATTGTGAAATACTGTGACCTCGGCCTTGAAAATACTGACCTCGACCTCCGGTCTCGGTATTTCACGATCCGGACCTCCCAGCGGTAAATAATTAGCACTTATTCTATTTCAATTGAGGGTGGATAGTGGCAGAATATTTACCGAGAGCCGCAGCTCGAGGTAAATATTCCTCAAGCCACTATCCACCGAAATTGAAATAGAATAAGTGTTTTAGTATATACCAGCAAGGCAACCTGCCGAATTTTCAGTCGGAAAACAATAAGAAAAGTTGTGTTAGCGTTTAAAACTACGTGCGTGACAAAACTCACGCAAACTTTATAGATGATTTGCATAAGCACGTTTTTTGGTCGATTTTGACAGCTCTAGAAAGTTTGCAAGCATTTACTTCGAAAAGCTGCGGAAAAAAGTGGACAATTCAAGGGATTTTCAACAAATTTGGACATGTAGCGAGCAATATATTGCATCATTTTCAATTCAAGAAGGAATATAGCTGCAAATTGGAGAGCATTTGTAAGCAATTCGCCAAAGTGCCCGAGATCAAATTATTTGTCGGCAGCCAGTCGTTGCACAAGACTGTAGTTTGCAGAAAAAATGGAGTGAGCAAACACCGTAAACATTGGATATTTGAGGGAAAAACGATTTAGCAGGATAAAACAGCTACACGAAACCTTGTGAAAAGGCTTTATGGGGTTATCATCAGGCAAGAAGAAGGAGAACAAACTACTAACAGAAGTCTCCTTTGTGGCGGACAGTTCGCTCGCAAAAACTACAAGAAAGCTGCCGATTAGTCGTTGCAAGACACAAACCATCCTCAGGTACTTTGAAAATTAGCTCTTTCGACTGTATTTTCTCGACATATTGTAGATTATAATTTTGATTTGTCAAATAAATAAAATAAAGGGAAAGTACATGCCTAAAAGAATTTTCATTCATGCTTTGCCAGCTACTAAAGTTTTTCAACTCGGGTTTCACAGTGCAAGCGTGTTTTTTCACAAACAATGCTCAGACGATTTGTGAGACATATTAAATCCAGAGAGACCGATTTTGAGACAAAGAAATCTAATTTGTTGCTTCTTTAGTTTTGTTGACTGACATTTCTTCCCTCTACATGAAATTTGCTTGCCAACACAATATCTACTGTTTCGGAGGTAAATAATGTCTCAGATTCCGAGACTCTAAACCAATCAAATTCGTCGTTCTTAGGAGGTTGCCGAGCTGGTATATACTAACATATTATATATATATATACTAAAAAAACTGAAATGTGATTATATTCCAGAAAAAAATCCATCATGCCCTCCTTCCTCTAGTCCCCCACACACCACCCCCTGAGGGAAATGGAAATTCAAGGGGGAAGAATTTTTCAACAAAAATGCAGAAGTACCACACTCATGAATTTTTAGTGGTTGAAACCCAATTTCTGATAGAAATCATGGTATTGGTATTTTGTATTACCAGGGGTTAAAGGCCACTATACAATATTGGACATATGTATTGGACATATTATTATGTATTATTGAGTGATACAATATCGCATCCAGGGGGATGGCTAACAGCAACATGTCATCTGAAATGTCTGCAGTAAACTCTACTAAATCTAATGTCTAGTTCCATGTTATAGTATGCACCTATTTCAGAAAAGGTTGCACTGTCACAACTGAACTGAACAACTGTTGTAGCCCGTGGAGCATCATAGGAGAAACTAAGAAGAACATATTCTTGCAAGCGGTGTATTGAAGAATTATTTCTCATAAGTAGGGTGAGGAGTCTGGCTATGCATCCTAAAAACCAGTGTGAATGGTGCTGTTTTGTTTTTTTGCTCCCATGACAAATCGTGGGCAACACAGACAATTTTGATGGTGCAACCTTTTCTGAAATAGGTCACATAATATCTTATTACAGTAGATGTTTTTCATGTAATACGGGCAGAGTTGCAGAATGTATTTTTCCAAACCCTGCAGGGGTGAGGAAAAATGCGACCAATGAGTAAAATGTCCACCAGTATTTGACAAATGATCTCTAATGAATTATTATACAACAAACACAAATATTTTGTGAATGTTTCTTTACTTTTCAAGATTCACTAGAACATTAATGTATGTGATTTGACTAGCACACAATCAGGAAGCCATTCAATTGCACATGCAAAACTGGTTCGTAACCATGTAATACAGCTTTTGCCATGTAGTACGGCTCCATATCTGCACTCAATTTTGACCTTGTATGGTAGTCACAGTGACATCAGTCTTTTAGTAATCTAATTTACATTTAAATAATATGGAACTTTTTTGTGGAAAAGCTCTTCATTCATAACAACACTTATGGGAATTAACAAGTAAACTTAGGCAAAGTTTTCTAGGCAGAGATCTATCAGAAGGGTAGCCCTGTGGTGTGGTGGTCAAGGAGCAAAAACCAGGGGGTACTCAAGAAAACATAGATTTTGGGGTACGAAATCTGGGATATGAATTATGGACTTGTGGATATTTTTTGGGGTTGTTGAAGTAAAGCTCTGTCAAACCACCCCATCACCACCTTGGGAAGCAAAATGGGGTGCATTTTCTTTAAATAAGTTGTGGGCCCCACTCACGCAATGTTGACAACTTGGAAATGTGAGGTTTGTATCAAGTTATGTAGCTAAAAACTGCTGACAGCACCAGAAAGAGTGTCCCTCAATTTGAGTAAAAATGCTAGGTTTAGAGGAGACGTCAGTCACTTTTGTTACTAAATTTTTCTGATTGTGACTTTAGTGGCTTTGTCACTCACTGTCTGTAAAATGCGAGTAAAAATTGACACTATTTGGCAAAATGTGACCTCATTTTTTTAATTTCCAGCCTTAGCCATGAAAAGTTTATTTTTTTGTTGTGGGGAGCCAGAAAAACCCAAATGGAAGTATTTTTGTTAGCTTTCATCCCATCACCCTAAGACTTTTCGGGCTTTTAGGGCACTCAATATATTTTTAGCTAACTTGCCCATGTACTTTAGCTGAACTTTTTGGACATTATGTTATACCCATCTATACCCATGCAAAGTCATATGCCATGAAAATTACAGTAATAAAATTGTTTTTCAAAAGGGTACACTGTCAGAAAATAAATTTGTCTTGGGAAGGGCATGGAATAGAAAACTTCTGTATTGTTTGACAACCTTTCTTGCGCTGTATTTATCATGGTTTGCTAAATAAACCAAAGAGAAAGGAAACAACTTACAGTACTCTCACGCCAGAAGCATGTAGATCATTGCTTTTAATAGATGTGGTTGTTCTTAAAAGAACAGTTTTTTTTGGCAAGTACCTGAAGCCCAGGCAATCTCCTGTGAAACGATTTCCTATACCTGGCCAGGTATGTTAGGAGCTCTTTCTTGTCAACGCTGGTTAGATGGTCGATATCCCTTTGTTGCTGTTGTTGGGAAAACATTCCTCAACCGGTGGTAAATGCAGGCAGTAAGGGGTCTGGCATTCTCCCAACCAAGAGGCCCAAAAAGCCACCTCACAAGAAAGCGATAACCAGCTGCTCTTAGGGATCTGAAAAGCCAAATATAATACAATAGTAAGTGCAAAAACAACCAGGCAAGTGTGTAGGCCAGTCTATGTAATGTACCAGTTATTGGATATCACCAGCTCCTATTCCTTCCCATATGTTGTAGAACCACTCTAACACAAATCCTCCATCTGATTGGCTCTTGGCTCACTATTTCTTGAGCGGTAGAATGATATAGTGAGCAGCGGAAAAAAAAAGCTACTAAAATATTGCTGAAAACATCAAAATATCAAGGAATTAATATGAAGTATGCTAGTGGTTTCTACTATAATAACAATTTGACTACTTGCTCTAAGTGTTTTCTATGAGTGAATAGTCAACTCATTGCTCAATGCTTAGCTGGAAATCAATCAAAGTTGGTGGTCATTCAGTGATCTGATTGGCATCAGTGATAAAGTTAGGGAGTTTTAATGTTGTGAATCAGGACTTCCTTAGCCAATCAGATCACAGAATAGTCACCAACTTTGTTTGATTTACAGTAAAGTAATTCCATTGAATTGTCTATCAAACAAGCATAATTTGGCTAAGCATGGGATTCAGTTAGTAAAAAAAGAAGTGGAAACTGAATAATATTATTACAATATTGTGCATTTCCAAAAAAGGCCATACCCTACTACGTACCATGTAAAGAATTTAGGGAGCGACTGCAGAATACCCCCTCGCATATAAATACACCTTTCCAAAAATGTGTCAACTCATCAACTTGTCAATGCATCAATTGATTACTCAGTCCTCTCGAGCACACTAGAACAAGGCTATGTGAATAATAATTAGTTATCTCCAGCATGTTGATGCATTTTATCTAAGGGTATAGCTATACCCAAGGGGTATTCTGCAGTCTACATAGGTGAAATTAGGTAAGGTAGCTCCCACCATTCTGGAATTTTCAATATAAAATATAGGAGCCACTCAAATGGACTTTACGGATACTTAACATGAAAGGGGGGGGGGGATTGCAATTTAGGCATACAGTAAAACCCCCGCATATACAAGAACACAATTTCAGAGGTCAGGAAGATTAAGTTCTTATTTTATCAGGTGCTTAGTTACAAATCAGCCTCAAAATGTTCTTTTTTAACATGTTGCTAGAGATGAAATAATAAATATTTGATTATTCTGTAATTTGATTATATTACACCACAAAAAACAGTTTTGACAGCTGTAGAGTTACTGACAGCAAACAAAAACATACATGTGTTGTATTCTATGACACTATTTCCAAAAATGTCATATGAACATGTCATAGTTAGATAAAACCATCAATCTATACACATAGTTGGCGACCTGTAGAAAGTCATGCCTTCGACTTACTCGTGTTTTTTCGTTCCTCGTCCCATGATTTGGAAACTGTAGTTCCGGCCGCGAGTGTCCTTCAGCAGGGGGCAGATTTGTTCAAGAACAGTGGCATTCGTCATCGGGCCGAAATCTGGGTGTCCCGTTATGCATCGGGCTTGAACGCCATCAGCTAGCTTTCCAGCGACTGCCAAGATCTCTCTGCAACAGCGAAATTCCCTGGTCTGCAAGGAGTTCGTCGTCGCATTGGCCAACCTGCACCTACGATGAGTTTGAAAGCAGAAAAAACCCGTTTATGATCGATCGCCAGTCGTCTCAAGTAAGCTTAATTAAAAGAAAACAGAATAAACATATTCTAGTACAACAACTTAGGCAAGTCGATATGCGTTTAGCGTTTATGTTTAGCATAGTTACCAGTGTGAACAGGATTAGCTGTCTTGTCGAGCCTCTAGGATATCGTAAGAGAACCCGTCTTCATCCTCTTCTTCTTCTGGTTCTGGAACTCCTTCCGGCGCAACTGGTTCGAACATGTACGGCTCAAATGGGCTCCACAACATCATCAAAATCACTCTCACTTTCAGACAAAGTCCTAACACTGCCAGCACTCGAAGCATCACTATCAGACATGGCGAAGATCCAGTAGATCGTGCGAACACAATCTTCAAGTTCCAACATGGCGCTCGGGCTTGGTCGACCAATCATGTGTCAACCTTGTGACGTCACAAGTTTTCAAGGCGCTTGCCGGATCGTTTTCAATTTTTGTCCCGCGTAGTACCAACACTTTGGAAAATTATTTGAACTACTTTTTATTTGCTATTAAACCTTTTTTGCCTTCAAATGATTGATCAAGGATTGAATAAACTTTTGAGTAAATACCAGCGCTCTTACAACTTGGATTCAGTAGCACTTTAAGTCAAGTCTCAAGACTTACTATTTTACATTAGCATACAAGCGACTTTATTCTATAATTTTAATTATTTTAAACATTTTTAGCTGTATATTTTTAACTTTATTCTATTCAGTATTAATTTAAATCATTAGTAACTTGTTTATTATATATATTTTATCCTATCTATATATAAATTTACCAATTTTATCTATATATTTAATATTTTTTTATCTCATATTATTATGAATTGCATTTTAATATTCATGTACTTGCGCATTTGATCATATCCACATGCTAAAATGCGCATAACAAGTATTAAATATTATTATTATTATTATCTCGAACTCAGAGCTCCCCGGCTCGTAAGCTCTGGTGACATCCATTTGAGGGCCTTTGCTGATTGGCTGAAATGGCGCGCACGCGTTCATAAAAGTAGCTTAATCTCGCTTTATAAACGCGTGTCAAAATACACCACTGACATTCGTTTCCTAGCTGTCTTTTCAACCTATACCATCGACTTCAACGCTCCAAAAGTAAGTATGAGGCATAAAAACTACCATTTTCTTATACGCATGCGTCAGTGGCTGTCACCAGAGGCTCCCTAGCAAGGTGACGAGCCGGAGAGCTCTGGGTTCGAGAATACAAATATCTTGCACATGATATGAATGATCAGGTATCTTGCATGACAAAAAGAAAAAACGTTGGAGATCCGGGTATCGATCCCGGTACTTCCCGCATGCTAAGCGGGCGCTCTACCATTTGAGCTAATCCCCGTCACGTTGAAAGAGTATCACTGTTAACGATGATGGAATTTGTGTCCATGTACCGCGGAACGCGTGATGGCACCGCAGTTTTGTCATGCGCGCACGACAAGCGAAAAAAAAACATAACTTCAACAAAAGAGCACGCAAAGTGAAAATCTCTTTTCGAACATGGCAAATGCACCAAAGAAAAATCCTGATACTTTGGTTAGAGGAAACATTTTATTTCCTTATCGTTTTACATTACACAGGAAATGAATGATAAATTATCTTACACGAGAAAAAAAAGTTTGGAGAATCCGGGTATCGATCCCGATGGAGAAACGGTTCACTGATGGAGTATTGGTGTATGGACCGGAGCACGTGTAGGTCGCTCTGTGCCGATAACGCTGCGTATCTCACCATTTGTCCTTTAACATCAGCTCACACGGTAGCGTGGCCGAGCGGTCTCGAAAGAGGCGTGGGTTCGAATCCCACCGCTGCCAGTAGAAAT
Source organism: Scolanthus callimorphus (assembly GCA_033964015.1). Classification (NCBI taxonomy): domain Eukaryota; kingdom Metazoa; phylum Cnidaria; class Anthozoa; order Actiniaria; family Edwardsiidae; genus Scolanthus; species Scolanthus callimorphus. Next base: position 916,564 of record JAWWUD010000049.1, read on the forward strand.
CAATTTCTGGACGCATTTGAAACAAGTATATAAATGTGGAACAAAAAAAACGGTTTCACTTTGTTTCTTTAGTCCATTGTTTTAAAGGCTGGTTTCCATATAGTCGTGTCTGTCGCATGTCGTATCTGTCGAATGAAAAAATTTAATGGGACTCATAAGACTATATGGAAATGACTCGTAAGACAGTCCAATACGACAGATACGACACATGCGACCGGTCGTATCACTGTCGTATGGGATAGAAAAAAATCTATATCTGCGACATAGTCGTATCTGTCGTATCTGTATCATCAGCCGACCGTGAAAACAATGAAAATTGGAATTATTCTTTTGCTTCACGGATACGACAGATGCGACTATATGGAAACCAGACTTAGCCAGCAAATGGCAAGAGAGACTATCTTACTAGCACATTTGCTCCAAGTAGAAGCAATGAGAGAGGGGCGATCGTACAAAGTCCTACTTCCTGATGACTTGGTCGCAAATGTTTTTATCGTGTGCGTATTGCCAGTGTAAGTCTGCCAGTATAAGTCATTTGAAACAAGTATACGTGGAAGCAAAACGAAAAACAAGAATTCTTTTGTGATGGCAAGAGAGACTATCTTACTAGCACATTTGCTCTAAGAAGAAACAATGACAATGAAAGAGGTGCGATCGTTCAAAGTTATACTTCCTCATGACTTGGTCGCAATTGTTTTTTTATCGTGTGCGCACTGCACAAGTTTCTATGGTTCAGCGATATCGATCACGTTACGTCAGACGCGCTCCATCTCCAGCCATTTCGTTTCCTCTTCTTCTTAACGTACAGACGTAGCGTGGCCGAGCGGTCTAAGGCGCTGTTTTAAGGCACCAGTCTCGAAAGAGGCGTGGGTTCGAATCCCACCGCTGCCATGAAAGACTTTTTTGGCGGATGCACCACTTAAAAAAGTATATGATAGCATCTTTGTTAAACAATTCTTGTAATTTGCTTTAGAAAAGTCAAAGAGAAGTGGAGAAGATACCCGGCACCTCCCGCACGCTAAGCGGGCGCTCTACCCTTTTTAGAGCAAATGCATCGTGATACAGAAACCCAAACCCTGTTACGGCATACAATTTTGGGTTATGTACCGGGACTCGTGAAGTTGTGTAGTTCTGCGCGCAAATACAAACTTGATATGAGACAGTCCTAAAAATAACGCGAATAGCGCGAGCGACAAGCGAAAACAGGAATGGGGCATACCTGAACAAGCGCGCACGGCAAGTGAAAAGAGAGACGCTCTTCAAGGAACTTGCACAGGATAATGAATGATAACGTATCTTGCAATGAGAAAAAAAAAAGTTGGAGAATCCGGTATCGATCCCGGTACCTCCCGCATGCTAAGCGGGCGCTCTACCATTTGAGCTAATCCCCGTCATGGAGAACTGATAGAGTATATTACTGATAGAGTATTTGCTGTATGGACCAGAGCAAACGTGTTGGTTGCTGTATCGATAACGTTGCACATCTCACCATTTGGTCCTTTAACGTCCTCACACGGTAGCGTGGCCGAGCGGTCTAAGGCGCTGGTTTTAGGCACCATTCTCGACAGAGGCGTGGGTTCGAATCCCACCGCTGCCATCAGACGTTTTTTTTTTTGGCCAACCTATCACAAAAGTCATAAGTACGCCCATCCGCAAATCAACAGGCGCCGCAGAGCTATATTTTTTTTTTCGTTGGCACAAGTGCTCATCAATATATCGGTATCTTCACAAAACAGGGCAACGCTAATAGCGGAACTCCCCCGCCGAAGGCGCGGAGTGGAGCCCTATACGTATCATTCAACTTCGCTCAAGAAAGCAACCCATCCAAGCCAAAACGGAACGTTCAGCGGTTTTGGAAACCATCGCAAGCTCTATTTACGCAGGCACACTTGCGTTAGTGTAGACCCGTGTATACAACCATTCCACAGTCCGTCTTGGATCACTGAACGCGCGCTTCGTCTCTCTGCATCCAGCAAAGCGCCGCGGCGTTCGTTTGACTGCAAAACTTGCTGCATTTTGACGCGTACTGCACCAAAAATACATTCTTTACAGCTGGTTGCAGGTAATACGCAACCGAGCGCGTTCAAAACATTTTTGGGCAGTTGTTTTTTTCTGTGTAGTCAATCAAACCAAGTTGTGCAGTGAATTCTGTCGCGACACGTCTCGCAAGGGAAGCCAACAGATGCACTGGGCAAGGAACTGATTGGCTCACACGATTGCATTGATGGACAGCCAACTTTCGATGAAAAACATCCTCGCACACTGAGCTCCCGGCTCAATCACTTTGCTTGGAAGGCTCCGGTAACATCCATTCGAGGGCTTTGCTGATTGAGAAGTGGAGAATCAGGGCAATGATACCAAGCACCTCCCGCATGCTGCGCTCTACCATCAATCCACCGTGATTGCACCGTGATTACAATCTGAGGTCCATGTATCGGAGCGCGTAATATTGCGCGCAAATACAAAACTTTATAGAGACAGTCGAAACAAGCGAAAAAAAATGGCGCAGACTTGAACAAGCGCGCTCGGCAAGCGAAAATGAAGAAGCTTGCACAGGAAATGAATGATAACGTATCTTGCATGAGAAAAAGAAGATAAGTTGGAGAATCCGGGCATTGATCCCGGTACGCCCGGTAGCGGGCGCTCTACCATTTGAGCTAATCCCCCGTCATGGGAAAACAGAATCACTGTTAACGATGATGAAGTTTGAGTCTATGTACCGCGGAGCGCGTGATGGTACCGCAGTTTTTCATGCGCGCACGACAAGCAAAAAAAAAGACATACCTCAACAAGTGAGCGCGCCAAGCGAAAATATCTCTCGCACACCCCAACTGCGCGAAACAAAAAGCCTGATTTTGGAGCAACGTCGATGGCTTTCCAAAGATTAACTCGGTGCGGTGGTAAGGCACAATACAATACAGTAAACTTTATTTCATGAGGGTTTCATAATTGAAGTTTACAGAATGAGCGGCCGTGCTGTATCGGATTTACATGCAGGAGCAAGAGCGAGTAAACAATAGTTGTCTAACTTATGGCCCTCCTAATTCTGAACAAAGGTATATATAATAGAAAACATTGTATTACAAAAGTAATACTTTGATATTTAAACTATAGGCCATTTGTTATTTGTGATGAAATGATGAAAATAATTTTGTACTGCGTTTGTGAGACATCCTGCAAGTAACAAATCATTTGCATATCCACACCAATGCAAATTCAGCATTTACTTGACTTGAGGAAAAAGGAAAAAAAAAAAAAGGACCATACTTCCAGACAAATAGCTGAAGCGTCGTATGGCGACCGTACGGTTCTTACGCCCACGCCAGAGATTTCGGCCCTGACAGTCGCATCCTGGTGTTGAATTGCTCAGTAGCTAGATACCTATGGGTGAGAGTACGCCCGGCCACCAGACCATATAGGACGCCCCCCTTGTACCGTTAGTTTTTTATGTTTTGGGTGTGCACCCCCGAAGAGTAGAGCCTCAGGTACAGGGCACCAGCTCGCCACCGTCGCTGGGGAATCGAACCCCACCTCTCCTTAATTTCGCCTTCGCTTCGATTTGCCAAGCACGGGAACGCCGGACAATTTACAAAGGCAGGCGGACAAGACTGGAGAGGGAGACACATAACATATAAAAACACAACAGAAACAATAAAAAAGGCTAGAATGTGCCCTAAAGGACTAATACCAACATCACGGATACCAATAACATATACTTGTACCGTTAGTGAACAATCAACAATTATTTATGCAACACCAGCGTATTCATAGGACTGAAGAGTGTGTTAGAGATCCATGTGGGACACGTTGTTGGTTTTCTTTTAACTAGTAGTAGCTTATCTCACCACCTAATGCAGAAATGTGTTTCACAGTTGTCGTTTAGCATGCTTTTTTTTTACTCATATTCCAATCGTAGGCATTACATTGACACGGCAATGCTTCTTTTTAAAGTTGTCCGTTTGCGCATGCGCACACACGTCATCTCGTCTGATTTTATTTTAAAGATACCCAGAGTGTCAGTTATACTATTGAACTTCAGTAATCTCTTCTAATTTGAAGCTTGGGAAGTGTCAAAATGGAAGGGGATTCACCTGGTCTACTCCCAGGCGCTGAAAAATCCAAAGCACTCGCTATTTCTCAGAATAACTTTTTATTTTTAAACTAGACGCAGAAACTGCGTGACCTCGGGCTTCTCTGGCGTAAGTTCTTTAATAATGATTTGTGCACGCGTTAACTTAGATGATCAGATTTGTTTAAAAAATTTTTTGCACTTTTTTTTCAAATTGGGTGGTTGCACAAAATATCCATACCCCCACCACAGAAGGGTGTTGAAAAGTGACCCCCCACCCTCTGGAATTTCCAAGGGAAATACAGTATTGTATGGAAATGATCAGGTAATTGACCCTCCCCTACCCTCCGGAATTCCAATTTCCAATGCCCCGTAGGGGGGGGGGGGGGGGGGGTAATGGATAATTTCTGAGAATAATCACTGGTGTCATCAGAACAAAACAATATCTCTTATTTACCCTTTCAGGATTTATGAAAAACAAAACTTCCCTTTTTACTCGTGGGTTACTATGGTAACCCCGAGTGTAGTGGGGACCCGATGTCACTCACTCCGTGTAAACTTTTTACATTAACATAATTAGCATAATTGATTATTTGTTTAGTTATGTGTTCATTTTACCTACCCCCTCCTCGAAACATTCGCTATCTTATCTTTTCGCTCCCCCATCCACTTTGCCGTCGGTCACCCATCCAAATACTAACCCTGCCGGATCGTGCTTAACTTAAAAGATTGCCCAGTCACGCGCTTACCAACTGCGCCACGGGGACTTCGTGACGTAATCATCAGGAAAACTGATTTATATGTTCAAACGTCCCAGCGCAGGTTCTCTGTCTCATAATCTCTCACAAGTTCACTGGTTTTGAACGGCTTAAAATTAATCTTAAGTTGAACAATATTAAGAATTCGAACAATATTCGACCGATGTGTATGCTCTCATGACCGTGAGATACGAATCTCCGATGTGAATGCTCATGAACGTGAGATAGCGAATCTCCCAAACTTCGCCGGCAAACTTCAGGTTCACTCAGTTCACTGTCTCGCAAGTTAACTGTTCACTGGACTTATATCTTCCTAAAGCCGAAAATCACGACTTTTACTCATCGAACATTGTTGTTGTGATGCTAATGTCTTTGCCAATGAATCGTATCCCGTCAACGGTTTCAGTTCGCGGCTTGAAATTACTCTTACTACGAGACTCGTGTTTTAAAGTGCCGAGAATCTGCCAGCTGCCGCACTCTCGCCACTGTTGTCACGCCGAAGTTATAAAATATCTTTTGGAATCTTAGTAGTGGTTATGACTCTTATTATCACTACGCGCGGTACTCTGACAGGATTAAGAAGCGATTCATCGCCAAATCACACCGGTGAGCAGAAACCTCAACAACAACAAGCTTAGTCTCATGTTCGAAGCGAAGGCGAACAAGTTGTTTACTAGAAAAAGAAAATATTGTGGAACCGAAACATAAACTCGCTCGCAGTCTGGGAAACAAGTGAACAGTACTTAATTCGACAACCACGGACAGAACCCCGACGAAAAATGGAGGGCTCCCGAGATTGGTTGAATTTATCTGGGTTTTTTTTGGTGGCTTTCGTTTCGAGGACGGGAGGGATGGCGAGCTGACTAGAAGTACTAAGCCTACAAAAAAGCAGTTAAAAACCATTTGCCATGTTTTCATTTGTATTCCCTTTTGGGATTCTTATTACCCTGCTAGCAGAGTAGATTTTTTTGTGCTTTTAAAAGTTGTGATTCTTTTTGTTTCATGTATTAACCTAAGTTTGTATCTCACGGGCGAAATAATTGTGAACGATACGATTTTTTTTGCCTTTATCTAAGCTTACAGTATTCAATTAGGCTGGACGAACACTATCATGCTTGTATTATTTGGCCTTGTGTAGTGATAATAATGATAATAACATGATTTTTGTCGGGCATAGTTGATTTGTGTCCCTCGTAGCATATACTACTCGGGCCCCAGACGTCCGCGGAGTTCAACCTTGAGGTCAACACATTTCTTCTTTTTTTTTTTTTTAATCCTTTAGATAAAAAAAAAATGATGTTCTCGAGAACAATATTGAAATACTTTGAGGCCGGTTTTTTTTCACTTTCAAGGAAAAATCCAGCTTTCAAAATCGCGCCAAAAGTGGGAGCACTGAAGCTCCAATTAGCTCATACATTTACTGTGGATTGAAAACGCCCGATTTTAATATTCAGCAATAATTAATTTTTAACTCTGCTGGATTCAAAATGTAAACATTGGAACTGGCTTATACCCTCCGTTTCCACAGACAGAATGTTATTTTTTCCCGGGGGGGATGGGGTTTCTCCCATGTTTTTTGGGCGGGGGTGCTCGTCGGGAACTTCTATTTTACCCCCAAAAGGTACCAACAAGACGATTTGTCCCTCGTAATTTTCTCTTGTATTTTTTGAGAGCGAAAATACGTCTGAATTCAGGCTTCAGACAAGCGTGATTTGCTAGAACGGACCCCTAACTGGTACCCATCTTTAAAAATTTAAAGTCTTCAAATTTTACCCCTCAAAGGCACTACGACGAGCACACCCCGCCCCAAAATATTGGAGTGCCCCCCCCACCCCCTGGATTTTTTCCGGGAAATTTCATTTTTTTTAATGAGCACCCCCACCTATTCAATATGAGAGCCTTCCCCGCCCTGTCCTCTTCACTCTTCATTACCCACGAGTTGGCGATAGCTATAGCTTTGATTGTTTGTTCGGTTTTAATTGATGGCTTGGTAAAAACTAACAAAGGAAAGGCATAATCTAGTAGTTCTCTAGTAGGCTATAAAAATATTTGTCTCTTGTAACCCCTATCTTATCTGGTTTATCTTGAAGCAACATCAATATTCCTAAGGTTTACTTCAGAACAATATTAATTCACCAGAAGTACTACTATAGAATTATGAATGCAATTCCCTTAGATAGCTATATTGGCGAGAATGGTTAACGGTAATGCACCAATCAATTCCAGCAGTGACCATGCCCCCCTTGGCCAACCCCCGGACTTTGCATTTTTTTTTAAATCTGCAAAATTCCCCATGGTGGGGACGATGTAGGGGTGCATTTCCCCAGGGTGGGGCAAAAAAAAGTGGTGCAAAGTGCCTGGCCCTGGGGCACATTCACGACTGGGAAATAAAGAAAATGGAGTGGCATGAATATCTATTTTTACAAATAACTTGTAAAGTGTGTTAAGCGCGTGTTTCTCAACAATCGAAATATCTTTACATGGGCAAGAACAACAACATGTCTACCTTATGCAAAACTAGAGAGAGAACATCTAGGAATCGCATAGCTGGGTTTTCTGTGCATGCACAATAAATTTTCAGTGGTTATCATTGGAAAATAAGACACAGACCGAATATAGACAGCAATCTCTGCTATCACCACTGTAATGAGAACTGGGGCTGATTGAGATAAAAAATATTCTCAACTTAAATTTGGTCATGAAATTGCAATGAACCAGTTCCTAATGCCTTGCCAAACACGAGTTGGCAGGTATGTTGATCTATCCCATCATCTACAGGGCCTGATTATGCTGTAGAGGTGTAAGCCAGAGTGGCAAGCTCCACCACTGCATCTCTCACACCTGGGTTTGCTTGCAGAGTGTACCTCTCCAACTTGAGCATGGTGAGGTTATCTTTAAGTCTAGGGAGCACAGTTGATGTAGTGGCTAAGCACTTGCCTCTTACTTCTGCCACCCGGGTCCAACTCCCTGTTGCGACACAGAGACATTTTCTCTGTTTCTTAACCGTGGATTGAGTTTGGTCAGTTTGTTGTCTTGTTAGAAGCTTGTGTTCCCTTAGATTTAAATCTTGGTGATGTGAAAGCTTTTTTTGGACTTACTGCGTGCTGAATAGTCAAAGACAAAGGAGTATTTTTGGTGTCTGAAACCAGGAAAAAAAGAACATTGCAAGAAAAAAAATAGGCCATGGAGTAAAAGACAATCATAAGGCTTTTGATGTACCCAGATAATATATTATTAGGGGCATGTACTTTTAGCAAACTAGAGTTTTTGATTGAGTTTTTTGGCCCTCAGCAACAAGCCAGACAGTCATCAGAAGTCCAAAAAATATACACCTATGGAGTTAACTCATGCCCGGATTTTCAAAATAAATAGCTCTCAATTATCTTTTAAAGATTTCCGATCATATTTCAATACAAGATTCATGTTTGTATCGAATCAAGATCGCTTCTTATTGTTGAGTAGAGAAACTCGATGTTTTACTTTGTTAGCAACAGGAATCACAGATTTATACCGAATCTCCGCAAAATATACAAACTAGACATCAGAGAATAGACGTTTCTGTTGTAATGGGGAAATAAATAGTTTCAAAGAGGCAGGAACATTGCGTAGGTTGGTTGTTTTATTATAAACTTATGGTCAAGTCGCACTGTCAGAGGCGAGGCAGACGAGCGACAGACAGAAATATTGAAAATACCTGGTTGGCGGCATCGGAGTACTCTGACATCCCATCAGCATCAACAATCGACCCTGCACATTCCTTGTCAAATCATGGTTCGTAAGATGGGTTTTAAGTTCTTATCTTAGCCTATTTATACTCCGATTCGTGTAATCCAAGATGGCGGCTCTTTCAGTCCAAAAGCATTCATATATGTCACGCAAGTGTGAACTTCCGATTGGCTATATTTTTCACCGGCTGTAAACTTTGACGAATAGTATCGTGTACTGCTGATTGGCTAAATCATACTGATTGTCAGCTGTCAAAGGTGCGTTTTGCGACTGAAAGCAGAAAATACGACGAAGCCCATTTTATACCTGGGCCTTCCACCGAAGCCCGAAGAACAACCTGGCTGGAGTAATTTGTAAAAATATCGTCGGTGAGTCGGTAACTTTTATGCCCATTTGCGTTAGTCAGTTACCCAATCCAATGCAATCCAGTTAACGAGACTAAACATCTACAGGCCAGCCTCCAGGACGAATTTTGGTTTCTCAGATTGGAGCTTGCTCCTCAAGAATGTCGTAACAATTCCTCAAAATATCAATCTTCTTATCCTTAAATGTTTTCGAGCCCATTTTATTATTATTTTTTTTCGCTTCTCTTTCTTTCTTAATTCCATTTAGCATTTCTACTTACCAATCTGATTTTTCTTCTCTTTTTTATTTATATGTACTTCAAAAAACAATGAAATTAATGTACTTCAAAACAATGTAATTTATTAATGTAAAGAGTGTGCAATAAAGACGAATTGAATTGAATATGGACCGGAGGACGTTGAGCTCGCTTGACCGATGACGCTACGTACACGTAGCGTGGCCGAGCGGTCTAAGGCGCTGGTTTAAGGCACGAGTCTCGAAAGAGGCGTGGGTTTGAATCCCACCGCTGCCATGAGCGTCTTGGAATTGCGGATGCGCCATTTAAAAAAGTATATGATACGCAGATACAAAAGTCCGTTTATGTCTGTTTTGTCTTTTGTTTTAAAATTCTGCAATCTTGCTTTAGAAATGTTAAAGAGAAGCGAAGAATCAGGCAATGATACCCTAACCTCCCGCATGCTAAGCTGGCGCTTTACCCTTTGAGCCAATCCACCGTGATGCAGAAGTCAAACCCTGTTAATGACATGCAATTTTGGGTCCATATACCAGAGCGCGTGAAGGTTGCGTAGTTTTGCGCTAATACAAACTTTATATGAGTCAGTCCTCAAAAAGCGCGAATGACAAGCGAAAACAGAATTGCACAGACCTAACAAGCGCGCATTGCAAGTGAAAATGAGACGGTCTTCAAGAATCTCATTCTCGAACTCAGAGCTCCCCGCTTGTAAGCTCTGGTGACATCCATTTGAGGGCCTTTGCTGATTGCTGAAATGGCGCGCACGCGTTCATAAAAGTAGCTTAATCTCGCTTTATAAACGCGTGTCAAAAATAACACCACTGACATTCGTTTCCTAGCTGTCTTTTCACCTATACCATCGACTTCAACGCTCCAAAAGTAAGTATGAGGCATAAAACTACCATTTTCTTATACGCATGCGTCAATGGCTGTCACCAGAGGCTCCCTAGCAAGGTGACGAGCCGGGGAGCTCTGGGTTCGAGAATACAAGCATCTTGCACATGATATGAAATTAAGGTATCTTGCATGACAAAAAGAAAAAAACGTTGGAGAATCCGGTATCGATCCCGGTACTTCCCGCATGCTAAGCGGGCGCTCTACCATTTGAGCTAATCCCCCGACACGTTGAAAGAGTATCACTGTTAACGATGATGGAATTTGCGTCCATGTACCGCGGAACGCGTGATGGCACCGCATTTTTGTCATGCGCGCACGACAAGCGAAAAAAAAACATACTTCAACAAAAGAGCACGCAAAGTGAAAATCTCTTTCGAACTCGCAAATGCGCCAAAGAAAAATCCTGATACTTTGGTTAGAGGAAACATTTTATTTCCTTATCGTTTTACATTACACAGGAAATGAATGATAAATTATCTTACACGAGAAAAAAGTTTGGAGAATCCGGTATCGATCCCGATGGAGAAACGGTCACTGATGGAGTATTTGGTGTATGGACCGGAGCACACGTAGGTCGCTGTGCCGATAACGCTTCGTATCTCACCATTTGGTCCTTTAACATCCTCTCACACGGTAGCGTGGCCGAGCGGTCTAAGGCGCTGGTTTTAGGCACCAGTCTCGAAAGAGGCTTGGGTTCGAATCCCACCGCTGCCAGTAGAAATCAATTTCTGGACGCATTTGAACAAGTATATAAATGTGGAACAAAAAAAAAACGGTTTCATTTTGTTTTTTTAGTCCATTTGTTTTATTCATCGAATGGCAAGAGAGGCGATCTTACTAGTCCATCTTTGCACATTTGCTCCAAGTAGAAGCAATGAGAGAGGGGCGATCGTACTACTTCCTGATGATTTGGTCGCAAATGTTTTTATCGTGTGCGTATTGCCAGTGTAAGTCTGCCAGTGTAAGTCATTTGAAACAAGTATATGTGGAAGCAAAAACGAAAACAAGAATCTTTTTGTGAATGGCAAGAGAGACTATCTTACTAGCACATTTGCTCTAAGAAGAAACAATGACAATGAAAGAGGTGCGATCGTTCAAAGTTATACTTCCTCATGACTTGGTCGCAATTGTTTTTTGTCGTGTGCGCATTGCACAAGTTTCTATGGCTCCGCGATATCGATCGCGTTACGTCAGACGCGCTCCACCTCTAGCCATTTCGTTTCCTCTTCTTCTTATCGTACAGACGTAGCGGTGGCCGAGCCGTCTAAGGCGCTGGTTTAAGGCACCAGTCTCGAAAGAGGCGTGGGTTCGAATCCCACCGCTGCCATGAAAGGCTTTTTTGGCGGATGCACCACTTAAAAAGTATATGATAGCACATCTTGTTAAACAATTCTTGTAATATTGCTTTAGAAAAGTCAAAGAGAAGTGGAGAATCCGAGTAATGATACCGCACCTCCCGCATACTAAGCGTGCGCTCTACCTTTTTTGAGCAAATGCATCGTGATGCAGAAACCCAACACTGGTAGTATAGGAGGGACCGAATTACCCGTTTTTTTTTTTCGGCAGGAATACTAATTTTCGCAGGAATACATAATGAGCGTCGCGGTTGAATTAATGAGCGTCCCCACGCGGAATTAATGAGCTTGCGGTTGATTGTTGACACAGGTGTTCTTTTGTTCTTTATTGCGGGGGAATACGTAATGAGCGTCGCGGTTGAATTAATGAGCGTCCCCACGCGGAAATTAATGAGCTTGCGGTGTTTGTTGACACAGGTGTTCTTTTGTTTAAAAGTGAGCGGGAATACATTAAGATTGTTGACACAGGTGTTCTTCTGTGTTCAACACGTGGCTGGGTTTCTTTGTCTCTACCATGTGCTTGTGGTTTCTATTTTGATCATATGTGAAAAAATGTAAGGTTACATCATGTAATTTACAGAAAACAAAAAATTTAGTACGGAGGATGACGTTAAGATTCTGTTTTCTTTATTATATACATACATTTATCCCTTATTTAGCTATAAAATAGCAGGGAAAAGTACAAGTACACGAAAAGGATCAATTCTAATGTCCCTTCTAAGATTACAAAACGTTTAATAATAGTAAAACACTCCGACACAAGCAGCCCCAGTCCTTTATCTATCTTTTATTTACCTAAAAGCGCGCGTAGAAAAAAAACAAATAAATGAATGCAATGCAATACCAACGTGACATGTAATTTTATACAAGAAAATAAACGGGGACAAAAGGTGACAAA